>CAXAMN010022373.1:291481-402252 GCA_963970005.1 Durusdinium trenchii | reverse complement strand
AGTAGTAGTAGTAGTAGTAGTAGTAGTAGTAGTAGTAGTAGTAGTAGGTAGTGGTAGTAGTAGTAGTAGTAGTAGTAGTAGTAGATGGTGGTCCTAGTAGTATATATTAGTACAAGTCCTGGGGCCTTTTGCCCCGATGTATCTATCCAAAGTAGAGTCATAGTGATAGAAGATTTTCAACATCAATAAACCAACGGCAAAGTATATATATGCCATGGAACCAGAAAAAAAAACAGAAACGTTTTTGCCAAATCTTCAAGGAGTGATGGACGCAAATCTTCTGGTTTCACCTGGCTGGCACCTCCGTTTCTCACCACTGGCACCGGACTGCGTCTGTGGATGTCCTGCCCTCGGAGATCGGAGCGTTTTCTCCCCAAGAATAGAACACTGGGTTTCCCCCAATTCGTAAGCACACCATTATAAAAAAAACAAGCCGCATGAGAAGGGATCCAGGATGTTGTCTATGTGATTTATATGTGGACCGAGACCCGAAACATGTCTGCAGAAGAAAGTCAGGTGGACTGTTACAGGGAAACCACTTGACTCTTACCTCTCCTGTTGAGAAAATCAATGGAAGGCCAAGGGATTGTGCAAAATTCCCCACGTGCCAAGAAGCCTTTGCCCTCAAAACACCATGCTCACCTTCCAATGTCTTCCACAAAAAACTCCTCACTCGATTCCTCACGCTAATAGCAAGTAGCAAAGAGGGCCGATGTGTGCCCGAACGTAGGCTCCTGGCCTTACTACTAATTAAACACGGATCGCTACTAGTAACAAGTGCCACGCTAGTAGTAACAAGTGCCTTACTAGTAGTAACAAGAAGAATTTAATTAGAATTATCTAGTATAACACAAAGCTTTGAACTCCAAAGCATCAGGAGCTCCATCGACGCACTCCCGGAGAACCACGGCCACCTCTGAGGGGCGTTCCGTGGGCCGCTGGCCGCCCACCGGCCGTTCGGAGCCTCAAAACCGGCGACAGGTCGAAGCAGGTCGCGGCGACATGGACTAGCATATGTACTAGTAAAGTATATACTCCCGATATGTCCCAATCATTCCACCAATAGTAAGACTCCTCAAAGCTAGCTCGTCTTCAGTCTTGATCTCATGGGATGCATACTTGTTGGATCTTTCTGCAGGTGACAATACCCTATGGCTCCAACGACCTCCGTTTCCAAGGTGGTTGGCTTACCGGGTGCGGGGGTCGCAGTACGGACGGAGCCCGGTGCGGAGGTGGCATAGACTCTATTCCCGTGGATGATAGATAGGTGGCAGGCCTTGTTCAAACATTGAAAAAACACACATGGGCCTGGGGTGATTTGGTTGTTTACTGACTGCTTCTCTTTACAGGTGTCCGTTCGGACAGGACGAATCACGAAGGCATGCTGTTGTTTACAGATCCCATGCCTCGGTGCGTCGTCGATTGGTCCGGTCCCGAAGAACGTGCGAAGCATTCGGTTCCTCTCAGCTTTCCACCAGCTGACAAGCCATCCTGCAAGCTGCGGGGCTGTTTAGTCAGTGGAATGGATCACTGCAGCACTCCCAGTCACTGTGAATATGTAAACATCCATTCCAAGAACATTTTGTTGTTCAATTCCAAGTGGTGCTGTCCAATCTTGATGTCGTGTGAGATCAAACAGGGTCATCCGGGTCAAACTATAGCCTCTTCCAGCAACCTGGAAGCGGGCGACACTACGATTGGACATTCATAATGAGATGCATCATGTTGACATCCTTACACATATGGTAAAAAAGGCTTTGTGGTCTTTAAGTAACAACAAACATTTCCCTGAAACAAACATCTCAAACAAATAGAAGCAAGAAGCTACTAGGGGCTCCTGGCATCGCTACTAGGAGCAAGGACGCTACGATCGGGGCTCCTGGCCTTACTACTAGTAACAAGAACGCTACTAAGAGCAAGAAGCTACCGACTATAAGTCTCTTTCGCCCCCCCCCCCACACCATGGTGTGGTTGCGCGGTCCTGTCCCTCCTCGCTGCTCCTGGTGCTAGCAGGCCTGGCTTGAGACACAGCCTGTCACACGGCCACACGAAGTCATACAATGACTTCAACCACCTCTGACAACAACACTCTGGATCTTTTTCATTTGGGTGGTGTATTTAAGAAGACCCCTCACCAATGGTAGACTGGTCAAAGTGGTCCATTGTCCTTCTTTCAGGGGGGGTCCTTTGTCTCCAAGCTCTCACCGTCCACCTCAGTAGTTCCCAGGTCTCCCCTAACCGTCAGGTCTCACATCGCGAATGCACCGAACACCCGGCGGGTGTCCACCGGATCAGGCACCTCTCTGAAGGTCTGGGGCTGGGCCTCGGGCTGGGCCCGGAGGATGATGGCGGCGGTAGATGGAACTGGTAGATGGAACCCATCTGCTCCATGGAGATGGTACCGTGGTCCCTAAAGGTGGCGAAAAGAACTGAAAAGGTGGTGAAGCAATAAGGTGTTCTCAGCATCAATGGTGCTGATGATCAGCCAGATCCGTTACATGCTTCAACATGGGTTGTTTCTCCTAGTTCGCTTTTCAAGACATCCACCTCAGTGCCCAACAAAAGCAATTGTCAAGTGGTTATGTGAGCCTCCTGTGCCACCTAAGCCTCATGTGCCTGCAAGTCTTGTGTCCCTAGCTTCTGAAGGGTGATCTGACATCCAGCGCCTGTTCTATATCAAGACCCAACACTGATGCAATAGTCACTAAAGTCACTAGACTTAGAGAGGATCATGAGAATCTGCGAATCACTTCTGTCGATTCATCAATGCCCCCCCTTCCAGAATTGATCGGCCCTGGCTGGGTTGACTGGCCTTTTTTCCGAACCGAACCCAGGGATTGCCTTGGAGGTCTCCCTGAACGGCTATACACAACAAGACCGTGGCCATCGGGAAAAGGGCACCGTTGGCAGATTGGTTCTGTCGGCGGAAAATACTTCGATATATTAAACAGGTCAGACTCAGACGTTTTAGGTAGGAAACCAAATAAACAAATACCCGAAAGACTGCGTGAGAGCTCTGAATCTGAGCATTTCTGATATACCCAATGACCCATGCAAACACACTCTTTCCTAGTGCTCCACTTCGTCGAAAGGAGAAACAAACAAACCTCATTTGAGGCCCAGTCTGACCCAGGTTCCTTGGTCCAAGTGGGCCTCCTCCAGGCTATCGATGGGCCATCCTCAGGCCGTAGCACCCCGAACAAAGTGGAAAGAAAACAGAAGCAGGAATCAACTATATGCTATATCATGCTATATCTTTTATATCTTTCCTTGGGATTGATGTCATTCATCCAACCGCCCTCCTCCTCCTCCCCCGTTCGTCGCCTCGGCCGCGACAGCGCATCGGAGGTCCCGCGCCTCAAACCCCGAGCCAGGTCAAAATTTGGTTGTCCGCCCTGATGCTGCAGGGTCAAAAGATGTCAAAAGCCTCGAATTTTTCTTGGAGGGTCCAAGTGAGGGTTATAACCACGGCTTTTTGTTGTTAAGAGAGACTCGTCCGGACTCATCAGTGATGAATGCTGAATGCTGAAAAGCTTACACCCATGGAACAACTGCACGTATCTTTCACCAAAGTACAATTCCAACGTAAATATCCAACAAGCACCACCAGCTGATCCGATCTCATATCCAATGTCTTTAGTCCAGCGCTCCTGTTTATCTGCCCCCCTTTTGAGTCACACGAAGATCGGTGAAGACAGCCATTTGTCTACCTCGACGTCCACTGAGGTGGAAATCAGAAAGACATATCAAAGGCTTGGAATTCCGAGCCAAGTCGAAAATCGATGCAATAGCGATGTGCACACTGTGCAAAGCACACTGTGCGGGTGACGTGTTTGGACCATGTTTAGACGAGGTGGTATGACCATGGTGAGATGAAGTTGAGCAAGGAAGTTGCTGCACATGTTGAACACTTGGCAATCCTATCCACCTTCCAATCCTATCTGCATCGCAAGACATCCAGCCGACCAACATCGATGATTGGGAGCGCAGTTTCGAGGAGGTTCCGAATACCAACCCAGTGGTTTTAGTGGTTCCACCAAGAGAGGTTAAGTGACCTTATAGGACCATTCTGGGGTACCTATGGGATTGTCTATAAGGTTCTTCAACCTCTGTTGGCATGTCAATCTGCAGGGGAGTAGCTGGAAACATTGATAGCTGGAAACCATCCCAGTCCGGGAAGGATTTCTAGTATCTTTCGTGGATCTGCTCTAGAAACAAATGATCATCAGGGTTTCTTTGTGCTGGAGGAGAATTTGATCAACCGTATCAGCATCAGCAGCATTCAATTAACAGAACATCAATTAACTACAGTGAAACAATCATGAAAGCGGAACATAGGCACCTGAAAGATCATGTTCTACAAGTGGCCTTGCTCAGCTTCCAGAAATGTCTGAGCAAGAATCATGTACTGTACTGTATACAGTATATGTCATTATCCCCAGGGCTCCAACACCATCCTGAGGTGGTTGGGGTGAGTTTGGGGGGGAATCTAACGACATAGTTATACCTTCTGAGCATGTGCTAGGAGCCCCTCTAAATGCTTATACCTTCCCCGCAACCACAGGAACCATGCCACCTACTAAGTATACTATACCCACCCCGCCCCCGGTGCCTGGCACGGGCAGAATCGCGGGTTCCATAGCGAGTCGGACCCGCCGGACCGTTCGACCTCAGGGTCCGTGGCGTGGCGTAAGAGCTGTGTCCTGCAGATGTTCCAGAGGGACACTCAGCATATGCATTGCGTAGGCTGGCTGGTTAAGGGTCCTTGTTCCAAAGAACTCTTCTCTCCATCCTGGAACAAGTTCTCAGCTGTCCTTCCAGTACAAAAACAGTTAGTGGAGGCTTCTCATTGAACTCACCTGATGCCACGGACATCCTCAGTCTCAGCTTCTGGCGGAGCGCCGAACCCGCGCCGGGGCCGCACCTGGCGCCGGACACGTCGAAAATCCCAAATCGCTCGTGTTTGGTCAACAAATGAACAGAGCAACATCTGACGCTACTAGGAGCAAAGGGCATCGCTACTAGGAACAAGAACGCTACTAGGGGCTCCTGGCCTTACTACTAGGAGCAAGGACGCTACTAGGAGCTTTTTCAACAAATTGAATGAAGATCCTGTTGCAACACCTTTTTGACATGTTGCTGTTCTCCGATCTCCCAAAAAAAGAAAACATGCAGCGGCGAAATGCGGTGAAGGCAAAAAGGCATCTCCTTGTCTGAACGCTTGAGCCCACAAAGTCCTTCTGAGTATAGATAAGGTATGGTCTCTATATGAGGTCTCTATATGAGATGGAGTTTTCTGTGCATGGCCAAACCATGCCAAAACAATCAGAGATTGACAGTTCAGTTCAAAACATTCCAAAATATGTCCAACTCTTCCTGGTCATTGAAATTCATGCAAAAACAATATCTACTGTCAATAATCTATATATATATATATATGTGTAACAAACAAATTCAGGATGAAAACTACAATGCAAGAGGTGGTGGAATCCGTTTGTTTTCTTAGTGAGTCCATTGAGGTGTTCCCACCCGGAGGTCACGGTGTTCCACGGCCTGTGTTGGTGGGCGCATCATCGTTGCAACACATAGGCCGCTCCTGGTCAATGGCCGCTCTGATCAACTCAAATGGCAACTCCAGACTTTGGCCTCGGGTGTTTTTCATCGCCTTAGGGCGATTCCTGGAGTCATGGGACACTGCCTCAGTGAGTAACAAGGGATATGGCGCTGTTTCCAAGCTTTTCCGAACGCCCCCCCTCTAGTCTCTTGCCCAGCAACAAAGCACATTCTGTAGCCTGGGGGAGTGTGTGTGGGAGAATGCATGGTCTCGTCTCGACTCTGCTTTTGAGCTGTTCATTGACATCTGTCTTCCCAACCCCAAGAAATTTCTGAAAATCATGTAGCAGCCACAAGTGGTCTACCCAAGTCTACCCCTTGATCTCTCCTGTGGCATCAGTGAGGGCGTGCCATCGGCAGGTGCTGTGGTCTCTAGCGATGAATTAACATGCCAACATGGGATGTTTCGATCGGATGTTGATGTCCAAGGCTAAACAAAGAAGAGTGGTAGAGTCTGGTAGAGTGGGTGAGGTCTTAGTTGCTTGCGGCCTTTCGGCTGACTCCGGCTCTGCCAAATATCCCGATGGCCAAGGTGCAAGAACCTCATAGACTAACGCATTGGTCAAACAAGCTGCTAGACTGCGGTGTGAGGTCCTCATATTGGCCCCTGTTGATTAGCTGTTCTTGGTTGCAATCGATGCCACAAGATGCCACAAGTACATCTTCCATGTCATGATTGTCATGAGTCATGTGCTCCTCCTAAGCAAGCAGCTGGGCAAGCAACGAAACACACGTTGCAGGGCAAGCAACATCGAACATCGCCGCAACCGTCTGGTTTCAGACCCGGAAGAGGGTGAAGAAAACATGTACCGAAAGAGCCTTTTTCCACCTCCCTGCAGGAAAGAGATAAGATCTACGTTCGCATGTTGTCCTTCAACCAAACATGTCACATCGTGCAGGCGCAAGCCACATTTCGCCCACTTTTTGGCTGCAACCTGTTAGGCCCCAGAGCTTTCGTCTGGAAGCTGGATCAGGCCGAAGGCATCCTAGGCAACTGGAAGAAGACGAGCGACAGCCAGAGTTTCAGCGAACTCGGGGGGTCGCTACAAAGAAAGTCGAAGAATAGAAGCTGACCTAGCTGGACACGATGGAAAACCAGCTCTTTACATGTTTTTTCAGTGGATCATTCTACGGAGAACACGGAGAATACAAACGCCTGTAAATCACAGGGAGTTATGCTAGCATTCTGGACACCACGCCCTTCAAGGATCATCAATCAAGGGAGAGACAACAATGTGCACGTGCACATCTCATTTAGGGTGGAAAACATAAGTCTGGCAGCGGGCCCATCTTGTGTCATTCATCCAAACATACAACAAACAAATACTGTGAACGTGTCACATCAGTCACGCACGCACACACATACACACCAAACTAACAAAGGCACACATCACTGGTGGTGAAGGCCCCCCCAAGCAAGGATGCTACTAGGGGCTCCTGGCATCGCTACTAGGAGCAAGGGCCTTACTACTAGTAGCAAGAAGCTAGTAGAAACAAGAAGCTCAGAAGCTCAATCAAAAAAACCTCCACCTCTTCTGCTTGCAGCTTGCTCGCCTGGGCATCCAGCCAGCTGTTATGGCCTGGGCTCCGTTTCGAAGGATGGCCGTCCTTCGGTCGACCTGCGAAAACGGGCGTTTCGGCATCATCGGGAGCCCAGAAGCCCTGAACATGCATGAACATGCCATGTCTCCAGGAGAATCATTTGGTCACTTCAGCTCTCCAGTCGAGCTCCCTCCTCTGAAAGCCGGACACCAAAAGGGATGACCCTTTGGGACTCTTTGGGAGCTCGCTTAGAAGACTCTATGTCTACAGACCCAACCAAGCCGCCCAACTCCGACCCGGGCCAGTGCACGGTTCACCGACCGGTCCGATCGGTCGGAGCTGTCTGAAGCTGTCTGAAGCTCTAGCTCAAGTACTCTCCACTTATTCGTGAACTCAAATGGACGTGAAAGCCCCCGGTTTTCGGATTTGGTGGTCTATCCAAATCAGAGCGCCATCCACTTTCATGTGAATTCCAGTGGAGTGTAAACAAGCTTCCCTGATCCGGATCACCCAGACCTTTAAGAGCAAAGACTTGGGGTGCGAAAATCGGAAGACCGGGCGGGTTCTCCCGACGCAAGTAAACAAAACGGACCAATCACCGGTCTGGTCGTCGGTTTCAATGGACAAATATATGAAATAGACATAGATATATCTTCATGTTGATTCTATACATCTTTGTCTATCCATTGGGCCAGGCCCCGGGGTCTCAATCTTTGGATTAACTCTTCAAGCTCCGCATGGTCCACCGAGGCACTGATGGTGGGCATGTTATCCAGTTGTGGCAACTCTCCCAGGACGCTTCTTCGTTGTCCAGAGCCCCTGCGGACGGGCTCAGGTTCCAGGGTTGAAAAGGCCCTAGAGCTCCAAGGGCGTGCGTCAAAGGTGGTTGGGCCCTCCAAACCCATCCACAACAGGTTCTCAGCTAATAATTAAAGCGAAGAACCTTCCAAGCATCAACACAGCTTGTCTTTGTGACCTGACCAGTTCCATGCCACAATGGGTCACTTGTGACTAGTGCCTTGGGAGTTCATGGAACATAAAATGCAACACCAGAAGCTGACCCAAGCTGACCCTTGTGTCACTGCTGCCCAGAGTCTGCCACCCTCACATCCAACACCAAGTCCGAAATGGTGCTTTTCAGCTGTTTAGCAGAACTCTTCTTTTTGTCGTCCTGGAACTCTTCTCCTACATCTTCACATGATTGGACAATAAGTGTGTCGGTGGAAACAAGTTTCTCACATCCAGCTCAACCAACATTGATCTGAGAATTGAAGCATGGAACAATTGACAACATTTATGGATATTGTTTTTTGACATTCACAAGGTGGATAGTAGACAATGCCGCAATGCCCCGTAAAGCAGAAATTGAAACCAACCCTACCACAAGACCCCCATTCACATGCCCCGTCAACGCACTTTGTCACCTCAGAATGCATCTCATGGCCTGGCCGAGTGGATTCCTGTGGCTGTTCAGCATCGTTCCTGTGTTTCCCCTGAACATCTGTAGATGTGCATCGCCTATGTGTAAATCATGCAGCCATCTGCAGAGCGTTATCAAACCCGACCCATGAAGGGGATCAGCTCGGTGGTTTCCGACCTCGCACCGGTGGCGCCTGGTGAAGCGCAGGCTCTTGGCCACGTCGCTCATGCGGCGCAAGGCGGAGCGTACTGGGGCCACCGGCTCCTCTGGAGGATTTGGCCCACCAGTGTTGTTGATTGACCAAAGAAATTGCCAAATGCTCGCAAATGTAACATATCTTGTTAAGTTGGAACACACCGAGTGAAGCCTGTAATGATCAGCGTCTTTTCAGTTGAGCCATGAAGTGTGTGTGTGCGCGCATATTTTTTGGGCGAAACACACACACACACTATATAGAGGTCTGGGATGGTCTGGGCAGGTGTTCAACTTTGTTTCCGCATATTTGGGCGTTTGTGAGGATTTGGGTGTGCAATGGTGTGCATAGTTCTGGAGATTACAAGCCGGAATCAAAGGTACATACGTTCCATAGATGGGCATGGGGTCTACAAAAAATACCCCGAAGATCGCTAGCAAGCTCGTGCATGTTTTTCAGTCGGACAGTGGTCGTCCTGGATCCCCACACCATGTTCCTCTCAGGTCGGTGTCCCAGTTGGTGCCAGGTCGGTACCGCTTGTTTCCCGTGCCGATGCCGTCCTCATCTTCTCTGGCTTCGATGCAAGGGACCAAGGTGGGCAATCGCGTGTGAGGCACCACCGCCTTCGGAGGTCGCCCACGGTCACCGAACACGTTGCTTGGACGAAACGAAGGGTGCCGAAGAACAGCGACGTGGACGGTGCGGCGAAGAACGCGGCGAACGCGGCGAGGCATCGAATGGGGTGAAGGTCTTTTGGTTTCAGTGGCGGTCGGTGAAAGAAGAGACGCAAGTGCGATTGAGTTTAAGATCTTGAAACTTCAATATGACCATCTCTTGCGATGAGCTCTGAGCTCAGGAAACGATAGATGGAGATCCCCTTCTTCTCCCACCTCTTGCCCGTTGAAGCACGGCCATCGTTCCACTTCGTCCTCCTCCTCCTCTACTAGGTTCACAGCTGGCCCTCCTTCCGGCTGCACAGAGCTCGGGCTCGGTGGCTTTGGCCTAAGACATCACTGGACCGAAAGGTGGCTCTTGCGAATTCAAAAGGATGCCGGAAGCACACCTGAACACTACACCCTTGAACAGGTTTAAGCAGCAGAAATGGCCTCTGTGATGAGTTCTGAGCAAAAAATTGGTGAGCAATCGCTCATGCAGTAGGAATTTCCCATATATAGAACTCTTGACTCAAATCCGAGTCAGCCTGTGTTTGGGCAAACCACTTAGGATTGTTTCGTCAGCCAAAAGTCCTAAGGGACGCGAGTCCTAGGTGATCTACTCCAACAATTTCCAGAAAAAACAGCCGAGAACTCAGGAGTGACCAGGTGCATGTAGCAGTTCCGGATGTTTTAAAGCAAAAAAACATTTTGTTTCTTTTGTTCAAATCATATGGAGAGAAACGGCTACGTCAAAAGGTCCAAACAAAAATGAAAAAGGTTTTAAAGGCTTTAAATGCTTTAAACATAGAACAGCAATGAAGTGTCTAAAGCTCTTGAAGAAAGAAAAGGTGCGTAAAAAGAACAACAGCAACTACTGCGACGACGACGACTACTACTACTACTTCGACGACGACGACGACGGCGACGACGACGATAGCCATTGACTCTCAGGGAGTTCCCAGGTGCCTGTAGCGACTCAGGGTGCGCTCCCTGTGAAGCTTCATCGCAGCACCTTCGCGCTCCTTGATCTTCTGCCAGCGGTACTTCCGGATGGTCTCTTGAGCCTCCACGAGAAAAAAGCCGCCTTGAAGCCTGGAAAAAATACTACTTCTTCAAAGGTGCCTGTCGCTCTCTCTCTCTCTATATATATATATATTACATACATACATATCATAACAGTAATGCGCACGTAGGATTAATCAACGGCACCCCCCTTCAAGGTCAACTAACAAGGTCAACAAGGTCTGAGATTGGAGGTATTGGAGGACCACATCCCCCTAATAAAGGTGATTGCCTGCTGATGGATGATGAGATGAGGACCTGGACCTGATGATGGATGATGGTTTGATTGGGAAGATTTGGACGAGAAGGAAACTGAATGGGGAAACCATGGGATTGCGAAACCATTTGGTGATACTCTCTTTGATTGGGAAGAATTGGAAGAGGATTGCAGGATGAAAGCATTGGAAGACAAGAATAAGGCCAGAGGGTGGGATTGATGAATACGGGGAGGGGGTCTTACTATTGGGGGGAGTAGGGCCTGTGAGGGGGGTACGTTACTTACCCCATCCATCCAGTAGTTACCCCAGCCGCAAGGCACAGCGAGTTACGCCATTACAAACAATAGTTAACCCACATGACCAACCCCCCAATGGCACAGCTGCTGAGAAGCATCGTCATTGCAAGCGGTAGCAAAGCGGGAACAACACCCCTTGCTTGCAGTTGACCATGTCCGGAGACCTAGGATTTGAAGGTAAACCGTGTCAACTACACACAACTTCCCCATGGCACAAAGCGGAAACCATTCTCTACCCAACAGACCTAGCAGAGGTTTGTCATCACATCACCAACTTGCGCTTTGCCATGTTCAGAAGAATGTAGTGAAGGTTTTCCATGTCCATCGTGGATGAAATCCACCCATCCACCCAGTAGTTACCCCACATGTCCAATCCCAATGGCACAGCTGCAAAGCGGCGACGGTTTTTTCTTCACTTTGGCCCTGACACATATCTGTGAGACCGGTTCTCCTTCCAAGAAGTCAGCCACATGTGCCGACTCTGCGGCTTCATCAACACACGTGTGGCCACAATCTCCTTCTGCATCCAAGCGGAAAGCGGCTTTATTTTCGAGGCTTTTTTCTTCAACTCACCAACGAAAAATTCCACTGCTGGCCTTGCTTCTTCTTGCAAAGAAGCTTTGAAGTGCGCCAAAATGAATTGGCATGCATCCTCAGCAACGTCTAAGTCATATTCCGTCTTCTTTTCCTTCTCAGATGATTCGGGAGGAGGCGCCGGCAGACAAGGCGCCTGAGCAGAAGTAGAAGAAGCCTTGGGCGGTTCTTGAGGGACAGCTGGTGCGGGAGGAACTGCTGCAGAGACTGGAGCAGGCGTGCAGGGTGCAGCAGGATCTTTCCCAGCCACTTTGCTCAGCATATCGCCCCACACCTTGCAAAGGTGTTTCTTTGCGGCGGGCTCATAGTCCAATGCGTCTTCCATATTGGTCAAGGCGGTGGCCTTGCGACGATAGCCCTGCTGGCGGGCGCCCATCTCCACTGCCTGGGAAACACTGCTGAATGCCTCATTCTTCGCACCACAAGTTGGACAAAACTGATGGGAAGGCTGCACCAGGCCACGGCATTTGGCAGAGCTGCAACGTACTGATTCAATCGCCCTTTTGTAGCCTCGAGGAGGCGAAAACACTTTGTCAGCTTCTTTGCCACCATAGTTGCGATCTTCCTTTGGAACAGTTTGCCGAAACAGCTGCCCACCCCGTTGCAAGATGACTTCTCACGACACACAGGTTCACCTGCTTTCAAACCTATGGAAGACCAACCCTTCAGCACATGTGCCCGACTGTACCCATGCTCCCAACACTCGTGGCACGCGTCCAGAGCTCGGAGACTGGAAAAATTGCTTTGTTTGGAGCGGATTTCACTCCAACGTCTCTCAAACTCTTTCAGCCGCTCTGCGAGCTCGCGATCGAAGCACGATGAACACCACGCAGGGAGGCAACTGCGGTTGCTGTTGGGGATGTCAAGCTTGCACCCGCTACAAAGGAACGAGTCAGGTGGTGGACATGGAGGAGGCGGCAAGGGCACTGAACCAACTGCTTTTGCACCTCACACTGGAATGAAAAAAACAAAAAATTGGCCAGTCTGGGCGAGACCCGAACGGGACCCCGAACGAGTGCACATTGAAACAGTACAAAGCAACTCCACATTCACCTGTGTCAAGACACTACCAGACTGCTGCTTGCGAATAGCTTCCGAAAGCAACGCAAGTCGCATCAAGTCGCCACTGCCTGCTGGAACTTTGACACCCCATGCCAGTATCTGCTCATGGAGGTCCAGTTGGCTAAGGCGGGTGATCTTGCTCTCAGTGAGGTGCTTTCTTTCAGGCATGACACAGGCTTCGCCTAGATCAACCCCATGGCCGGCGTGGACACGACTACACGCAGCAATGAGCCAATTTCCAAACTACTCGGAACATGCACCAGTACTGGAGTCATTGTGAGTAAAATGACAGCGCAACCTCCAACTCTATGAGCATCTTTTCTGCAAACCCTGAAGATGGCTACCATTTTGAACCCACTCTGCAAGCACATGTGAGACATGCCAGATGCAAGCAAGTGTGAGACATGCCAGAGTGCAAGCTGATCTGCCAACAGCACCGCTGTAGAAGAGAAACGCGAGAAGTTACTTGCAGCAGGAACTTAGGTGATACAACAGTAGTAGTAGCAGTAGTAGTAATAATAGCAGGAGTAAAAAGTAGCAGCAGCAGTTGTTGTTGTCGTCCAACAAACTCAAACTCCAAGGCAGTTTTCCCCATCGATGGTTGTCATCGTTTCCCTGGTATATCGCAATACAAGAAGCTGAGAAAGCTTCTGCATTGGCAACCCTCACATCACAGGTTGAAAAGTATCAGCCCATGTTAGATCTTAAGCTCTGAAAAAGCTATCACGGCTTCACACAGAGATGGCATGAGCAAACGTCGTCTGCACCCATCTCATCACGTTTCCGCTTGCTCACCTTTAAAAGGGAGATAAAGCACCGGCTGCACTGACCAAGCTCTGGGAACGAGAGCACTCAAGCAGCTTAGCTGCCTTCACACAGCAAAAACATGACCCACCTGTGGTGACCCGAAGCTTCTGCTTCAATCCACCACTACGGTATGACCATGCCACACCATGACGTTTAGCGCCACAGAAGACACAAGCAGAAATCGCTGTGAACTGTGAACCCTTACCGCACTGCTTCTCGCTCCATGAGCTCCAAAGCCTTAAAGGCAGCAGCATGCTCTTCACGAAGATCTGTCGCAAAGGCTTTCAACGATGACACTGCAACATTGGCCTTGCGACATGGATCCTGCAGGGCAGGGCACCCAGCTACACACAAATACTCCAACATGTATAGGGGACGTGTTCGAGCTGAAAGGGTCGACTATTTGCACCCATGACTTTTGTGTGAAGCCTGTCTGGGGTGGGGGAAAGCTCTCCAAACCAGGTGTATTGAATAGATTATACTAGATTTGTCTTTGAACACGAAAAAAAGGAAATGAGGCAAATCAGCTGCACTCAGCTTGAATGCTTACAGCTTGTTTGCTGCTTGCTTTCTTTCTTTCTTTTCTTCACATCTTCGGTGTCTTCTCATCGAACCGATGTCGGCGACTCCCAGCAGACTCCCAGCAGACTCCCAGTTCTTCCTTCCTTCCTTCCTTCCTTGCTTGCTTGCTTGCTTGCTTGCTTGCTTGCCTTTTTTAAAGGAAGGAGCCCACTCCAAACCCAGGGTTAGTGCTCAGCACCCAGCACTGGCATGCTATGCATGACATGTTGCACCTGGGAACCGCATTATGTATTCCCTTTTCGAGTCTGGATAGGATAGGTATTGAAAACACTTGTACATAGTGTAGGAAAAATATCCAGACTGCGGATACAGGTGCTTCTCCACAGCAGCCACATAGAAAACACAAACTGAAAATACAACAGCCCATGACAGTTGAATCATGAAACATGCCTCCTCCTTTTCAGGCGTGCCGCTCGTCACTTCCAATCGCATTCTCTTACTCGGTGTGGTGGTCATGGCAAGTGTGGGGACGAGTCGGGCTTGAACAAACAAAAATCTCGGATCCTGAAAATACATCCTGTGTGCCTATGCGTTTTGCCACTCAAATCATACAACGTGAAGAAACATTAAATAAACAAACAATGTGTTCATGTCAATCCCTCTGCTTGGCACACAGAACTGAGACAACAAAGTTCTACCTGAGACAGCTTAGGGCGTTCACACAGTACCCTCTTTGTGAGCTAGAAAAAGTTAAGATGTTGATAGAGTTTTAAAAGGGAAAAATTACAAACAATTGCTAGATATTTTTGGGGGATGGTTCGTAGAATGAGCCGTTAGGAGAAGCAATCAAAAGGATTGGTGACAATCAGGAAGATGAGGAGATGAAGACACCAGCCTCTAAGAAAAAATGAAGACTATGAGGAGTTCATGAAGAAGGTAAAGAATAGGGAGTTGGAGAAGAAGGTAGAGAAGCATATGCAAAAGACAAAGAACATGAAACAAGTAAATAGTAAAGTAAACGATATGTTTTTTCCCGGGGCAGCTGGGATTGATCAACAGGGGGGAGGTTTCTGCCCAGAAAAATACTATGAGGGGGATGCCAAGGTGGAGATCTAGGTTTTACACTAGTTTAGTATTGGGGGGGGGTGGGCTGGGGATGGTTTAAAGGGGGGGTGGTTACTTAATCCTAGGTGCGCAATATTGGTAGCCAAATGCTCCGTTCACAGCCTGACCGGTTCCTCAAAACCTATAGGAATTTGTTCGACCCCGGACCCCCCCTCAATATGAGGGTTCAGGAGCGTCTGGCTAAACACCAAACTTCTACAGTATTAATTAATTCTGTATGATACAAGTAAAGCCGTGAAAAGCAAAAGATGGTTGAACACCCACCATGATTAGCCTGTCCTTGCACTCAAACAGAACAAACACAAAGCTTCACGCAAAGCTTCTCATTCACTACCTCTCCCAAAAGCATTCTGATCGATCCAACTTGTGCTTCCACCAAAACTACCAAGAGCGATTGCTCGTTTGTTCTCCCTGCTTCTGTCTCCCCACTCTCCCATTCATCGGCTCGGTGTCACCTGCTCGTTGGCCACTTGCAGTTGTTCCTTCACAAAGTCGCCGATCCAAAAGCGATGCTCAGCGTGGCTCTTCAAGGTATCCAGCCAGTCCTGCGGGCTGAAGGTGGTGGGACGGACGTCCAGCGCATGGGAACCGTTGCCAGGGGGTCCATCGTTCATTTGGAGGACAGGGCAGAGACCAGCTGGGTGACCCGAAAGAAGGTAGGATGAGAGTGGCAAAATGTGACAAAAGAGGCTGTTAATTCAGTGGCATGCTAGTTGATGCTCTTGTCTTCATGTTGTCTGCTGGCTTAGTAAACCAGTGATCCGCATAAACCGCGCTCTCGGTCCGGTTCCCGTACCTGCCACTGCGGCGGCGGAAGGTGGAAAATCTAGCTGTTCCACTCAGAGGTCACCCTGAGCCTGGTCCATTTCTAACTGAGCCAGGGTCAGCTCTAGCTGTTCCGCTCTAGGTGGTTTCATTCAGCTTCATTTCTAACTGACCCTGGTCCTTGCGCGTGAGCTTCTGCACGACGCAGGCGTTCATGGCCACGATCGTGGCGAAGCGCTTGGCGGGTTTGGCGGATAAGATGGATTGCACACCCAAAGTACAACCTGGCGGCGTCATTTTTTGGGGCGAAACCTTCACTGCGTGAATGACATGACAATTTCCTCCAACTCAGGGTCCATTGTTTGGAAGTCACCGATCAACTTTTGGAAGCTTAATTGGTCCAAAAGTCCTCACCTTCGACTCTTCAGTTTCTCCTGCGGTTCAGACTCACACGGGCAGAATTCTGCCAGAATTGCAGATCCCACACTTCAGGCACACATCATGCCATTCATATCCGTTCCAACAACTATTTTGGGATCGCAACAGTCTTTTCACCTGCAAGTGTGCCATGCACTTTTTCCTCGAACATCCACCAGTCTTTCTTCGAACATCCACCTCGCAGTGCCCCGAACATCCACCGAGCTCGGCGCAGCCTCCGTGGAGATCCTTCAGCTTCCGCGCGTCCACGAACAAAGTCACCACGGAACTGGGAGAAATGATGATCATACTCTCTGCCGTGTCGCCTTGCCTCAACGGACATGCTGAGTGGTTGGTTGAGTAGTCTGATGGTTGAGGGTGAGTCTAGACTGACTGGCTTGTGCCAGACTATTGGAGGAGCCTCCGGGAGCGTGGAGTCCTTTGGATCCATATTCCGGCATTGGAGACCTGCCGAAAAGGGAGAAGAGCCATGAAGAGATGGTGGGAAAAATGGATGTCTGTGAAAACAACATGTGACGGAGAGCATGTCAAAGAAGGAATGTGTTTGTTGGGACGAAGATGGACCAAGGGCCAGGGTGTTAATACGAGGAAACACCCTCTAGCACCCTCCCTAACAATAATCATGAGTTCGTTGGAAATCATTGGGCCTTTAGAAAAGAACACATACCAGCACTCTGCGACTGGCTTCCTCTAGAGGGTTGCTGGGTGCTGACAGGTTTCAAGCGGTGACCTGTTGCCTCCAGGTGTAAGTAATATATTGTAATGCAATCACAAATGGATACAACAGGTTTATGCTCTCTAATCAGTAATCAATCACGAACAGGACATCTTGCTGCAGGATAGCTGCTTGATGATGGTTTCGCCCGTGAAAAAGACTTGAGAGTTGCACTTGGTGCGCAAGGTGTTCAGAAAGGACTTGGAAAAGCCCTTGAAGAACGGGTGCTCCTGCAAGCTGTGAATGAGAGCATCCGCACCTCATCTAGGAACTCGGATGTGTGGGGGCACTGCCGAAGAAGCTGCCTTTGCCCATCGAGTTAAACCACTTGTTCAAGACCCAGCCGAACCATGATGGAACAACGCGGAAAGAATATTAGATCACAAATCACAAATTCCATGTTGAAAAATGTTCAAAAACAGTCTATAGGCCATGCCGGCCATGCGTTTCTCAACCACGTCGCATTCCTGCTTTCTATTGAACATGGATACCCTGAATATCAGCCATTATTAGATCAAGGTCGTTTGGTTCTACCAGGGCATCCAGACTCCCAAATGACTTTGGCCCGAGCAAAAGGAAACAGTTCGGAAAGCTGCCTCGAGTCAAGTCATTCTGCGCAAATGGATGAAACACGTTTCTGATTCATCGAGCAGGATAACATATAATAGATCACTGATTAAGACTATATTTAGAATATTTAGAAGCTTCCAAGTTTCACCTGTGCGAAATCACCATCCTGGTTCACCCCCCCCTCCGGCCTTGTCCCGAGAACAAATACTACACCGGTGGGGCCCCCGACCTCGTCAGTCGCCACCCCCTGTCGTCCTCCAAAGGCTCCGGCGCCAGTTCTTTGAAGCGCTTCTCGGCGATCTCGCGGAACTTCTGGCAGGCATCCTCGGGACCAGCCAGGCATGCGCCCGGCAGTGCAATTGTTGTGATGTGTGTTCCAAAAGTTTCAGTTTTGGATATGGGTATACAAATATATACTGTACGAGTAATATATTTGTAAATATATACACACAATAGATTAAATTTACAATAGTACATATCTGTTTGGGAAGGATGTCATGCAACATGTATTTGTCAAGGAACTTGGAGAGTCCAGGATCCCACAGTTGAACAAGAAAGAAACACTGAACACTGAACACCACCTGCAATCACCAAACACAGCTGGTGCAGGATTCCTCCACAAGAGAAAAAGGGACATTGTCTTCACGGGGTCCACTGAGTAGACTGCATGTAAGTGTCCTAAGTGCCTAGGTTGGATGGTAATCTATGGAAGGAGCAGTTACTGATTGGTCGAGGGATGCTTCCGAACAATGCCCGAGCCTGTTGTTCAGATGTGCTTGTTCACCACCGGCAAGAAGCACGAAGCGGATATGAAAAGCTTGATCAACACGTACATATATATATATAATCATGTCTATAAAACAAGTGCAAGGAAACCAACCAACTTCTGGGATCGCCAACCAATCGCAAAAAAGGGTGAAGTCATTTGTCTTCTTCAAGTTCATGACGGATTGAAGGGCTTTTCAGCACAGCGGTTTCTCCTGCTGGAAAGTACAATAAATACTTCTCCGTGCGTGGTGTTCCCTACACTGCTCCAAGGCGTTTGTCTCCCTTCAACTTGCAATATACGGGTTCAGCATCTCTATGACTTTCTAGCACGAAACAACCTGATTTAACTTATGTATGGTCTCTTCTTTCAAATCCTTCCTGAAATCAACTCCATCCAACTCAGATCCGATCTACAGTCCAAGCGTCTGGATATTTATCTAACAATCCCAGGATCCCATTGATCTTGAGCTCCACCACCTGGAGGCGGGAAAGGAGCTTCCATGATGCGACATTGCCACAAAAGCAATTGGGTGGTGCTGCTTAGATCACAAAACAAATCACTCGTCTTGATGTATACAACCACTTCAAACATACGACAAACGGAGGAACCACATCGACCAAAGCCAGCCAAAAAAACAAACATCCCGGGTTTCACATCGATTTGGACGATTTCATCCATTCCATTCCAATTCAATAATGTCCTTTCAGAATTCAAACGCAGGGGTCGCTTTGGTCCGATAAATAATTACCAATTACCAATACGCAGTATTCTTGCGGGTGTCCCCTCTATCAATCAACCAATGGCAAAAGGCCATCGCACCTTGCAGAGTTCAACATCGCACCTTGCAGAGCGTAATGGCATGGATCGTAGCCAGTCGCTGTTGCATGCCCGCGAAGCGGAAGGCTCCACTGATGCTGCCCACCAAGTAGCTGTCTTCAACTTCTCCTGGGACTGGTGCCGGCTGTGGCCTTTTCATTGACATTCATTAGCTCTCTTTACATCCCCCCAAAAAGCAGTGGATTGGCTGGAGGTAGAAAATTACAGTAAGGTTATATAAGCGTTTGTTTATTTTTGTCGTTTGCACCCAGCGGCTCACGGAATAGTGATGCAGTCACACCCCAAATGATGTAAGCAAACGACAACAAGTCACTTCCCAGGCTTCCTTTCCTTCCTCCTTTCGTCACCTGCACCGCCCACCGGTCAACCCCCCGTCGTCTCCCGTTCGATCGGGACAGCCGCGCAGGCCCGCGCGGGTCTGGCGATGGATCCGCGCGGTGCCCATGGCGAGAATCACCGCGTGATCCACCACGTCGCCTCAGCCCAGGACCGGACGTGGAAGATCGATCCGATGGGACGTCGACGTCGGCCTCGGCCCGGCGGCCTGGTAGATCCAACAAAAGATAGGACGAGGCCGACGGGGTCGCAGGGTCGTTTTTCTTTAATTTGAGGAATGGCCAGTGGATTTGTCACGAATGTTAACATCCAATATACTGAAAGAAAGTCATCATTATAACCTCCTCTCCTGAGGTCCGGTTCCTACAGCAACCGGAGTCATTGTGAGGTTGATGTGATGAGTCTTTCGACTTGATCCAAGAGGCCCAAGTTCCGCCATGGGCGGTCATCATCCTTGGCCTTTGACTCTGACATTTGGGGATACCAACATTACGAGACGGCCAGTTCATGGCAAACCAAACTTGTAGATTCCACAAACCTGAGGCTGGTCTTTGAGGCACATCTTCATGAATCTGGACCTTCTGGAAAAGTAGCACACTGCAGTGTATATTACGGAGACGGACTCCTGCCTTTTTGGGGGGGGATGAGTTCCATGTCTATCCCATGAGCATTCTGAATGGATCGAAACCTCATTCTAATGGTCCCTGCAATGGACAGCTTTCTGAAGTCCTAAAATCTCCAGTCACCTTGTCCGAACGAGCTGGTTGGTGGCAATTACGTCTGATTTAAGGCGTCAAAGAAGTCACATCATTTCATGGGGATGAGTTGGTGACTCAAGGCGCTAGCTAGAAGTCTCGAAATCTTCTTCTCAGGATCTATGTGGATCCATCGGGAGGAATCGAGCAAGACACATCTTCTTAAAGCACCGTCACAGAACCTCGGTCACAACCCCTCGCCAAGAAGCCCTCCTGTACGATGACCTCTCCAGGCAGGACATAGCGGACCTGCCCAAGCGGGAATCGTTGAATCACATCTTGTGGCCACCAAGTGGCATTGCCATGCTCAGCGTCCAAACAGAATTCTCATATCTATATACAACAGAACACTCCAACCGAGCTTCAAAGCGGTGACTACAATAGGTGGCAGGGAATGTGGGGTGCCCGGAACATCCACTCACGTAAGGGATCCAAAACCCATCCCCAACTCCATAAGCTGTTGTCCAATTTATTTATAGGATTTATTCATTCAAGCTTTGGACGCGTTTGGCATATGGACACCGTAGGTATCGTTTAGCAGGGTTTTACAAGATTGTCACATGAACATCCAAGGATATTGCATTTAAAATTTGCTATCGAAGGGAAAGCTCAGATTCACAGTCCCGCATGAAACGCCTTGTACAAGTGAATGACGGTAATTTTGAAAACGACTGCTCTCAAACTCCTGCAACCCGCAAAAAAGCTCCAGTTCTACACCCGCATGCACGCGTGTTCCGTAGACCGTGTCGCGGCTTGACATCGCACCACATTTGACAGGGCCTGCATAAAGGTGCTGCAGCCCTTCAAGAAGTGCTCGGGGCAGGCGGCGAAGGGATCGTGCCGTAGCAAGACTTCCGAGTCGCTGAACCATTCCTTCCCTTGCCTGAAGGATTGGCGGTCTGAACACGAGAAGTAGGAAAACACATTCAAAAAGCGCAGGCGAAGCCGTTGAAGGTGGCTACAGCTACAACTGTGTAATATTTAAGACTCTTACAGTATACGTAAGACATCGTAAGACTCGTTTTGTTGGGGTTCTTCGGATCTTTCATTGTCGTGTGATTAGTGAAGGGATTCTGGTTCTGAAATTGTTTACATTAAATGGACGGGTTGGTCAAGCAACAAAAAACTTTTACCAGCTTGCGAAACACAGGGAGAGGCTTCAAAAACATTCAAAAACCACATTGATCGACATTGTATACCCTCCTGGATTCCACCGTGATTTGAGTCAACTGGCAATCTCATACGAAGCCTATAGATGCCCATAACCCTGCCCTGCCAGGCTTGGCAAGTCTCCCCACAGTGTGGTCATCATGCAGAAGTTGAACATGTTCCACACAGCGTCAGGTTGATGACATGAGCGGCTTATTCCACAAGCTCTGATTCAAAAGGGGTAAGAACGACCAGCAAACCGAAGCCAGGCAGGAACCCAAATGTTCAATCGGCTGAAAACTCATGAGCAGCGACTAAAGTCAGCGTGCCTGAATTCCAAACGTTCTTGAAAGCGTTGCACACGCGTCAAGAACGTCCGGATCTCGTCCGGGCAAAGGCCCACCTAAGACGAGTGTGTCTTTTGCTTTTGAAAAAAAGAACAAGGACAAAAAGCAACTGGATTCCCCTAGAAGTCCAAAGACTATGAATCGTCAAATGACACAAAATCCCTTTCAGGTCCCAAGTCCAGTCAGACCCGTTTTAAATCGTTCTGAATCGTTTTGGACGGTTCGTCCGTCGTCCTTGAAACGGATTCTCTTTGTTTCCCTAGGGATCCAAGTACCTTCTCAGCAGGTACTTGGACCCTCCAAACCTACATAACAGTGCCTCAAATCACCATACCTGAGAAGATACGACTGGATCCCTATGGTTTCGTTTCCGCTTCTCTGTTCATCGGTCTCCATGTTTCCGCTTCAACGGGTCCCTGCATCGTCGACCGATTCGTCGATCCAACACGGGAAGCGTCGTGAGAGCTGCTTTGCGCGGAGGTTCTCTACACGGTGAAGCCATTCCGGTTCGGTTCGGTGGATAGAGGTTTCTACATCAATCTGTGAGTGAATATTGTAATAAATATATGACCCCATACCTTGTGACAGTCTTGGAGGTGAGTGTACTTTCAGATGGTTTTGGGGGCCGACAAAAACATCCTCAGGATGGTCCCGGACCCTTGGGGCATCTTCTATAATTTGATAATAATTGCGGAGTTTGTTTATTTGTTTATTGTTTGGGGTTGGAAGCGGTCACCAAATGAATTCTTTGGCCTGGTGAAGTCCTAGTGTATCGGTCCATCTGTCCATCGGTGAACCTAACGGGATCGATTTGATGCCCAAGTTCTGAGCTGTGCGACCCTGGGCCAGTGGGACACAACTTGAACATCTGTTCATGTATCAACCTAAAAGCGATGGCCTCCAACCTAATAGCCATGGCCTCCAACCCAATAACGATGGCCTCCTAATAGAAAACAACATCTGTTGATGTTCGGTTTCATGCCACACATCTGTTCAGATCAACAGAACTGCAACACTCTCCAGACGCTGTATCATGATCATTTCTCAACGGAGTGATGAACATTTCAGAAGGAACTCCTTACCTCCTATATAGAACTAGTCAGCGACTCTCATGTTGCGACGATCCCAAAGCAAGTGCAAAACCAGGTTTTCGTGTTTCTACAATGCATCCCTCTCTCCTTCCTCATGCCTCGCCTCTCTCGCCTCTCTCGCCTCTCTCTCCCCCCTCTCTCCTCTCTCTCCTCTTCTCTCTCACTCTCTCTCTCTCTCTCTTTCTCTTCCTTCCTCTTCAGGCCGGTAAAGTCATCACACCGACCATCACAACCGGGAAGCCATGGCCCCCCTTTCCTTGTTTCACTGTCTCTGACCACCTAATTATGTCGTAAAAAAGTTGGCTTAAAAAAGGACTACTGGTAATAGTAGTAGTAGTAGTAGCAGCAGCAGCAGCAGTAGTAGTAGTAGTAGTAACGCCACGGCCTTGGAATCAGATCAGTGTTTTTTGTTTTTAATTTTCAGGGTGTCTGCCAAAGAACATACAGACTTGTCATTGAAATCTCATCTTTGTTCCAACGTCAGCGGCCATGACTTTTGTGGACAGCGTCCCCATGTGTCACCGTAGGAACGTCGGGTCCATGCTCGCCCGGTCGCGAGGTGATGGCAACGCTCGAAGTTCATGCAGTAGACATCACAAAGCTCTTCAGCGATGGTCTCCACATAGCCAGATCCTTGGAATGGCACCTGTCTCTTTAACGAGGGATTGCTTGATGTCAAAAGGATGAAACAACTCTTATGGATTGTATCCAGCTGAACCAGTCTAGACATGTGGAAAGGGAACGCTGTGTAGAGTTGGGTAGGGTGCGTCTCACAACAAAACCGGAGAAACAATACACTCTGCTTACCCCGAGCATCGGTCGAAGCCGCAGACCACCCGTGGTGCATCCAGGACTTTCTCCCCAGCCTTGACCTGCCAGGTCTGGCGGCAGAACCAAAAATGGCTTCTTGTTACTATAGTAGCGATGCACTTGTTACTAGTAGCGATACACTCACTTGTTACTAGTAGCTTCTGTTGCCACAAATAAATAACATGCGCTTTGCTGCATGACGCACCGTTGGGGTGGCCGTTGGGGTCGCATGTTTGGCAAGTACGTTGATGAGGTCAGAAGTGGTTTACTCGGCAAGTTGGTCTTGGTTGGTTTATGTCAGTCTTCCTTCACATGTTTCTGTTTATCCATAGAAATGATCTTCTAGCAGCACGTGATTCAATGGAATCAAATGAATTCAAATGATACCTGTCTGAGATGAGTTGTCCAATCTCGTGCCACAAAAACATGACCGTACCCTTCCAGTCGGTGAGGATGCTGACCCCTTAACGAACACCCCCCTAACGAACAGGCGCCAGAAATACGCCACACCACCAGAAAATTGCACCTTCCCCTTCATCATCACCACCATGAAATCCGCAGATGAGTTGTGGAGCCGAAACAAGTGCTGCCCTGGGATGAGCTTGAAGTGCTCCATACCTGGGCGGACGTGCCACTGGGAACTCCAGGCCAGTTCCAACTCTAGGCCAGTTCGACTGAAACAGGGTGTGAAATGGTGTGAAGAGATGGGTTGCGGTTGCCGCCAGTGCATGGATTCCATATGATGTCCCCAAAATGGATCTCCCAAAGCACTCGGATCGGGAAAGCGCGATGACGGATGTGGTAGCACCAAGACCCAAAGCGACTAGAAAAGGACATTGGAGGGACGTCCAAGTCGCGTTGCGCTTCGAGGTCTAAACTTTGCGTAGCAGTATCGCAAGCTTTGGAATGGAATCATATTGAAGAACCTTTGTCTATGGTGATCTAACTTGCGGAACTTCATGAGCCGGGCTTCACTCTAAAAGCAAAGCTTGGAGGTGCAGTGCTTAGCGTCTACCGTCTTTGACGACTGAGGCATTCCACTTCAGGATTCTGGTCCAGGCGGCTGTTGATGAGCTCTGACAGAAAGAGTGCACCCAAGTTCTCACAAAAGGGGAAATACCAGAAGAGGCGTCCCCTGAGCTGGGTCAGAGACTTGGTGATATGGATGAGGGTGCTATTTCTTTTAGCAAGTGTATCCCACCAGCGATAACTTTAGCCAAAACACCATCCCTAACAACCAAACAGTATCAAATTAAATCGTACTATATAAAGTATATATATATATTGATATAGTATAACTGTATAACTAACTAATATAAACACATCATTGGATGGAGGACGGAGGATCCTTACCTACGCTTGTGCATGATCGAGACATCGAGCCTCCACAAATGTGCTAGGAATCGGATTCCGCCGACCTCTTAGGGAGCCAGAAAAAAACAACCTGTCCGCTGGTTACACCACAACCACCAAGTGCAATGTCTTTATACTTTCAATGCAGAATCTACCTGAATGGATTTGCTTTGTTTTTTCTGCTCAATCTATCTTGCATGTCTTCTCCAAAGCGGGACCAAGCCATTTAGAATTTAGAATTGGCTAGTTCAAAGTGTGCATCATCTGGCAAGCTTGCAAAAGCTTGCTTCAGTCTCAAATGCATCTGGCACACCCTTCAACAAGAGCATGTTCGAATCTGTTGAGGTCCAAACTCTTTAGACTTTTCAGCTTCTTGCATGTTACTTTTGCCAAATCCACAAGAAACGAAAGCCACAGAGCTACAAAACGATACAAAAGGCATTCATGCCCTCACCGACCCGGGTCACCGAACTCACAGCTAAAGTCCCAAAGGTCCCCCTTCCTTTGGTCATGACTCGGTTCCTCACCCTTCTTGGCCACACGGGCATTGCGTGCACCTTTGGTGGCGTTCGGCGCCTTGCGAGCATTAATCTTGTTGGCCTCCGCCACAATCAGCGCAGTTTGGTGGGGGTAAGTGCCTCAGGGGCACCGGAGCGCGGGGCATCGGCTCAGAGCATGGTGCGTTCGTACCTGTACGGCTCAACAGGGTCATGGTTCGTACCTGTTCTGGGGTACTTTGGAGGCTCATAGTCGCATGTGTCTTGCGGTACGCCCGTGGAACCCCACTCCATCAGTTGGTAAGCTCCATGGACAACATGGCTTCGTGGCTCGTATCGCAACCCCCTAGCATCCCAACCACAGTGCCTAGGCACTGAGTGACTGAGTGAGGGCACTCTTGGCAGCGGTTCCTTGGGGGGGCCTGGATGATTCCATGGAATGGTCACTTCGATTGGCTCAACGAACATGGACAGCCTGATCGCCTGATCAGTGATGCTTGGACTCGGACCGTTCATTGGGTTCCCCATGATGTTCTTGCCATCAACAAATATTATACATGACATATATATATAATTATGTATATAATATATAACTCTGGCAAACCTAGAGTGCCGAACTTCCAAACACTTGTAAAGAATCCTTCGAACTTGCCCAGGGCAGCATGTGTTGCAGAGCTATGTACTCTAAAAACCAAGAGTTTTGCTTTGATTTGGATTGCGCAGCGGACCCTTTGAAAGCTGCCATCTGGAGTGTGGTGTGAGAATGGCGCTTGTGCATCATCCCATTATGTGTGTGCAACACAACAGTAACAACAACTCAGCTCTGCCATGTTTCCATCTTCCCCTTCCGTCCTTGTTTTTTTCAAGGAACCTAAAAGGCGCAACAGCTTGGAGCGCTCTAAGGTCAGCACTTGGCACCTGAGATCCGATTGCAATTCTGCATTGTGGTGCTTTCCACACGGCGATCTCGAGGGATCTGTCAAAGAATGGACGAACACCACTTCGGGGATCAAAGAAGCCCCTAATCCTGATTGACATGTGATTCTGAATCTGTTCGTTTTAAATCCTGCCTTGGATTGTGATCCCTTCATCCTCAAATATGATTTCTTTCATATTCTTTCCACTCACCTTTGGATGCCGCAAAAATTACCAAAGAAGCACTGCTGCGGTGTCTGCCCAGAGTTCCTTACATGCCATGCGTCGTCTCCACCCAACATGCCAACATGGATGCCCGCTTCACCTACCAAACAGTTTGTTAAACTGTGGCACAACGGGTGCAAGGCCGCGTTCGCCCGGGTTTGCCGCTAGCGAACGTTTACCGGTGTCCAATGCCGGTGCTTGGATCACCGATCCTCGTCCCTGTTCACCCCCCCCCCAGGCCTCTTTGAACCGACCAATTCACCATATTCATCACCCCATCTCCAAACTGGGCTGCCACGGCACACGCCTTTCGCCTTCACCTTGGCAGCAACTCCTGGGGTCTCCTCCCCCCAACCATGGGAAGCTGCTCACCACATCCGGCGCTCGGAATCGCCCTCCGCCAGCGGGAGCGTCGGGAGCGTCTAGTGGAGCTGCTAGTGTCGGCTGTTGAGATGGAAAGCAGTCCATCATTCATAGGGAATTTGATATATGGGCCCCTTTCGGGCCACCCATTTGAAAGTGGAAATCCACATCCAAGATCATCCAAGTATATTGGTTGAGGCTGCTCCGAACTTACAGCCTGGGCAAGGCTAATGCTTAACTAACTCTGCCAAAGTAGACCAATTCTAGGTCAGGTAAAGCCACTCAGCTAAGCTCGCTAGATTAGCTGCACCCTGTTGGTTTGTTGCAGCAAACACGAATGGGGTCCTCACGAGCCAAGGAAATAAACAAAATGAACAAGACCAAGAGCATAAAGGCTATCCCATGGTGGGAGATGATTCTCTGCTCTGAGTCCTGAGTTTCTGTAATCTTGAGACTTGCTCACTCTATATATGCTCACTCTTTCTTCATCTTCACACAAACACCAACTCCGCAGGACCCAGGGCTCCGGACGCTTCTGATCTGAGACCGCAATGCCGGACATCAGCAGCACAAGGCCATCCTGTGCCTCCTCCATCCTGGGGTTCAAGATCAGAGACTACTCCATACGACTAGTCTTTCAATCTGGTCTGAGTCAGATGTTCTTCCAATCTTCCTTCAACTTGTGTGAGGGGTTTATTTAGACTAGAAGCTTGGATCCGACACCAACTCCTCTCAACTCTTGGGGATCTGAGAATCTGGTGAACAATGAAACACGGCCGCACAAACATGATTCTTTCCACAACATCTGGCGGACAACGCCATGAAAGGGATTGGAACTGCTGGGGATGATTTCTTCTCACAATTGCAGAACTAGAGCGGAGCACATGTCATTTGTCGCTATGGCAAATACCCATACAATGAACCTTTCGGGGTCCAGTCAAGCAAAACATGCCTCAAAGAACAGGAACAAACGGAAACACAAAAACTCTCAAGTCTGCTTAGGACAATGACTGAATACCATCCTACAAGCAACCAACAATGTAACGGTAGTTTTTGTTGGTCTTCTGGTCAATGGGAGTGATCTGGTTCACTTGATGTTCAAGGCCCAAATCTGCCAAGTCTCAAATCAGTGCCGCTGAAGCATAAACGGGGCACCGTCTCCTGTGCAAGATCTGCCAAAAACTCCCTGGAGCAGTTCGAGAAGACCTGCACGAAGACCAGCACAAGTGCCTTTTGTTTCGACCCACACGCGTGCGTCAAAGAATCTTCGAACCCTGCATTCCCTGCGGATTGGGTTCCTGTAGTGCACTGTAGGTGTCTCGCTCCTGTCGGTCCCATCATCATCAAGATGTTGATGACCATGGTAGTTACAAGGCTCTTTACCCTTGCAACACGGGTCAGACTCTACAACTATTTAAATGGGACAAACTCAAATCTGCGAAGACTGTCGGAAGATCAGAAAGTAACATGAACTTCAGTTGAAGAACTACCTGGACGGTGCAGTTTGTGCCTAGATTGGACTCAAAATTGAACCATTTCATGTCCAAAGGAGTTCAACAATGCCAAATTTGGGACTCCAAACTAGGTTGGAATAATTGCATGTCGGGTCATGTCGGGTCGCTTGACTGTGAAGGAAATTGCTTCGGACCCACTCCTGGATTGAAATCACACTCCTAAACGATTTCTAGAATGTGATATTAGGTGAGTACTTTCACTTAGGTTCTATGAAATAGTTGTGGCATGTTACATAGATGAGACATGACCCTCCCAAAAATAATGACATTTGGTTAAATGTTGAGGCTCCAAAATTTGGTACCTTGAAAGGTTCCAGGTGTAGGGATGGCCGGTTCATCGACCCCAAATCACGTGCAACACTTCACCAGGTGTTCTTCACGGCATCGGTCAGAGCCTGCGGATGCCTGTGGGTTTGTGAACAGCATCCCACCCGGCTGCCTCCAAGGTTGTCAACTTGTGAATCCCGCAGCGTTCCCATTCTTTGTACCTGGCAAGGGTTGTTTCTTGGGAATAAGGATGTGGATAGGATGTGGCTGTAGTTGGCTCACTGAGTCATTACAAAGACCATGGCAAAACTGTATTATGTAAGTAACAGACTCTGTACAGCTAGGCTAGTCATACTCATAGACTCGTGTAGAGGGCAAAGTGGCAAGGAACACTTCGAGAAAGTGTTAATCTCTCAATTTCTCAATTTAGTTCTTCAACATTCTGCCCAGAAGGCTCCTATACAACTTTATGTGGATGGATTGGCTAGCTCCCAGTATGATTCAGAGTGGGAGCCCAACAAAGCAACTACATCTCCGTAGGGTTGTCTTCACTGCGTCAAAAAGATTTGAGGTCTCCAGTCCAACTCAACACTCAGAGGTCTGAGGTCACCCACGAAGGCACCAACACTGGAAAAGCACACACAAACCCAAACACTCCATGTAAATATATATATATGTATGTCCATATGAATATTTATGGCATATTTGCATACATTGGGGTGGTTTCAGAGGCCAATGTAGGTATCTATTCCATCCGTGGCATGTCTGGGAAATGCTGATCCCGTAAGAGCTCCGACGGTCTGTGGATCAAGACCTGGAGCCTACGACGTAACGGTCCTACGACGTCACGGTTGACCTCCCCAGTCGTCTATTCGGTTCATTCTCGTTGGTGAACCGGTCGGGTCCCCTGGTTTGGACCCAGTTCGCCGCTCTTTACTTGTAAGGTAGGAACAGGGTAGCCGCGTAGCCTGTGTTGGTTTGGCTCCCTACAACTGGTCCTGGAATTCGGAAGGCCGGGCATTCCTTCTGGATGTTCGATGTAGGGGTTGGGACCCAACCTTCACATGACGATGATGACAACATGATGACTATCCCTAGGGATCCACATACCTTCTCAGAAGCTACGACTGGGCCCTTCTGGCGCCTGCAATCACCTGAGAAGGTACGACTGGATCCCTAGGGTATGACCAATGACGCTGAGAACGCTTCACCGTCGAACGGATGATGCGAAGCCACAACCGACCTGGCAGCGGCCAGGAGCTTGAAGCGCTTCATCTCACGGTGGTGGTTGTGCAGGGCATCCAGAAAGGACTCGGCAGAGATGTGACACACCAGGCAGTCCTGGACAAGACACCGAGAGAAGTCCAGGCAGAGTGCCCAGGAAGGCGCAAGAAAAGGCCTATCATCGTTTGAGAAACCCCGCAGGTACGAGTAAATCAATTTGGCCTTTCGCAGCATGTCACACTGCAATAAATTCAATGGCAACATGTCTTTCTGCGATGGTTCTGCCAGGGGTTGGAAGCAGCATCAGAAAGAATCCTCTGTCACCACAAGTTGCAAATATGTCCTAAATGTGTGGATTGTACTTGCTACTGGTTTATTTGTTTCCTCTGAAGCTTGGCAGTCTTCTCTGGAACCACTGCAATACTGGCTTCGTGAGAAACTTGCTGCTACTGCAAAAGGATGCAACCGCTCGACTGAGGAGCAAAGGAGTTCCGACGGCATGTGTATGAACAGTTCTGGCTCCAGTTCTCCCGTAAACAACACAAGCGATGAACTTCTACAGTAATTAGTAGGGCATCTTGGACTTGCATCAAGCCACTGAGAGACTAGGAAAAGTAGCAAGCAGCAAGAATATTCGGCCCAAACAGAACGACTTGAAAATCACTCAAGTAACACACATGTGACTTTGGGGTGTGTTCCATCGGTGTCCCGAAGCAACACTATGGCACACATCTCCCCCCTGGCCGTGGGGTCTGGAACTTTGGAAGCGGTGATCGTCAGTGCTGAGCATCTGTCAGTGCTTTGACGTTGCGGTACTTCTCCTGCAGCAAGACACCAACATCTGCAAACCCCACATCTCCTGGAGTCTGCACCCCCCCCCAAAAAAGCAAAACGGACCCTGCTTGGCTCAGAATGTTCAACTCTCCGCGCTGGCATGGCCAACCCAACAGCTCCCCGTAGAGAAAGGGTTCAGCCAGCATGACTCATCACCAGGAGTCGATTGGACCTTATCCTGGATTCTTCATAACGACGATCTATTCATGATAACCACACTCTTGAGATGATCTTGATGTATCCCAATATTACTTCTTGAGGTCTTGAGGTTGTGTCGGTTCGATGGGGCCTTCTCAACCCTGTTCCAGGACAATCCTTGTCACTCTACTTCGCGGCAAAGTGCCAGCCTGATCGTTCATCTCGTAACCAATCAGGACAGCTTCATTGAAGGCCAAACACTGTGGGCCTGCCTTAGCCTGCACAGGATGCTTGGCTCAAAAAACACCCGCAAAGCCAGCGCAAGAGTTTCGAGAGATGCAATGAGACAGTCTCAAAGCTAAGGCTCTTTTGACGGAAAAGGGATCAATATGGTGTGTTTGCCTTCACAAGCTACGCACTGCTGCTTTGCAAAGGGCTGACGATATGTTGCACCGCAGTGAGACTAGTCAAAGGCGACGCTTGCCAATCTTACGATCAAATGCACCCTGGTAAGTACAGGGTTCGTCAAGTATTCAATCTCCAAAAACTAGTGCGACAACAAATTGAGCATTCCCTCTCGTTGCTGGCAAAATGGCAGCGGCAGCCACGAAACATGCTCCCGGGTATTTTTGTCGATCTCTACCCAGTTTTCCGGATAAGTGTAGATACATGTTTGTGTATATATATATATATACACATGTTGTTTGGATGATGCTCTGGAACTGGTGAAGCATGTCGCATCCAAGTGCCCATCGCAGGATCTGATGTCACCTGTACCTATCCCTCCCATTACTTTTCATGAAATCTAAGAAAAATCCATCCCTGGGATTCCCCGAATACTTCTATTTCAGAGTAAATTGATCGATCGATGCCCCAGCATCTCGATGCGCATTTTTTTTTCAGCACTTGACAATCCCACTATGGCCGGTCTTGATCATGTTGACTGTAATCTCTCAATGTATTGAAACCTGAGATCTATAGCCGGTTCTAAGGAGGTGATCTTTTTCGTCCCATCCAGTGAGTGGATCAACATCCCTACCCTCCAAGTTTGGCGCCCAACTCTGGAACTGCAAGTTTTGTCTTACTCAATTCATCCAACGCAAAGAGAAAGCCGACATGGAGATGAGTTCGTTCACCTTGTTCACCCGACGTAGTTTACCAAACAAGCCGCGTAGGTAGGCGAGTTAGACCGACACCAGATAGGTCAACGGGTCGACCCACAGTCCATTCAACCGTCGATATTCGTCCCACAAAGTCGAGAATCACCGCCTCCACCTCATTGGAAGGCTCCAGGTGCGCCAGGGTCTCGGGCAATTCGTAGAGCTTCGTCCTGAATCGGAAGAGAAGGTTTCGAGAGGGGCCGTGTGAGAGGCGGTGGTCGTTATTGTTATTTGGGGGTGTCGAAAGAGACCACCAGGATAAGGCATAAGGCACCCACACTCCCATGATCTCCGATGTGAGTCCAGAAGTTGTTGCTGCTGTTGCTGCTGTTGATGTTTTTATTTTTTTCCAGCAGTCTATTGATGCTGGGGTATGATTATCTAGTAAGGAAAACTCGCTACATTCCAATTCTTCATCACAAATGACATGAAAAACATCTTACATAAAATGGGATCCCTATCTTTGGGCGGACCCATTGTGTTCTGCAACCAATGCTGCCGCAAAGAAAAGAAGTACAGCAAGCACCGTGCAAATTCAGTCTTCCAATTGTTTTTCTTAGTCCTCATGTGCATCTCATCTGTGCAACCTTTGTCACTCGCAACCTTCTCATCAAATCTGAATGTGACGTGAGTGTGCAAGGGCCTTAACTACGGCTGGCAAAGCATATATTCAGAACCCCAGCTCCCGTGCAAGTTGGCCTGACCAAAAGTGTTTTGGAAGGCCTGGACAGTTTAGTGAATCATGGACTTCAAGAAATGGAAGATTGCTGGGATCTGCAAAGGTCTTGTGGTTTGAAATTTGGGTGCTTCTCACGGCTTGACATTCTTGAAATGCAGTTCAGCGTCTCATCTTCCTCTGAATCCGTGCTCCCACCTAGGCGCTCATGCATCCAATATCAAGAGGACACTCTTGAACGAAGGGCTGCAGTGTTATATATATATATTCTGACATATTCAGGAAATCTGACACACACATCCATATATAAATAGTCTATGTACCAGTTGTTTCTGGTTAATATTCTCATCTCAACTGGTACAGGAATTATTCCTTTTCTTCCAGGGCTCATCGGAGTCCTCGAGTGGGAAAAAGGAGATGCATGACCATGTGGAGGAGTGCGTGCTCAAAGGCATATGGTTGGATGTAGGTTTTGCAGGTATGATCGGAAAAAAAAGTGCATGGCCAAAAAAAAAAGGGGGAACTTCCATCTGGCTAGAGGGAAGTTCCCTGGTCCTTCACATGTGGCAAGTGCGGTCCCCCCCTCTGAGCTTCCCACTGGAACTCGCGTTACTGCTGAGTCCCGAGTCTTCGGCTTCTTCGATGATGTCATCCTCGCGATGGCCGACGTGTCATGGGGAGGGGATGGGCGGTCGCTGTCGTTCGCTGAACGTGAAGAGAACTCCACCCCACCACTCCAGACCGGACATCCCATCAAACCAGGTTCCCAGAGGAGAATGGAAGGACGAAGCTATGTGTCGATCCTCAACTTCTATGACTTGATCCTGAACTTCTATCAGTTGATCTGGTGAGTCGATTCGTCCGCAACAATCCCAGCCACCCTCAAAAAAACAGGGTGATCCCGGATCCCTCAAAAGTTAGCAGCTGCAACCTGTCAGGGCTGAATGAGAGGTCTGACCCAAACAAAAGCGAAAGCAAAAGCACGTACAAGTTCTGGTCCATGTGACCAAGAGTGGAGGTGGAAATAGACATGAAAGGCACCATAGACCACTCATGTGTTGGGTCTATGTCAAAGTCTAATAATAACCTAAAGCGAGACATATCAAAAGCTGACATGACAACCTCTTATGTTGATGTTCAATCATAGCAATCCCTTCACACCCAAATGGGATGGGACACTTGCAGAAGGTGAGCATTCTCTCATGTCAAGGGGAGGATTCCTGGTCATTTGACAACTACACAAGAGAAGCAGACTAAAGAATAGAGCCGAAACAGTATGTTCTTGTATTACTCAACAACAACCTTCAGTTGAAAAGAAAAGACAGTCATTGCACATGTCTATATTTCTCTAAAAATACTATCACTAATATCATCACATCCAAACTTGATCCAGGATTCCTCTTCAAAACCTGCAAGTTCACTTTCACTTTCTTCATCCTCGTCATACAAGTGGTCCTGGGCACACCAATCACGAGCAAACCCTTGATTCACGGACGGAGAACGGCCGCTTTTCACATTGAGTTTGAGCTTTTTGTCCCCTGCTGTCTTGTGTGATGCTGTCCATGGAATATCTTCTGCACCACGGACCACCGGCAAGTCCCGTTTGGCACCGTAAATTGTGGTTTTCCTCCTCCGGTAATACACAATTAATTACTTCTTTTAATAACACAATCCAATGTTTTACATGGACGACATTTAAAGTAGTTCTGTTGTTCTTTGTACAAACCACACTTCTTCCTCGCAAAAACAAAACATCTCCTGACCACTCTGTTCTGCTCAGGGAACCCCAAACCAATTTGGGACCCGGAAGGAGTCAATAGCATGTCTCCACCAACCGGAAAGGCATGAAAAAGGCACTAACCATTTGGCATCATCCATCATGTCCTTCCCCAAACTCACTTCATGTATCAAAGGTCTAGATGCAAAACACGAGCGTCCTCGCGACCAAAGCGATCTGGCCTATCCTTTCGTCGCGCACGAGGCTCTCTCACCGCCAAGCTACGAAGCTGAAGCCGGTGGCTAGGGACTTTCTCCTAAGCCGGTGTCTAAGCTGGAAAACTCGGGCGACTGCATGCGTCTAAGCCGACTGGATGCGTTGATGCGGTTCTGCTGATTTGGTCTTGCTGATCCTTATAGTCCACGAAACCTACAAGAAAATACTGATTGGGGTCACACGAAGCCACAAGGCCCACCAGGTAATTCATCTACATGGCCGAACTTACCAGCTCCTCATGTTCAAATGCACTCTAAAACCGGTAACCGGGCTTTCCACCCAAACCAGGTCTCTACGAAGCTCGCTGGGCGCTGCAGAGAGTACCACCGGGCCAATCCAATTTTCGCAGGGGCCATGGTGGAAAGTGACCTGTCCAGTGGCCCAGCCCAAAGCCATGAACTCCATTGAAGCTTCCACCACCTCAAAACATAATGACACGCCAGTCAACAAACGCCGAATCATCATACAACAAGTTGTCTTACATCTTGTTTGTCTCAGTGCCAGCGTTTGACATCGCAGTTAAGTAATTAGGACCATTGTCTGCACGGCATAGCAAACACCTCAATACAGCAACAAATGCGAACACGGAACCTACACCAAAAAAGGGATAGAGTGGGGATGTCCTATCAATGCACTGCATACTAGATGGTAATCTTTGCCCCGTGAGCACGACACAACTGCTTTACTTCATTGACCTTTTCTGACATGTTGCTAATGTCGACATAGGATTAACATACCCCCACCAGTTGGTTTGGTCCGCCTCGGGGCCTACAATAGTAACGTCTTATAAGTCTTATATGAAGAATAACAAAAAACTGTCTAGCTGCAATTAGTTTGGTCCACCGGTCCACCTTTCTGGGAGGTGCAATTTTTTGACACCCCCCCAGCTATTTAACATCCTTTCTTCATCCCCTTTAACTGCACCAATCCTTCATCCTATGGTTCTTGGCAATCAAACAACATGTCCTTACATGTTCAATTCAATTGAACCATTCACCTGTTTTGTTTCATTTCACCAATCCCTCATCCTATGGTCATATGTTTACTACCAACCCCAATCAAACCAACACATGTTTTGTGTATATTACCTATACAAATTTCTGACCAATAATAACAAACCTTCGGGGACCAGGGGGAATTGATCACTTGAGTGTCGACATGACGTGCTTCTAGCCGTGTGTCAAAGAGGAGATCAATGCAGCTTTGCCACCGGCCTCAGCCATCACGCGAGTCTGAAACGGATTTGAAGATCCGTTGTTCCATGGAATTGGTTGGACTATGTTGGATTGGTAATACCTGAAATCATGTAAAGGATAGAGGAAATCCATGGAAATCCTGGGTAGGTTTTGGACTCACATCAAAATGCAGGCTTTAGGGGTCACGTGTGAAGCAAACTTCCAGAGACTGGTGTGTTTCTGGAGCATCCTCACCTAAGTGGCACCACATACCAGTTTTGGGTTCCCACCATCTATACAATACATATACAAACATGATCATACATACTTCCACAAATGTGTCCCCAAACCTGGCGTACATTCAGTTGTAGTTGTGGTTCCAAATCTACCTGATGCAAGGATATGCAAGGTTGTTTTCCTCCTTCAAACCAGCTTGAGATAGGATGGCTAGGCTACCTTCAAAACCCCGAACATTTCAGTGATTTCCTTTGGGTTTCCACAGATTTTGCGGAACCTTCTGGCTGAAGAAGGGATTTTTCAAGGTGGGGAGAGCATTCCAAATGCTTCGCGGATGACACTCTGTGACATTGCACCCAGCTGATAAGGAAATCATCAAATCCAGTTGGCAGTTCTGATTGGTTGAGATTGCTGCCAAGTTCCCGATGCATTGGTGACATGTGCAAATGGAGGGACCAACTGGAATACCTGGTCTTAGTACGAACCTCCTTGTATGTGGTCTTGGTTCTTTTGAGGGGGAGAAGCATGGCTTGTGGCGCCCGTGCACATGCCATGTGCTTCTAACTCAGAGCTTCTCTTCCTGGTTTACTACAAACGGTATAGACTGCAGCAAGCTTCCAGGTTGTCAGGACGCCAGCTGAAAAATGAACAAGATGATGATCAACCATCTGCAATAGAGGTCACAATGCGGGAGTTGGGATCAAAAAGAACTCTTGACCACCAAAACCTTCCCACGCGACGCAAACCTTCCAAACCCTTCTCAGCTGATCCGCCAGGGTCATGCTCGGTGAGTTTGCACAATCGCTCATCCGCTGCAGTGGTCGGATCGACGGCAGTGGTCGGATCGACGGCTTTGACTTGGGCGGCCTGAATCGAGTCGGAAATCCGGCGCGGGTCTTCCGAAGCGCGGTTCTTCCGTGGCTGGAATTGTTGGGAAAAAGAAAGGTTGACCTGAAAACATGCAGGTACTGGAAACCTTTTCTATAGGGGAGGCCACGAAAAGGGAAACACATCCCAGCATGGTGACACTGACGGAGAGAATATATTATACATATATATTATATATATTAGTTTAAAAACATGTTTGACAAACTCCGTCTGCAGCCACCATCCAGGCTCGACAAGCTTGGAAGTCGAGTTGCGCAGCCAGTGAGCGTGTCACACCCAAAACGCTAAGCAAAGGTTTTGATCAAGAAACAAACACCCAACTTCGGAGTTCTAACACCCAACAAATCAATATGAAATTTGTGTTTCATACCATACGCATCTATAGAAGCTAAGTCTTCACCATAGAAATGCTGCAGAACTCCTGGCTAGCTGGCTCAATTGTAGTATTGTCCCCGAAGCACGTCTTTCTTGAATCAGGGTGCAAAACCCTTGATGTTGCAGCTTGTTCCACAAGCACGCCAACGCTGGCACAAACCCTCAGCTGCTTTACCCCGAAGATCTGACATCCGTTAATTTTTGAGCCACTAGTAGAGTCCAGCAATGCCAAACATCCATCACCCAATTTCACCCTCAAAGACTCAAAAACCCTCTTCATCTTCGTTCACAAGATCCTTGGCAGTCCTTTGGCTTCATCCTTCTGCTCCAAGCTGCTCCAGATCCAGGGTGATGGTCGGCGACCGCACCAGCGACGCGGGTGGCGGCTCGCCCAGCTGCACCGTCTGCCGTCGTTCCACCTTGGGATCATTCGGGGAGACCGCCAAGCCCGTCTGCCTCAGCAAGCCGAAGGGGCCCATGGGACCGGTTGGAAAAGAACGCCCGGACTGGGGAAGAGGTTCGAATAATTTCAGAAATTATTATCAGGATCGTACAGGATAATCAAAAGGCTGGGCGATCAAACAATTGATTTTGGTTTGTCGCACTCAAACCCCTCCTCACAGCAGCATGCAGAACTGGTGGCTCACCGAAAGACTGTGCTTTCTGGCAGCACCAGCAGGACACAAAAGCCAGCCTATTGTTTTGGTTCCTGTGGCTGGCGGCTAGTCTTTAGACCGGTCATGATCGCAGTAAGTGTTCATTGCACTCTTCAGCCGCCAAAATGTAATGTGCAGTAGGTGCGGAAAAGTAGGTCATGATCACAGCTAGTTTCAATCCCAACAGAAACAACAACAATTCTTTTTAGGTTGTGGTGCCTGTTGCGTGAGTGTCAGTATGTGTATATGTTGTTTCTCCATTCTACAGACACCGAAACGGAACACGGAGTAGGGTTCCACCAAAAAATATCAAATCTTGTGGCAGCCAGGAAATAGAAATAGCAGATTTCATGGCGCGTTTGGGGGCCTTGCGGGAGGGTGATACAGAGGGTGCAGCGCGTCCCCCCAAACAGCCAACACAAAAGGTCTGCCATGCTTCCTTCCCTTTTCCTTTCTTCTTCCTTCCTTCCTTACTTCATGATGTGTTACTGATCCTGATAATATTGAAATATTATTTGTTGATCCCGATAATGCTACTTTTATACCCGATTTTGATATCCACTTTTCCAGACTGGGTCAGGCTGGACCAGAGAGGAGTGGGAAACATAGGAGGCTGTGGCCTGTGGGTGTTTCCCTGTGTCTTTGGAAGGAGCAACACGGTATACCAGTGTCTTTGTTCATAGTTTTCCCGGTCTTTGTACACGCTACGATTCCACTTATTCAAACACACGAGGCAAACCAAGGAAAAGGATCTCAAGACATTCTTCGGCGATACAGAATGCGCAAACAAAAGTAAACAAAACTGCTGTGATTCCATGATGGAAAATCTAGTTTCCCTGCCGGACATCTTTGAGGAGGGGGCTCCTGGACTACGGCGACGAGGTCATCTGTCGCTTTCCAAGAAGTCTAAATGAAGCTCTTCCGACGTGGATGCACATCACCTCTTCCAACGTTATACAGCTGACTTCCGAGCTCACATCAGCCAACCGCGCTCAAATGGATCACATGGGGGTGTATAAAATGTAAAGACCCGAAAAAGACAATTTGGCAGAAGGAAAATAGACCGAAACCCATATATGGGGCATGGGGAGACCCGTATTAAAACACACACCCACTTATCGGAAGTCATCTGAAATCTCTCTGGAATAATATGTATATAATAGTTCTACATCAAGTAGATGCAAACGCGACATCCTGAAAGCATCTTTAATGATACTTCACAAAGGTTTGTCTCTCGTTGCCTTCTCAAAGCGACCAAGGTCCGTAACACAATTATACACCATTGGGAAAATCACGGACTCAATCCGAGTTCTAGCAAACCTCACGTACCTACTTTGTCAGCCTACAATAGTCCATCACAAACTTGAGGAAACCATGCTAAGAACATGCTAAGTGGTAAGCTGTCAACCTCCTTCCAACACTTAGCCAAACACCGATTGCGCTTCCTCGCTGTCTCACTTCCAACCGCCGTGGCGCTCGAAGTCTTCGGGCGACTTCCTCGGTCGCAAACCACTCCGGGCTGAGCAGGTCGATCGAAGGGCTGAGCAGGTCGATCCTCCCACGTGTTGTTAAACCCCATGGAAGGTGAAGGGAAATAAGACCCAAATCCAGTGATTCGGGGTCTCCCGATGAAAATACACACCCTAACTTACATATATATATATATATTGGACAATGAAGTGCTACCTTCCTGCAAAGCACCCCTTTTCCTGTCGTAGAACAACCGACGATCGGACGACCGGCGACTACCAACCTTCGAATGGACGAACCGTGCGGGACATTTGTGTCGTACATGAGTCGTCACTGCGCTTTTCCAACATGTCAAGCAAACGACGTTGATTGATCGCAGTTCAGTTGATTGATTCATTTTAAAACATATTAAACGGTCAAAGTTAGTTGCAGATCAGGAACACCTTTATCCTTAGCCTCAACCTTAACCACCTGGTTCAAACTTGCCCACCGGGGCAAGCGCTTACCTCCGCTGCTTGAACAACTCTGATATTGAAAACCTGTGGCCACCGCAGTAGCGGTCAGCCTGCTTCTGGCACGGCCAGCAAGGTTACGACACGCGACGATACACTAGCATGTTTATCTCCGAAATAAAACAAACATGAAGCAGCTGACAAATGTATACCACGTTCAAGAGTCTTGATTGAATTCCAAAATTGTGGTTGGGATTTTAGCCAGGAGTTCTGAGGAGGCTTTACATGTTCAAACAACTATTTTGCCAAAACACTTATATACAGTAGTTGATCATCTCTCGGTTGCTTGGAGAATGTACCACACAATCAAAAACACCGTCACATGTGCCGTCAAGCTTCTTCTGCACCAGGACACGCCCGGTGATCACCACTCGCATGCTAGCGTGAGTGGAGAGAGGGGACCAAATCGTATTTGAGGCACGATAATGTCGCACCTCCATCTTGTTCCTTAGGCAGCCGAATTTTTCAAGCACGCATCCATTTGTGTCCTCTGAAAAAACTCGGAGAGTGTAACATGAGCCAGGTCTTTTGTGTCCTTTGTGCAGCTTTGTGCAAGGTCCTCTTGTTTAAAAGAGATCAAAGGGGAAAAAAAACTCAAAGGACAAATGGCTCTCGTTCTCGGTAATGAGGCGCATCTGGCATGAAACGCAAATAACACAAACACCCGGCTCAACACGCTGAGTTTCACATGTGTTTACATACGAGGGTACGTTCAGGCCTCTAGGAGGACTGAGAGCTAGTGACGCTAAAGCACTGGAAAGCACTTGATGAAGCATCTCCAAGCATCAGCAGCTCCTCTGTGAATTCGGGCCCAGCATGGGACAGCATAATGAGCTTGGAAGCCTCAAACCCCAGCGCTGCAAGATTGTCGCTCTGTCTGACTTCATCTTTGACCAAAGGGCACCCCTACTAGGGAGGAGGCCATTGCTATTGAGTTGGAGGCCATCGCTACTACGGTGGAGGACCTTGCTGCCATTGCAATTCGTTTGGACATCGTGCCAGTCTGTCCAAGGCTGCCCGGATGCAAGAGGCCGAAGGAGCTGCTTCTCTTGCTGATCCACAAATTGATCCTCGGATCTGAGCTCCGAAAACAATTGCTTCCAGCAGGTCAAAAGGAAGTGAAACCTAAGAAGCAACCCGACCAACATCTACTCACGATTACGCGCTCTTGTTCAAGAAAAAAGAAAAACACACCATAACATGCTGGAATACATGACATTGACAACCCAGGCGTCCATGATGGCCTTTGCCATGGGCTGCGCTTTCAGAAGTTGCTGGAGTTCAACGGCGGGCCAGCACCACCTCATGTAGTCAGGCCAATGCTTGATGGTAGGTGTGTACCTGATATCTGGTACACAAATACAGCTGTGGCTGCTTGATGGAGCTTGGTAGGTAGGGAAACATGCTCTGTATCCAAGCTTACTTGCATTTTACACGGCAAGCCGCATAGCTTCAAGTACAAGTACGCTGGTGTTGCCCTCCCATCTCCTCCTAGTTGGAGGCCTCTTGCAGGAAAAGTGCTGATAAGAAAGGTTTAACATGGTTTAACATCACACTCTTTTACCAACCAGTCATACCATTGAACGGATGTTACACTATATACTTCCTGAGTTTGCCTCCTCTTTCCCATTCCTCCTCGAAAACACCGTTAAGACAGCCGCCTGATGCCGATGCCCAACCAACCCTTTTCAGACAGCCTCGAGAGCCTATCTTGAAGACCAGTCCCCCCCCAAAAAAAAAGGTAGTCAAACATAAATAGTTTTTCTTGGTTGTCCATAAGTCCTGGGCGCCCAGGGCTTAACCTTTCGTGGTTTAGTCCGAAATCCCTTCTAAACGTCCCAACCCCCAACGGACTAAGAGACTCTGGTTGAGTTACACCACCGAGAAACCCCGCGCCGAAACCAAACTGCGCTCCCCCTAGCCGTTCCCAGCCGCGCAATCACCGGGATCTCCCGAGCGTGGATGGAGAACGGCTGCTGATCGCACCGCCCGAAGGCGACCGCATCGCCGAAGATGGAGCCCGCCTCCTGGCGCAATGTGGCCGGGCATCCATGGCCCCGGGGGGGTCGGTTCTTTGGAGCCCTTCGGTAAGACTGGTGAGCTGAAGTTAACAGCTAATCAATCTCATATCTAACATCTAAACAATGAAGCTTAACAACCTCTAATAACATCTAACGAAGCGTGAACATGAGGGTTCAGGGAAGCTTGGATTTCTACTGCAATTGTATTCCACCGTTTGCGGCTGCTCGAGGAAGGACAACGATAGGATATAAATGGATACAATATAGCAACTACAGAACCCCCATGGAAACAGTGATATTTAGGGATAGCTTGCCTTTGTATTTACTCTCTCACAAAATAAAACACTCCATGGAATCTTTGCCTACTTTAGGATGGCTTTGAGATATTTTCGGGGTTTAATGTAGGTCAATCTTTCATTGCATCAGGAACCACTGGCACCCCAGTAAGGCGACCAACACCGATAAGGCGACCAGTGTCACCCCGCGCCGGTTGTTCGTCGCCCAGTCTCCAGAGTACCAAGCACCCGCCCGCTTTCGACGACCTCCACCGAGCCCCGGGTCAAAATCCTCAGGAGCGACGCTTTGGAGAAAAAGAGCAGTCACTGCAGTCCAATGTAATCCTACAAGCACACAGGAAGAAACAAAACCCTAATACATGATCATACAGAATCATACATGCACATCTACGTTGATGATCCTTATTAAATCCTTATGTAAATAAGGCAAGCTGCGGCAAAATAGCAAAGACACGGACCAACCAAATCATGGCGGTTCCCCCAACCACCAAGGATAAAAAAAAACACACACACAAACAAAACAGAAAAACAGTCCAGTGGCATGTGCGACAGGTGGATTGCCGAGTTCCCCAAAAAAGGCAGTGTTCTTTGGGGAGCTTTCCAAGTCAATCTATTGAAGCATGGACGTACACATCTACCGAGGTCAGCCGTCCAGCGGTCCTTGGCACCCATCCACCCGTCGACCGCCGATCCGATCAAACCGAGCATCCAAAGGCCAGAGTTCTCGGATTTCACCTCGGTTTGGGACCCCCCAATGATCCTCGGCTTTGGGACACCTCCAAAATCCAGCTCGGGACGAGGAGGGACCAGGGATGTGAGTTGTTGAGGTTATGTAATATATTCATATGTGTGATTTGGGTGGTGGCTTGGCGATCTCAAGACCTTGACCAGTGTTGATGTAGTCTTTGGACCCGTTGTTGCATGCAACTGTCGCACCCCCTGTGGTTGCTCAGCAGCCAGGCAGGGTACGTGGCGAAGAGACATCGAACATTCTGGAACAAAAACAACAATCTCTGAGTGGGGATTCATCCATTCGGCAAAGGATCCTTCTCGCCCAACAGGAGTACGCCTTGGGAGGGCCTACTGCATTTTTTTAAGTACACCATCCAACGAATCCGCGCAATCCGCACACTTACATATGCTACACTCCGGAACATGGAAGAGCAAAACCCCTTGTTTGTGGAGGAAATGGTCATCCAAGGGGCCATGCCATCCACTTCGACGATTGTTGTAAGCAGTTCAAAGTGTCAATTCTACTCTCAAGTCACCAACTACTCAAAGCTCTTTCAGATTCCATGGCCTTTCCTCTACCACCCACCCAAACAGAGCTTAAGGATGCTTAACACCCCGGTTGGTGCCATCTACCCTCCCATCTCAGCCTTCGCTCGGCCCCCGGGGCACCTTCTCGTTGATGATGATGCGACCCTTGGTGGTGAAGGCCCATTGCTTGGAGGCCCGGGAGATCGCCAGAACGACCTCAGATCGGCACGGGAGCTGATAGCTGTAGCCACACCAGGAAAGCGAACGAACGAAGAGAAACGACATGGACCAGGAAAGCGATTCAAATGTCCGGTTCATTGAAGAGAATGACATGGAATGAACTGGTCACCTTGTCATTTCGTGGATCGATTTCTGAAAAACCCTCCATGGAGGTCTGATCAAACCGGCTTTATTCGTCGCGGCGGGCCGGTGCCACGCCTGATTTCGCAAGGTTCGGCAAAAGGGGTGCGATTGCAGGACTCTGAAGCTGTCGGCATCCACGTCCACCAAGGAGAGATCCTCAGTGCCAGATGGAGAGATCCTGACGAAGTCCCCTGGACTCGAACCAGGACCAAGAGGATTCAATAGGTACCAATTTGATTTCATGGTGTTCACTCTTCACACGTGTTCGCCCAATCACCAGTGTTTTTACAAAGGATGTGTTCGACTGCTCAAAACAAATCAAGCTTTGTTCGTTCGGTGGGAGGCCAGGGCCTATAATGCAGTAGTTCCAGAAGATTTACAACTTCAGGGCTCTTTGAAGGTTCAGGCCTTCAGTCGTGTATGTAATTCAAGCACCGGAATCAATTCTTGCGGGAGTTGTGAGCGGCAGGAGTATGACCTGTACTATATGTATCATCCATTGAAGTACTTGCACTTTGCTAGAGAATATAATCCCGCTCCAGGTGTTCAGTCGTCAAACTCCAGAATCATGCAAGCTGGGGAGTATGTCAAGTCGTTTAAGCCTTGGCTGGTGCTCCACAAAGATCCATAGTATGCCTTAAGTTTGGATTGGTCAGCAACCCGACATAGGCAAAACACGACTTTTGTTGCCTACGTGCTTAACTGATCCCACTTGCATATTCCATTTTAACATAAAAATCAGTCATGGCGCAGCCACTTAAATATAAACAAGTTCGAATGGAGTACGCTTGCCAGGGTTTCCTCATCCCGAACAATCCATTCACCAATATTGGTGAAGAAACAGCCCAATGCAACTATAGGGGCAAACAGCCCAAGCACCTGTGGAAACCCTCCAGCTATGATTTCTCCACCAAAACACCTGCTCTGGATCATCCTCCATGGCGATCCGTCACGCGTCCGGGGACAGCCGTCATGGCGATCCGGAGCAAATCATCTTCTCATGAAGGGCTCCAACTACCTTCCGTTTCGCAGGTCTTTTGGGGCAGCCTTTGGACCTTGGATGCCGGGTCTATAAGCCTTCCGAAAGGAGGTAGGTAGATGGAGCCCTCGCGTAGATCAAGCACGCTTAAGGAAAGTTCCCAGCACCTAGAGCTGGGGATGGTTCTCTGGCATCTCTGAAAAATTCAAAGAATGATCGAGATGTCGCAGGAGCTGTCTTTGGGTCTGCCATCGACTTGTTGGGAGGACTCTGGAACTGTGGCAATGCCACGCTGTCAAAATGCAAGTCAAAAGTTGGAATCACACACTTTCAAGCTCCGCGGTGTGTCTTCCAAGCCAAAGATCCTTTGTGCGTCAAAAGCTTTGTTGTGGTATCCTTGGAGGTTCCACAAACTGGCATTTTTGTTCATGCACCATCCAGGCTCCTGTACCGTTGGAGACTCTGAGACGCAAGGGCCACCTCTTTGCCGCCTTGGGCGGATGCGGCCGAACTCAGAGCCAAAAGAGCAAGTCTTCAGGGTCAAAGCGAGAACAAATCATGTACCTGGGCTCCAGAACAAGTACCTGTTCTGCACGTCGAAGGAAAAGTAGCAGTCGGCAACTAAAAACCGCATCCGCCGCCGCAGTGTGGGGATGGATTGTGGAAGGTTTAGAGGGTCCTAGCTTAAAATTCCGTTAAATCAGAATGGAATGTCTGTCCTGATTGCAATATCTTGCGTGGTTGCCATGAACATTTATGCAACCTTGGAAGGTCCAGCTACTCATCAAATTATGTACAGTAATTGAAGGGGGTCCTTGACTACCCATCCCCAGCAACGGCCATGTCCCCTGCAAGTGCAAAAGGGGCCGGCAGCAGCCAACTGTTCCACCAGAATTATTCCGGAACTCACAAGTTCCGTCATCCTGCATCATACTCAATGTCCACTTCACGTCAAGTCTTGAACCCGCGTCAACCACAACTATGACTCTAAGTCTACTCTCAAGAACCATGAATACTTCGATATTCTCTGATCCTGTCTGTATACAGTATACATACCCGCTGTATACGCTGGCATGTTCGAACGCTGGAGTGCCTCAAAAGACGACTGTGCACGGTTTCGCCTGAAGCGCCTCCAAGAGGGTGCGTAAGCCAAACCTGGCGAGCGGATTCGCGGCCAACTGCAGAGCGGCTGCGGTTGTCACATGTCTGGGTTGCTGTTGATGTTGCTCTTGAGCGTGGGGAAGATCAGTATACTGCATACCAATGCCTCGCAGTCCTATTCTCAGTGCTATTCTCAGTTGGAAGGTGTGTTTCTTTGTGTGGAGTTACCAGTATAGGTGCACTATTCACTATAGGTGCCATTTTCCAGTCACTCCAGGTGCCATGGTGTAGTTCTTCCCATACTCTACTTGGACTCCTAGTGCAGTCCAAGGATGAGCACAAAACAGGTTGCGACATGCTTCGACCAAACACAAAACCCTCCCCTCCCAGTCTGTTTCAAACCCTGAGCCAGGCTCACGTGCGTTCCACGGGCTTCGGATCCTAGAGCCACAGCTCGGGACAGTTGTGTTTGTCAAGCACTCGGTCGGACCGGGTACACACTACGAATGCTGGTTGAAGGAAGAAATTCGAACGTACCCCAAAAACCGAGACTGGTAGACTGGTATCCAAGTGTGCCAAGTAGTTAGCAGACTTTTAGCGGGTCGCGAGAATCCGACAAGTTCAATCATGGAAATCCATGACTATTCATGGCCCCACGGCGTAACATGTGTGTGGGGGGGGGGGGGTAAAGGAAAGCAACGTACCGATCAGGTCAAAAATGTCTATTTTTATATATCTAAATGAAAGAAAACATTCATTCATCGGAGCATCCACTTTCACCAAGTTACGTTCCAGCCGTCCATATCAGCAAGTCACACCATCAGCCGTCCTCCTCCCTCTGCGCGCTCTGCGGAGGGACGACAGCTGGCGGCTCTCCTGACATGTAAGCACTGGGCAACTGCCCCCCCAAAAAAAAACACCTGCTCTCGGCTACCAAAGTAATTAGCAAAGTTCCAAAGTTCCAAAACTGCACAAATTTATGTTCCCAGAGTGGCCATGGTCAGGTCATGGGGTCTGCAGTTTTGGAACTTTGGAACTGTGGGGGACCTCCAAAGTTCCAAATTTCAAAAACTGCAGGGACCTAGGTCCCCAGAGTGGCTATGGTCAGGGCATGGGGTCTGCAGTGGGGTCTATGTGTTGTTTTCTTAAAGATGGTTTTCTTTAAATCGCACCCCCAGCAAACCCCTCTCTCTAGAATAAAGTCATAATTAAATGATAATTCAATTCGCATTAAATTAGAAATAACTCTGCATTGAACTAGAAACGAATTGGAATTAAATTAGAAGTAATCAAAATTAATTTGTAAAAACATAACTTAACTAAAATTGAATTATTGTATAAGATTTAAACTAGCGGGAACTAAACGTTAATTACAAAATAAATTGAAATATAAACTATATTAAATTGACATACAACTATATAAATTAGAACTAACTTCGAGATAAGTTAAAAGCAAATTAGACTTACATTAGATTTGAATTACGTTGTTTTAACTAAGATTGAATTAAAGTTTAATTGTTTCAAATAGAATTGGACAAGCATTAATATATGCTTGAAATAGAACTGCTTAAGCTGCAGCTCGATTAGAAGTCAGTTACTGTAATCATGAATTAGAATTAGGCTTGAGTGAGAATTAAAGACAAAATGACATCTAAAATGGTACTAAATTAGAATTAGAACTGAATTAAGATCAAATTGGAGATTGAAACTAAACTTCAATTATAAATCAATAGATTCCTTTTTGAATTCAATCAGGTTCAAAATCGAATGTGCAATTCAACATTTTGAATTAAACTAGACTTAAATAGTAATTCAATTAAAATTCAATAGAGTTATATAAATGATCATCAAACGCTTTACTTTTATGAAGTCATGTCAATTTTGGTGTAAAAAATAAACCAACATTGCAATTGTTTAAAATAGAATTGAATTAGATCTAAATTTGAAGTTTATTGGAATTAAGATATAATTGAAATAGAATTGCTTAACCTGTAGCTCGATTAGAAGTCAGTTACTGTAATCATGAATTAGAATTAGACTTGAGTGAGAATTAAAAAACTAAATGACATTTACAATGGTACTAAATTAGAATTGAATGCAAACTCAATTAGAACTGAATTAAGATCAAATTGGAGATTGAAACTAAAAGTTCAATTAGAAATCAATAGATTCCTTTTTGAATTCAACCAGGTTCAAATTCGACTTTGCAAGCCTAAAAATAGAATTAAGTTAGACTTAAATAGTAATTACATTAGAGTTCAATAGAGTTATATAGGAAATACAATAAACTTTTACATTTCAATGAAAAACTGATTATTTTCGAATTCAAACCTAAGTCAACTTCTAATAAAAATATACAGGTTGTGCAACAGCCCAAAGGACCAAAGCACAGACAAAACCAAAAAGCAAAAACAAAACTTTGAGGAGAATGTTTGGTTCAGCCTCAAAATATGTTTTTTGGTTTTCATTGTGCTGTTTTTTTTTTTAAAATGAAATCCAAAAGCAAAAAAACATGTTTTTGTGTGTTTGCAGGTTTATTGTACTAGAATACTACCAAAACACACAAAAAGAATGTATTTTTCTAATATTATATATAGTGTTTTACTCATAGCAAATCATTAAACAAAAAAACATGGTTGTAGCCTGCCTTCTTTAACCATAAACCGTGGCAAACAAAGCACAAGGGTTCGTGGTTTTTTGTATTTCAAAACCAAACAATTAAAACAACAAACCATCTTTTGAGGCTGAGCCAAACATTCTCTTCAATGTTCTTTTGGTTGTGTTAGTTTGTTGTGTTGTTGCTGGTTGTCATTGTAAAGTGCATTTTAACTTTTTTGTTTTTTTAATTAGCTTGTTTATATCAACAAGTTGCGTAAATACCAGTAAAATTGATGATTTTTTTTTTTTGTTGGGGGGTACCATATATATAATAGTGTAATATAATATACTATAACATGATACAATGCAATAGTATAATTTATATGTTTATTACGAGTATTACTAGTAATTATTGTTATAGGTAGTGCTGGGAAACACTAACATGGAAGTGGAGAACGGCCCATGAAAAAGAACAATGGTCGTATTTCAGGACTGCATTTTGTTCCCAGTACGTTCGTAGTGAGGAAAAGCTATCATCAACCCCTGGTCACAACCGGTGCCGACTTGGTTCCAAGGAACCATGGGGATCAGGCATTTGGAGTGCATAAAGATTGGCTCTGATATCTGCATCTCAAGAGGTCGAAAAAGCACCATGAATCGCCGCACTGGGCTTTGGTGCTGGATTTAAACGGTCATCACCTGGTGTCAATTTTCACCTATTGCTGTCCAGGTTGGAAGTCACTGAGGCCAGGATGCCAGCGTATACTCAGGGATTCCAACAGGGTGCAGAAAACTGGCAGATTTGTCGCCTCTCTCAGGCTTGGCTTGCGCTGACTGCACAAAACTCGCCTGTCCTGAGGACGACTCGCCCGGGAGAGACTCGCCCGTCCGGGCACTCGGACTCGCCCGTCCGGCTCCGTCCTGAAGCGACGCTCGGGACGCTCGGGTCCTCACCGTCGCACGTTTTGACGTTACAACGCTGGTTGATCTGGGTGGACGAGTCCCAAGTGCCGAGGCTTGCTGGAGTTGAATCTGAACCATGCTTGAGAACATGACGAACTCCTCTAGCATTGTCTAGACATCTCCGGGTTCTACGTAGTTGATCATGACTACGGATGCACTCTTGGACCACTCAAGTGGATCCCCAAAAGGAACCCAACAAAAACACCAAACACATCTATGCAGATCACTTATATGCAAATGCAAACCACGCCACATCAACCACCGAGCACCAAAGCCATCAGGTGCCGATCTACTCAGGACCGACCTCCCAGACTCAGCCTGCACCTGCTGCCGAAGCCTAGTATGGCGCCAAGCCTGCTGGGTTGCGATCATACAGGGGGTACCCTGCAAACTGAACCAACAAATGGCTGTATTGAAACAGCAACACTTCCTGTAATAATCATGGACGTGGAAACCACCTTTTTGTATAGGAAAATGGTCATCCAAGGGGCCACTTTCCACTTCCATGATTATTTTAGGCAGTGTAGCCATCCAGTCTTTTCCGCTCCACCCTCCGCATGACTAGACCTCCAAGCCAGGCCTGCAAGGTGAAATTGAAGATCTAGGTGGGATCTCCAAGGAAAACAGTGTTAGTGTTAGAAGAACTACAGGCATGGAACATGAAGTTCCCAGCATCTGTTTCAAGTTTACTCCCTGTTCGAAGGCCCATAGATCAACCCTGCATGACAAATCTCTGTTTGTAAGGAGCTGTAGAGCTTGAGCCGCAGCTAGAGCTCCCCACGATGAGCATGTGTTGAACTACGAATCTTGATTGCAGAAGCAACACCAAAATAAACACTGATCCCTTGCCCAATCCTGCTGTGGCACAAGCTTCCACAAGGTTGAATGGTCAAACGCTCCAAAACAATGCAACATGAAGGGCCCTGTGCCACTGGGGTGTATTGGACCAGCATGGACGTCAATGGAGGCATAACAATATCTAAGTGTATTATATATATATTCCATACATGGGGTGTCTGGGATTGCTATACCTTCAAGACCTCTTGAGATGAGACGGTGCACACCCGCGATGTACAAACCGTTACACTCAAAAAGCACATGGAACGATCAGCAATCAAACAAAACACAACTCTTGCTTCTAGTAAGGCCCGCTTTCTGGCACATAATTGAGGTACGCATCAGGTCAGTTTTGAAGGCCTCGAAGCTCTTCGCTCATGATTTCCTCATTCCAACCGACTCCTCCTTCCGTGGATCCTCGTGCCACATGCGCACGGTGCTCCTCGCGCCTCCGAAGCCGCAAAGCCCAAGACGGCCGACGCGGCACACAGGGAGGCCTGGCGAGGCGTCCCACGGACTCTCGCTTGATTCATCTGCGGACCAACAGAGGTTGAAAAACCCTATAGATTATCCCATAGGTACCACAGTATGGTCCTAGCTCAGCCCCGAACATCGAAGTTGAAACAGGCTGTCCTCTCTGGAAAGTTGGCCCTCTCTTCTGGATGGTGCTTCAACCTCGCCAGGTCACCGGTCCGTCATCTCTCCAAAACTGAGACCTGGAGGGACTGGAGGGCGCTGGTGCATGTGGGCAACCCATGGGCGACCCCTTCTCCATCCAGCCAGGAAACCCTGGCTTGAAGGTGAGTTATCGGAACTGATACCTCAGCACCTCCAAAGGTCATACTTGCCACAACAACATGCAAACTTGGAAGTTCCAATCCAATCATCTGCTCGTATCTCACACCAAACCCGTTCTGGATGCAACAACAACAGCTCTTCCATAAAATTCTTGATTGATCAACCCCCCATATGAAAAGGATGTCCAATTCAAATGGGCAATTCTTACATTCATTACGTCAATTTCCAAACGTCCTCGGCGTGGGTCCGAGTGGTCACGCATGGTCACCTTCGAGGTCCACAGCGTCCACGGCATGGCGGCGGAATAAAGGGCGAGCCGTAACCACGGTGCGGCTTAAGCCGTTCAGAACGGTCTCCGCGTCGAACGGAGCGTTCTGGAGTCTTTTGCTTCGTGGTTTTTGTTTGTCTTCTCAAACCGTGACCCGTTTGAACAGGGATCAAAGTCGAATCCGGAAGGGGTCTGCGTTTCTTCGCCAATGGTTTTGAAGGGCTGGTCGGGCGTCGTTTCACGAAGCATCTGGGCGACATTCCTCCTGTCATTGCGACCTTTCCGAAACAATGGCTGAGACTTGATTGTTGTTCAAACTGTTTAGTTGGTTTTCGGCAGTGTGGTGGGCCTTTTTGGTTCTGTTGGTCATGTTAATTAGAATCCCAAAACTTGGGTCAATCATGATCAATCCAATCACACTAAACAAACAATTCCCCTAAACCAGTGTGAAATAAGTATTGTAAACACATTGATATGACGCCATTGCTTGACATGGACGATTCTTCTGATCCTTGACAATGACGGCGAGGCTAACACTTCTGGCAGCATGCCCTTCGTCTCGCGTGGTCTTGGTTGGCCAATGGGGTTGAAGGTCAGCATTCAATCAGAAAGTCAAACAGTCAGGACATTCTTCGCTGGGGCCTTCAAAAAGAAGTGGTCTTCGCTGGACCATGTTGGAAGCATGGAGTCGTGCAAATTAAATCTTGACAATCCATTTTCCAATCCCACATGTGTCTACAGGAAAAGCAGCTGGAACATATGGAACTCACATGTGAGCCTTGGAAAAGGAGTGCACTTGTCTGCACGTGTTGTTCCCTTGAATACATATGATGAAATTGCTTCCCAGAGCTTCTGTCCAAACCTGATATTATGACTTCCCCTTCCCGATGGATCCACATACCCTCTCAACAGGTGGTGTGTTGAACACGTTTACGCCTTGATGTCCACTGGTACCGAACCTCAGAACGTCGCAGTGGATCCCAAAAGCCCCAAATGGGGCGGTCAAAACCATCGACCTCATCCGCAGGATCCGCGGTGCGCGACCCGATCGGGGTGGTCGTTGATCTCGAGAGACCGTCCTTGTCCTTGGAAATGAAGTTGGCCCGGGCGTCCTGATGGAAGAAGACACCAACTCTGACCAACTCTGCTTTCAGTTCTGAAGGGTGAATCATACTTTGGAACAGTCTTGGTGTGTGCGTCAATGCTCCTTCTAGTGGTCAAGTTCTAGATCCAGCGCACCCCATCACCAGTGATCATGGCAAGTGCTAACCTTTGAGCACGTCACCCCGGCGATGGTCTCTTTTCTGCTCTGATCCTTCCAAGAAATCCAGGATATTCAAGATATGTATATATAATCATCGTGAACGGGTTATCATCAAAAATACACCTGGCCTTGGACCATCCACCTCTGTAGTCATGGGTTTAACCAACAGGAGCTCCTACTTTCGGGTACCGATGCTGCCAGACCTGGCTGTGCCACTACCGGTTTGAGTGGCGAATGGGAAATCACCAATAAATGAACTGGGCCAACCATACTTCAAAGCTTTGCCAGATTCTCTTGATCTACTTGCATCAAGCTCTTCAGTCTATGTACAGAATCTTGACATAACATGAGTTCCACATGTCAAAACCCTAAGAATCTGGCAGCATCTGGTGCCAACTGTTAGGATCTACTTCCCTTCTGTTTGGAGCTTTTCATGTTGGGATGCCGACCGCCCAAACTCAAACCCCTCTTGCCTGCTTGGGCACCGCGAAGGCCGGCTGCCGTTTCTGCCGCGTGGCAGAAATAGGATCAAGACCGGTGGAGCATTTCAGGGGTCTGGAAATCCAGAATAAGTATGGAAAAGCATCTGAGACGCTGGAAATCCATAAATCCTGATCAGGTCTTGGTTTGTTGGGAGCCAGAAATTCTTCTGATAGTGTAGAATGAAGAGAATGGAAAACCCATGTGTTCACACCCATGTACAGACTTCAATTGGCATCCTTGCTCGGACATTTGCCAAGTCTCAGAAATTGCTGGGTTGCCAACTCCTATCAAATATACAATGACGATATTAAGAATTCAAGCCTCTACGAGCTCCGCTGGGGCCCAACACGGCGGCGAAACAGGAGATTCCAATTTCCCTTGTTGCACCAGCTTGTTCAGCACTGGTATCCCATTTCTGAGTTGCATGATTGGTTGTGGCCGCCGTGGCCGATGTCGTCCATAAGTCGGATTGGTTACAACCACAAACCAACCAATGACTCCCAAACTCAAAACATAGACGCACTCCCTCTACCTCTCACTTAAAACAACCATGTTCCACCAAAATGATTTTATATAGAAATTAGGTCAGAAACCACTGGTACTGGTACTGGTAACAGAAGAAACGGATGGGTCTGTCACACATGGGTCGACCGTCGCATGGGTGGTTGTTGTCCACTCGATACACATCCCAATGACAGACCTCCATCACGTCAAAGTTCGGGGAGTAGTAGCCAGGACCCAGCTGAACGCCCTGAGAAGGCAGAAACCGAACGATGAGACGTTGGTGTTGAGTATCCGTGTTGAGTATCCGTGTGTGCGTGTGTGCGCATTGGTCCAAAGAGAGATGAAAGGATCAACGCGTTTTCCTAGTAGCGTTCTTGCTCCTAGTATATAGGAAGGCCAGGAGCCCCTAGTAGCGTCCTTGCTCCTAGTAGCGATGCCAGGAGCCCCTAGTAGCGAACCTAGTTCCTAGTAGCGTCCTCTACCCCCCCCTTTTCGTTCTAAGACTAAGACGTCTCAATATTCGATCGCCGGAACCCTTCGGCAGTTGCAAACATGGGAAAGGAAGGCTCCGGCCGATTCGCAGGGTCCATGGAGTCCTTCTTTGCAGTTCCATCCGATTCACTCTGGCTTTGAACAAGTACCACGGTGGCGTCCAAGGATCCAAAAATCCAATCCAGGCAGGGAGGGAATCCCTAGGATTTTTCTTGGAACCATAGACTAATAGGCCGCTTCAAAAAATTTAAACTAATTAAAACTGCCTCCAATCAATCAGTCAGTTTCACCTGCAATTTTGGTACAGATGTGACAAAAAAAACAAAAATCAGGTACCGACCACGACCTGCGAGGAATCCATGCTGAGGCAAGCTGTCTTCTCTGACTTGAAGTCTTCACATCCTCCTCTGCTTGCCCAAGCAAAAGAAAAGAAGCTGTATTTCTCACCTTCTTCTTGGTCTGCTTGTCCCTTGGAACGCCGCCAAGCTGTGTTGCAAGGCTCTGTTGCTGTGTTGTGGTTTTCTGTCCCTAATTAGGTCACCAAATATGAAAACCTCACATGCAAGTCCTATCACACACTGAGGCAGTGTTCCTTGAACTGAACATGTACGTCACGCTCAGAGAACAAGGCTCCATGTCCAAGTGATGGGCAGCAGCATGGATAGCTATATATCATATCTATATACATAAACAGAACTGAACTGAACTGTAGAATTACCACTTACCACGGTTTCTTTCCCAAGAATCCCATACACTTCTCAACGTCTACGTCTCCTTTTCAGGAAAAATGGAGGCTGAGATCCGTACTCCTTGCTTTCCGGAGCGATTGCCAGGCCTCCGCTGTTCCAGTCGATGTTCGATGCGGCCCGATGCGGAAGCGGGAGGACGGCGAGGACGGCGAGGAAGCAGTTCGATTCCTTCGATGCGAAGCTGAAGACTCGGTCCTTTGGCAACAAGCGAAGCTTAAGCCGTGCTGGACATGAACGTTGAGGGGGGGGAGACTGAGATCCAGTCAGTCCACGTGCTTCTCCGGCTTCTGCGGATCGTACCTGAGTCATCAAGAAAATGAGTAGCAGTAGAGACAATAAATCAGCCCTATGGATCTAGAGTTAAACAATTACCCCAGAATGTAGTATAAATGGTCCATCTGTTCAGGCTAGGCAAAAGTTGCAGAAACATACACAAAACATACACATAATACGAACCGCAAGAACTCCAGGAAAGCATAATGCAAGTAGGTGCACAAGTATGACTGACATGTTGGGAGGGTCACAGGATCCCACCAGGACCGCCCAATAGGGTGGTTGATTCAACAAACATACCATGCGCTTACCTCTCCAATCTTTCTATAGGGACGGTCCCGGTCCAGAGGTTTTCTCGGGGTGCCACCGTTTCAACCAAAACCTTTCTGTGCAAGGCGTCACATCAGCCAAAAGTGTCTGTCCTTTTATTAAAGATCAAAAGAGACTCCATAAAGGGTCGTGCCACAGCTTTAACTATGTTCTGGGGTTTGATTTGGCAAATTGTTGTAGATAGTTAGACCCAACGAACAAGTATAAAATGTGAATATCTTGCGACTGAGATATCAAGCTAAACTATCAGTTATTTTTGGTGAATGGTTTTGACGAGGGCCTTCTTTTACAATAACTAATCTGTTTCTTTGCAAATATGGCAAGGCCACTTCCAGGGCAGTCTTGACACATGGTGTATCCTCCAAACACACACTCGGGAAATTGCGTACTGATATGAAAGCCTAAGGAAACAAGAGGTACAAGTGAGTCAAGCGGTGTAACCATGACGTGCAGGTCAATGAATCTCAAATTCCAGAAATTCCAAAGCTTCCAGACGACTCTAAAAAGTGAAAAGAGCGATCGACGGGGCACATCATGCCTGAAATCATCCTGCAACAGCCTGAGGACCTCTACAATTGGAGAATGGCCAAACATATGCACAACTGAGGTGCATGTACGCCGAGTTGATCAGACTCGGTGGCCCACAATCATGCCGCACTCCCCTGCAATAGAAAGAAACCTAACCAAAAGGTAACCTCTGAATCCAAGGTGTACACACACAAAGAGCCCCAAATGCAAAAAGAAGCTCTGCCTGAGCTCTGGAATGCTCCAGACCTGTGTCCTCCATATAAAAAAACGGGCAACTAAGGATGTCTTTCAACTCCCAACTCTCTGTAGTGTTGTAGCCCTTTCTTCAGCTGCTCTCTTTCACCAGCAAAATCAAACGCACCAAAAAGCCGTCGCACTCATTCTCAGCTCCCCTAGTCCAACCGCCGATTCCACCAGCCCCAGTTCCGTTGATTCCGTCAGCGCACTTTCCAGGCGCTGGCTTCCACTTGCCCTCCATCACCGCCTGGCACGAAGCGGAGTGCCAGTCGGACTGGTGACATCTAGCAAATGAACGAACAAAAGCTGAACCCTGAAGCCCAAACCCCAGTTTGAGACACATCCAATTGTCACTAGAAAGACAAAGAACATGTATACTGTGACGTAGTATACATCTGATTTCCATAGCGACTGCATGTTTCCATTTCGGTGCTCCAGTGATGGGTGAGGGTCAAGGAAGTTGCTGAGAACAAGTCAGAGATATACTATATCTGGGAGCGAGAGGCTTGAGGGGAAGGAATTATGTCTAAAGGCTCGTAGATTCACCGACCATGGCCATTCATGTGTGCAACAGGACCATAGCAAGGTGTCGCCTAAACTGGCAGGTCAGTGTGCATTCTTGCTGCGGAGTATGGGAGACAAAATCATGTAGCTGCAGCTTGCCCATGCTGACACTCAACAATCACTGCAAAACACTGAGTTTGGGACATTCACCACTGTGCTGACGTCATGTCTCGTCAATCACTTTTGCACTCAAAAGACGGTTCTGCCGAAAGCCAGTCGCCACGAACCGTAAGGTGGTTGACCACTGACGGAATCAAACTGTACTGTACATGACAACGCTCTCAGAGACCTCTAAAGCTCTGGCCGGTGGCACGGCAATGCCAATCTCTTATCAGGTTGTGTGTCTCTACAAAGAGCAGTCGTTTGCTTCTATGGGAAATCTTAAAATGCGCAAAGAGCCCACAACTTCTCACAGCGTGTTTTGTGCGGCCAGACTCACCCACACTGAAGCTCGTGATATCGCGTATCACCTATCGCCATTGCGACACAAATTTGGTTAAGTTTCGCAACACAACATTTTTACATAACTGGATGTCTTAAGGTATATGTATATATAATATATATATATATCATATCTATTAATTATATGAGTTAAATAACTTACTGTAAATATTAAAAACACACATATTGTATATATTATTACATAAATAATATGCATAGTACAGTGCATAGTACTATGCGATACTATGCGTATTATATACTATCAGTATTTCAATGTATTTTAATATGTATATACATGTGGGTGTACAGTCTGTCGTGTGAAGCTGTGATGATATACCGGTGCCCACTCTCCCACCCGAGACCTTTGATCTCTCATCCTTCAGGTGGGAGACCACCAGCCAGGGGACTTTTGGCTCTGCGTTTCGGCCAGGCGTCGGTGTTTCTGGCGTCGTCATGGAGGATGGGAAACAAAAGTTGCAGTGCTGTGGAGGAAGGCCTTCACACCCAAATCGCCGGTGTGGCGACAAGGTCTGCGAAGGAGACCTTTGTGCTTCTGACTTGCAGCAACCACCACACATCGTGGTACTACCGGGCGCCGTCAGACCGGAAAGAGGCACACAGACCACATGGACTTTGACTGGCGAAACAGGTTGGAGGAAAATGAGGAAAGCATACAAACCTTCCCAAGCCTCGCCATCCTGGCCCACCCCAAGCTGCAAATGAAGTCCAGACACTCCACCAAGCTGTAATTCTCTCTATGCAGAAGGACAACACCTGTTCAAGAGGTCCTTTCACATGCAACTGATCATGGGTCAAAACACTGAACCTCACAACTGCCCAGCTTCCTAAACATTCTCACAATTGGCTTTGACCCGCTCAGCGCAACCAACACTCACTAGAAGCAAAAACTAAACAGTTGGTCTCTGAACACAAACGAACAAGAACGTCCTTTTCCAGGTCGAAAAAACACCTGGCCGGCTGTGCGTGAATTCAAAAGAACTTTACAAACTTTACAGGTATAATCTGCTGGATTCTAAGTCGATTCCGAAGAATTATACTTCGCCCCTTTCTTAAGGCAGCAGGTCCATTCCACCAGGGGTCTTCTGGTGTTAGAATCACCTGCGACCAACATTTTGGGCGTGCATGTGGCGAGAAGAACGTGGACTTTAGCCACAAATCCCGCTGCAAGAGATCCCGCAGGGTGCTGAACAGGATTCGCTCCCTTCATGGCCCGCCGGACTTCAGGCCACTTCCACCTGACAGACATGACTCACGTCTGACTCATCCCGAGCTGGCGGCCCCTGCCGGCTGGCGGCCGGTTGGGGTGAGTCGTCCCTACCTTCGGATGTGGGAGCCTGAGAAACATGTCGTGGATGGTCAAAACCAAGCCATAACATGTCAAGTGTTTGTAAGCGAAGTGGGTCATATTGTAGTTCTGTCAAGCCAACTCGAGCAACAGGTGGACTGTTGGAGCATGTTTTGCTCACATGTCTTGCAAATTGATATGCAAAAGGAGGATGGACGACACGCAACAATGTATACCAAAGCTAAAAAAATTGGAGGACGATGTAAACTCCGAGACTTCAAGAACCAGAGATTTCGGCGCACAAACGTTGATCAGCTTTAATTGCTTAAAGTCTAAAGTCAAAAACAGTCTAAATTATAAGCTTTATGCAGGCTAGTTTGACTGTTGGGCGCCACCACAAGCAAGATTATTCTTTCTGCACCCATCATAGAAAATCATAGAAACAGGTGACACATGTGTCCTGATAACGTTTCACTGATGTGGGCACTTCACTGATGTGGGCACTTCACTGATGTAGGAAACAGTTTTTTTGCGATCCCTGTCGCTGCCGTCTTGCGCCCAGGTGCTCCAATGGTGAGAGACATGTCAGCCTGCCATAGTGTTTGCACTTCTCAACATCTCAACACAACGAAATATCCAACCAACCAAGAAGAGGTGGAACCCTGCTGTGTACATTCTGATCACTACAGCAACCTCAAAAAACGAGACGTGACCCTTGAAACGTCATGAAAACACAGTGTAGAGCCCTCAGAAAAAGCGAAAGCGCCCAACTGCCAGGTGTTTGCAACTCCAACCTTTCATGAAGTAGGGTCCTACAACACCCACGAGTGCCGCAACATGTTTGTCTGGAGTTCGGGATCAGTGGCTATGCTATCCTAATTCTACAAGCTATTATAGCCTAGGTATGTGGTGAGAAAAGGAGCGAAAATAGCAAGGGGCGAACTTCTCATGCCCTTGCCTGCATCAACATAATAACCGCCATCACACGAACACCTTCTGGCGCCATTGATTGTAGTGCTGGCACTTCTTTGTCAAAGTGTTTCTTCATGTGAATCAACCACCGATTCAAGCAGAAGAAGAGAAACACATGTTTAACGGACCACAGAGTACACTCATTTCGCTTCAGCTTCACAAGAACCAGCTGTTCGACCCGCTGAAAAAAGTTGGTTCTTTGTACCATGCAAACCCTACAACCCAGTCCCCCAATAGAATCCCACATAGGCTCACTCTATAGGCTCACTCACTCCATGGAACTCCGGCGGAATTGGACAACATTTGCATCCCAATGTAGACAAAGAACTATATTATATATAATAACCTAGTTCGGGGTGGAAACTCCGCCAGAATTCCATTTAGAAGGATATGTAATCTCCTGGAGATTCTGAACAGAAAGTGTTGCGCAACTCTGGTCATCCAGAAGAGTATATTCAATATGTATCACATGGGGTCGCGGGTACATTCTTGACAATGTGAAGTATCACACAAGCAAAGCCATCACTTCTTACTGTAGGCTTATGTTCCCGCTGTCAGAGGGTGCTTGGATGTTTGAGCAACTTGATATGACCTGGCTCCTAAGCCTACTTTCTCTAAAAGCTTCTCTCTCTCTCTCTCTAGGATCTGTTCAAAAATCCGAAACAACATTTTAATCTACATCTTACATTCCGATCTCCAAGCTGGAAGTTGATGATGGAAACGGATAGTGCCTGCCGTGTCAGGGTGGAAAAGCCTATAAAGAAGTCTGAAACCTCATATCGAATTGAAAGAACCCATCTGCTACATCCACCAGTGGAAGGAAACCACCTGGACCCGAGTTCAAGTACCTTAGAAAATGGGCCAAACAAATAAATATATATATATAAATATATATATATATGTGCATAAATATGTATGTATATATAGTGTATTTGTGTACTGTGTACCCATCTTCTGAGGTACATAAACTACCTCCAGGCAGTTGCTTGGAGCTCTCCTGAAACTCACCTCGCCAACTGATTCGAGCACGACAAAAGAAACAACGACTGATTTGGGTCCAAAAGACTCCGCGATGTTCGCCCCCCGCCCCGCAACTGGATTTCACAGTGAGTTTTAAGGATGGCAGAGGTTCAAGAATCCTATAGACTTGTCCTATAGGTACCCCACAAAAAACAAAAAAGAACGGGTCCCTATAGTTCAGGTCACTGGCTACCCCTGTTGCTTAGGTCACCTCTCTTTCGCGATGCGATTCTCGGCGCTTCGTCGACCGGTGGTCCTTGTCGACCACCCGGCGCCAGTCGATGGGCAACTCGCAGAGCTCCGAGACGCTGCGCTCGGGACAGGTGCGGAAGGGGCCTCGATGGGGGCGTGGCGACAGCGGTTTCCCCTGGTGAAAGAAGGTGTCTGAATATGGAGGGCGGGGTGGGGGTGTACAGGGTGACAGGCACTGAGGCCGGCTTTGGAAGGCATTTGAAGGACTGGAAAGGGGTGGAAAGAACATGGTTGAGAGGCTTGCTTTGGGCGGTTCTTAAACGCCAACCCACACCAACTGGTCACGGGAACTTAACCGAAGGTTGGACAAAAGTTGGATGAGTCTGAAAGCTGGACAACACCTTTTCAGAAAGATTGTCTCTCCGACATCACCCGCCGAGAAGGAGCATTTAATTTTATTATTGTTGAACACCTTATACAACTACTATGTTGTGCTGTAGTGGTGTTGTCTCCTCTCTGTTGTAGTTGTTTTGTCTTTTGTTGAATTGTTGGGCAATTCTGCAAACACTGATCCTCTAGTTGGAAGGGAGGATCTCACAACACAGTGCGGCTAAAACACCATCGTGCAAACAGGGACTTCATTCTACAAGTCAAATATCAAATCAAAGAGACCCCAAGTTTAGTGGAGGCTTACCTTCTGTCTTTTCGAGTTTGAATCACCGAACATGAGAGCTTCGGACGTCCTGTGTCATAGTCCCTCCCCACAACGACCTAAACGATCCTTCCATATCCTTCCTATATAAGATTGTCCTTCACACAAACATCCTCTGGAACCAAGCCGAAGCCGCGATTGGAACCAACCAACCCCCCGTCGCCCCCCATCGCCTAGTTTATACGTTCCGATGTGGAAGAAGAGCTGCAAATCCCCCACCTCAGATGCACAGCCCATGTGTCCCCACAGGCTGGGTCTGGGATATATTGTACAGATATATATATATAATATATATCCTCCAACTCTGTAATAAAGGATGAGAGCGCTAAATATGAGGCCTTGTATTGGAATTAGTGCATCAATGTGCATCAAAGATACATCTGAAACAGCAATCTATTCGGATTCGAGTTTTTCATCTTATTCCAATTGCTATGTGGGGTGCCTGGGAAACACACGCAGCAGGAGGATGTCCAGAAAGTTTAAAGTCAAACACTCCAAAAGGACTCCACCGGCAAAGTGGCAAAGCTGATAAAGATCTGTCATGGGCGATTTGTCTGCCATCCTCGATTCTACTCTCTCTGCCGCCCCATCCAGTCCCGCTTGGAATGATTTGTGCATACCCTTCGTTTCGGGATCCAGGCGTGATACGGAGAAGGGGCCTTAGGTGGGCCTTCGGAGATGGATCGTTCGTATGCTCGCCCTCAAAATCAAGTGGTCTTGTGGATGGCCACGCTCCGTGACCCGTGACACTCTCACATGCAAGTGGATGGCCTACCCTGTTCGGAAAGGAACATCGATGAACATCAATCTAGAAAATCCAAGGGGTTCATGCTCCAGTTCCAGGTTTGTGAGTCGGAGGGCACACCCTGTTTCACCGCAAGTACCACATCCAAACTCCATACCTCCTCAAGAAGTCTGCGAGCAACAACTTGGCGGCCGGCCACTACAACCTTGGATGTCTCATTCTTCGCCCAGCAGCCGCTTCATCGCCCAAGAATTTCAGCTGCAAAGTGCCAAACTTCGAGGTGGCCTGGAGATGCTTGCAGATGGAAGCAGGATTTCAGGCGAATGGCCGGCGAGAGGCCCAACATGGCCCAAAGTGAAAGATTTTGAGAAGTCACTCAGGATACTCAGGCCCAGGATGGGCTGTGCACGAGGTTTCTCACCATCCTGATTTTTGGGATGTCCAGCTGCGTGGTTGTACTGAAGCCGGTGTGGCATAATGTTTTCCTCCTTGGATCCCCGAAGAACTCGTTTCGGCTACTCGACTGTTTAATCATCATCAAAGTGATCTAAACCAGGTTCTAGGCATTGTAGGTGCCCGGGACCCCGTGATAGAAGGCCTTGCTAGGGGTCTGCTGCTTCTTGCCCTTGTTCTGCGAAGACCATGCTGTTCCAGCGGCAAAAAATCCTCAGTTGAATCATAGGAGCAAAAGCCATGGACAGTAGCTCAAAAGCATTCAAGAATGTTCAACCCGGGGAGCTGCAGATTGGATGGTCAATGATTCTACCAGTGTCGTGTTTTTCATGCTACTCTGTGGCTTGGACATCGAATCGGGAGTATGCACAGTCTGTCGGGTTCCGGGCTGCAGTTCCCCAACAATCCATGAATGTGCTTCCTGGTGACAACAGGTGCCCAGAAACCACCTGTTGGGGTCTCCAAACAGCCTGTTGGAGGGTCCTGGTATGGAATATGTTACATTGACCCCAAACCAAACATCTTAAACACATTTAAACACTCTATATTCACCACCATTACGCCTATCGGATCCTCTTCCTCTCTTCAAGCTTACGAACCAAAACCGAGCTTCACTCGGAAATCCTCCAGGAAGTGGTTGCTCAGCTGGTGTGAGACCAAAGGGAAGCCGCCTCAGCGCAAGCTCAGCAGGCGGAAACATGCACAGCTGGCATGGCAGCAAGCGGCAAAAAAAACACAGAAGGCCCCAGGGGACATGGATAGCTCAAATAAACAGGGTACGGTGCCCCCATTTTGAGCAGGGTACCATACCCCCGCAAGCACCCAGCCCCTTAGTAGCCAAATTTGTTATCAGGCCCCAGTTGTGCGCTGAAACTGCGGACACGTACGTGCCCACCATCGTCAAAGTATGTGCAGGTACCAATCTTCGGACTTCAAGGCAAAAACTTCCTGAGGCTGCCTTTTCTTTCACATAAAACCAAAATTCCCTCTTCCAAATGAGGCAAACCTAGACTAGAGTCGTGGAGGAAGATACAAACTCGACTGGATCACCTTTCACATGCGTTTCAAAATCACAATCCAGTTTAAGTTGCCGACAAGAACCCTCCTTACGTAATGCCGGTCCCATGAAACAAACACAATTTGGTCCCATGAAACGTGCAAATTCGTACAGGCGATTACTGATACCCACACACCTCCAAGTACCTCCTCAGAAGGTATTTGGACCCTCCAAACCCACCCCAAACACCTTCTCAGAAGGTACTTGGAGGGGTGCATGATACCTCTCCTCCCAAAACCCCCCAAAAGCGATCTTGAAGGCTCTCCATTTCAGGCTCCCTGCTATCGGGCGTGCCCATGCGCCGGACCAAAAAGCACCTCACCTATCGCATCCTCGGTTGATATGTTTTTAAAACACGATGTTTGCCTTCAAATCCAAGTGGCAGCTTGCCTTGAACTTGGCGTTGGGGTTCTGTACCCGCCACGTGACGAAGCTTTGGGCAGTCGTCGGGAGCAGTTCCGCCAAAGGCAGCTGAATCTTCTCCTTGGGAACTGCGGCCAAATCGGGCGATGAATGCGTGGGAAGCTTAGAACAAATCAGAAACAAACACAGTGGCATGGGCTCCACATCTGAAGCTGGTCCACAAGCTCAAAGGTTGTAAGTTGTAATCATCTTAAACACCTGCATATAGAGTCGAGTATATTTGAACCTGCATGGCCAGTAAGTGGCAGCACCTCCTACCATAGCCTAGAAACTACAACTTTAGTCTATGCTGCAAACCTCACCTGTCTATTCATTGATGATGCAGGAATGACTCGTGCAAAAATAAGGGATGATAAAGGCGTGAGTCTTCAACAGGCAAACATGTTCCATGTTAGTCATCCGTACATCGTTTGGCTTCGCTCCCCTCAGCAAGGTTGCCAGCTCCCCGCAAGGAGCGCACTCAACCCGCGTGACGTGCGGTCTGCCCTCGGTGCGGCCGCGAATCGTCAGGGATTCGCTGCGTGGGCAGCAGCAGGGGTGAGTTTTCCACACTTGAGCGTCCAGACCTGAGAATGAGGGCCCATGCCATGGGCGCTGCGCTCAGTTAGGCACTCAGAGAAGGCCCACTTGAAGCCTGGTTCAAAAACATGATCTAAAGGTCGAGTTGGACTAGTGCATCTGGAGTTCTTTCCATTAAATCATACCAATTGACGTCCAAATTGATGAGGGGAAATCCGTCGAATAGGAGTAAATCCACGTCGAAGGCGAATTTGCGCGGCAGCCAGAAACCACCCTGCAAAGGACCTAATAAGCTTGGGAAATTCCACAAGCCCACCAGGGAGTTGCTATTTCACCCAGTTGGTAGGTATCAGATTGAAGGTTGATTCAGGGAGGCATTTTGGGATATAAAGCCAGTTTACATACAGCACATAAAGGACAACGGTGAAAACCACCACACGCCAAATGGGTCTCCTCTCCGGCTGTCCGTGTTCTCGTCACCCAACTCTGAGAGCTTAGACCCCTTTTGGACTGGATTGGTCTCACCATGAGTCCAACCCAACCTTCCGGACTCCTCTCAGGCCTCAACCCCTTGCGGCCCTTCGGCTGTTTCCCCCCACCCTGCTGCCCTGGCACCTGCTCTCGGAGGCCACGGAGGGTGAGCGCGTCTCGGCGTCGAAGTTGAAGTCCTTCAACTTCAGCTCCTGATGACTGCGACCAGCGGTGTGCTTGCGGACGCAACGAACAGGCAGGCTTCTATCCATCCATCCCTCCCTCCCAATCTATCCATCCATCCACCCATCCATATCTATAATATCTGTATATATATATATCAATGTACACACACATATATATATTTGTAGCGAGGTTGATTTTTGGCGCAGTTTTGGAATGGTGGAGAACAGCAGAATGCAGAATGAGGATTCATGGTATACATCGTAGAGTATATGTCAGTATATCTGTAGATGGCACTTAAGGTCAATTGCGTCTCAGTTTCACTTGAAGCCTCCGGCAACTAAACCTGCCCATATCAACTGCAGGTAAGCCTCATTTAAGATGCACTCCAAGAGGGCAGCACTCGCCCCTCCAGCTTGCGCCTGTGCGTTTGCCATCGCTTATCAAGGGTATTTGGTTGGACTCCAGGATACGACGGCCTGTGCAAAAGCTGAGGCGCTGGTTCGAGCCGCAGTGGCTGCCATTGGTTGAGGCCTATACAGGTATCTCCGCTCAAAACCTTCGGGAAACAAAATTAAAAGTCATTCCACTGTTCCTTCTGGCATCTCTAAGAAGGAACCACAGCTTGTGTAAAACACGGAAGACGTGTCATTGCCAAACTGATGACTCTGTCTCAAGTCCCTTGGTTCATGGTCTAAAAACACTCCAAGCTAACCGCAGCTAACCTGCCAAACCGATGATCTGTCTCAGATCGCTTGGTTTGGTTCTCTCATGTTGTCTCTTCCCTTTCGACCAATTGAGTCAAACCTCTTCCACACTCCGCCCCGCTCTTCCCGCTGCGCTCGACCTGGTCGTAGATGAGGCATCCACGCGCAGCTGGCGGTCGAGCGACGAGCTAGGCGGGCGCTCGGCTGCTGGAGTGGTGGACCGTGCACGGAGCAACACCCCAAGGAATACCACCTGTATGAAATAGATGTCCAAAATGTGTCACGTGGAATCAAAAGGAAGATGAGTCTTGTCATCGAACATCATCAAATCAAACCCTTGTGAATCGTTCGAGCAAGCTGTCAGTCCACCAATGAGACCCGTCATGAGCAACCGGTCAGTGACGCCTTCTCTCCGTTTGGAGGGCCAACGAACCACAAATTCCTACATCCTATCACAACGGGTATCAAAATGGATTCTAAGTATATTATCTTGTTTGGGTGTATACCTGCCCACAAAAACCTAACAAGCCTCTTAATTGCCTGTTACTTGGCATAATGTTCAGCTGATGGTTCCTCCTCCTTCGCGCCCCGGATGCAGGGAGGCTGTCCGGACATTGGACACACCAGACACCTGTGCTTCCGGACATTTGGCCATAATGCCCCCACGCGTCCGCGGCGTACAGACCGGGGTGATGGTTTCATACCTCACATGACTCGTTTCACCGCACGCACGGAGCCGGGGGGAGGTATGGAAGGGCCCAAAGGGCCCGATCTCGAGAGGTGCGGCAGCAAGTGGGTGTTTCCGATGTTCCCTGGTCATGCCAACAAAAGGAAGAACACATGCAGAAACATCGCTGCATCATGACGAACACTAACCATACACAAAAAACCAAAGCCACCAAAGCCTAGCATGAGGGCACAGCAAGACAGAACTACTAGGCAGGAGGCATTTGTACAAAGGCTTCAATGCAATAGCATATTTGACAGCGCCCTGACAGAGCTTGGTGCACCAAAAAAAAACAAACAAGAAAAGAAACAGCATGAACAACGTTGTTTGAACAAATGATGAACACATCATCAATGTACTGTAATTGATACAACACCCTTTCCCCTCAAGGTGATTGGGAAAAAAACTAGGTCACCATGTTAGTTAAATGTGTAATCCTTCACTGGTGAAAAAAAACATTCCAAGGTAACACTCAAATACAATCCCTCCTCCAACACATGTAAATTAGACAAGTGGAAAACCAGTGTCTTTCCTTCTGGTAGCGGAACTTGGATCACTTCCACTGCTTCCACTTTCTTATGTTGGATTAAAGGACCTCGGCTCGGATTGACCTTGCAAAAGGGAATGCTACTTACTACTGGACCACAGTAGTGGTCCACTGGCTGCAGTTATCACGGTCCTGCATGAATCCTAAAGGCTCTGGGAATGGGAGAATTTCTGTGAGCACCGAAGCTCCCGCGACCAAGCGGAACTGAAAAACAACACACTGATGGCAATAGTTATGATACACACCTGAACACAATAGCGATGGCCTCCGGCCTACTAGCGATGGCCTCCAAATAAATAGCGATGGTCTCCAACCTAATAGCGCAATGGCACTCGCAATGGCCTGAACCTACAGAATAATAATCCGATATTTCATGATATTTCCCAGGTCTGGTGTTCTGGATGAATCTTCTGGCTTCAGGAGTGTGTAGTGACCTGATATCCAATCCACATGACCCCTCGGTTTTCCCGGAAAATAGAGTAGAGACTTACCATGGTTCAACTGTTCCGATCTCTTTACTTTAGGGAAACAACTCATCAATCAATATCAATCATACAACAAGAATCCAAAAAGAATCCAGCCTCTGACCGACTCTGTCAGTTCTTCATCTACTCAAGTGAGTGAGCTACCTGAGCTACCCACCTGAGCTACCCACCATGCCCACCCGGACGTACTACTTTTATCTACCCGCTCGTGGGCCAACCGCCCCCCCAAAAGCCCCTAGTAGCTTCTTTGTTACTAGTAGCGATGCCCTTTGTTCCTACTAGCTTCTTGCTCCTAGTAGTAAGGCCAGGAGCCCCGATCTTAGCGTCCTTTGCTACCAGTAGCGGCAGTAAGCCCAGGTGCTGGCCAACCGCCGGCCAGTTCTTCTTGGAGTTGTGATCGTCCCGAGCAATGCGGCTGAACCTCACTTCTGGCAGTCCACAGCTCTGGCGGAGCGTGGATGCCGCAGCCACCCAACGGCCCAACGGAGCATGGATTTCGGTGAACGAATTGGCGTTCAAAAAAGGATCTTCAAATGAGCAGGCTATGGGGCTATGGCATGCTATGGCTAGAGTCCTGGCTTGGAGATGAGATAGCTGATTGTTCAGTGCCAGCGGCACCTTGCTGTGAAGTTTGGTGCATTAAACCCAGGTAGTAACAAGCGCACGCTATTAGCAACAAGGGCATTGTTTCTAGTAACAAGAAACTGCTAGTGTCTTACTGAGATTCAGTATTGTCTTTCCTGTCCAACAAGGTGAACTTCCTGTGAAGCGAAGTGGACTTCGTCTCCGAGATACATAGAATAGATCAAATCCTGCATCTGGTGCCAGGAAGTTGCATGAATGATGAGGTTGCTTGCCTTCTCACCTAATGAAACAGTTCTACTCAGCCCTGCATGTTTGTTTGAGTCTCCTTCGCCCCCCGCAAAAAAATAGAATGTTTAATCATGGAAGTGGTATAGGTCCTCTTCTTGACTATCAACATTGGAACATATTGGAACCACCTGAACCACTGCCCTTGACGCTCCGGCCCTTGGACGGTCCAGCCGGGTAAACCCTCAGGCTGCCACTGCCCCAAGGGCGCCTTTTGGCCAAAAGGCCTCGTGTCTCGTCCGCGCGGCCCGTCGTCGTGCGGTCGTGCGGTCAGTGCGGCGGAAGCGGAACTCGGTGGAAAGACCGTCGTGAAACAAAGGATTCACTGAGAAACATCACGGATGATCGTTTTTTGCAGATTCCCTTGAGACTTCTCGTGCTAATTTGGATTAAGGGTGATTATGGTGAGAAAAGACGTTGTTGCTCCATACAAAATCCAGCTTGTTGAGCTGCAACGATTAGGTGCACTGGGGATGGTGTGCTCTATAGTCTATTGTTATCTTCATTCTAACTCTAGGATGTTTTATGTTTCCACTCGGCTTTAAATGGTTTTAGGAGTTATGTGTGTGTGTCCATTTCACTTTTGTCACGAAAGTATTGTCTTTTTCTTACAACCATTCCTTGTGAACATTGCTGTCATCTCAAGCCTTGCCAGCTCTGCCAGGCTGTTGGAGGGTTGTTTTATGGGTCTTTAGCTACTACTGTAGTACTACGTTCAGGTGAAACTGGAAGGGAGCTGCTGAATATTGGAGTGACTGCTTTGCTGGAAACAGTTACTTGTTTGCTGTGTCGCTGTCCTAAAAATTCCTAAAAGCCTGGGCCAAGTCGACGTGAGAGGTGCTTAGTATTGAGACGTCTGAAACCAGACTATGGCACCCTAACATGCCCTTCCAAAAGCTGCATCTGTCCGAAACCTTGTCAAAATTATGTTTGGTGCATCTTCTAAACCACATGTAATTTCTTCGGCCCAGTGGAAGGCATTCTAAATGGAACTGTTGCCACTACTGTTGACTTGCTGAAGCTCTGTTCCCTTGACTCTGGGCGTCCAGCTTCCCTTCTTTGTTGTAATAGTCTGGACCAGGCAACTTTGCATTCTTCTTCACCTGCGGTTCCGCAGGTTTTTCGAGACCACGTTCCCCTCGTCCGGGAATGGATGAAACAGTCACCCGTCAGCGTCGGTGCGCCCAACGCAGGACTTGGAAGGAACACATGACAGCGAGGCTTCTGAATATATGCCAAACGCTCCCAGGGACTGCCAAAATGGCCTACATGACTGGTGGATTTGGGTGGTGAATGCAGGGCCATATTTGCTTACATGGAGCCTTAGGGTATGGACATTGGATGAAATAGGTCCCAAAATCGCACACAACTCAAGATCAGCTGTGGTCTGCCGCAAGAAAGGTGCTCATCGTACATCGTCGGATTGTGCATCCTGTTGTCCATCCCAACCGCTCCGGTGCCTCAGTGAACAAACTGCCAGCCTCATTGGACGCCTGTGCTGCGTCAAACGTCAGTGGATGATCACTTCTTGCATGTTACACATCGTCATGGTCGAGGCAAGGGTCAAGCTCATCCATTGTGGTTAATTTCCTTTTCTAAGTACATTGCCTGCTGTGGACTCATAAAGTGAAACATAAAAGGACTCACTTGTGGTGCACTTGGGCACTCCTGCAACAACCAGTGGTGGAGCTACTTTTGGACCCCAAAGCCATGTCCTTGATCGGCGGCCAAGCAAGCTCTGGTCAAACCCTAACACACACCTTTTGTCACCTGCCAGTGCCCATCGATGCTGATAACAACCATAGTAAAGTAAATCATACTCGAGATATATCTGGGAGTGCCAAAAGTCAGATCAAAATATACACATCTGGGGATGCAGCATGAGTCAAGAAAACCACAAACACACTAGGGTAAGAATAGCCCATTTGGTATACCCATGTTCATCTTCCTCACATAAAAGTGAAATCTATAGTGCCACGGAGCTATTTATAGCCAAGATGAGCTTACAGTTCACAAGCAGCCTGAAGCAGGACCGCTTGGTGGTTTCAACCAACTCGCTGGAAAATCTTAGTTAGTGGGTTCAATCATCCCAAGTGAAGGCAAACAAGTTTAAACAAAATATCTGAAACCACCACCCATATTCACCCATAAAGTTGCTCATGTGTCCTATTCATGCTTGCCTTTGGCATGGTTCCACCGTGTACTGGCCCTTCTGCACCGCATTTGGGGACGTGGTACCTGCAACGAAAGAACGAATGACCTCGTCGACCCATCGGACGTACTGCAAGGCATTAGGCAACGACCAATCTTTCTGAAGTACTTTAGCCTCTAAGACTATCCTCAAGAGGTACCTGGAGCCTATGGCTAAGTCCAAATATTGCTTTTTGAGCAATCCATGCAAAATGTCTCACAAGGCCCCATCTCACGCAGCCTACAAATCTTTACAAGAAAAAAACGATCATACAAAGGGGTGCTCAATCGAGGTTAGGGGTGCCCATTATCCACTCACGTGGGGACTAAACACCACCCCTTTGTGACTCCTGGCAGTAACACCGAAACCCCAAGTCGCTCCCCAACTACATGGCTGTGGGGAACTGGCGAGACCGACTGGGCACGACCGCCTCAACATGAACTGCCCTTGACGAGTTCACCCCCCCCTTCCAGCTGGAACTGGCTGTTGCGGAACATGGGGGGCCTGTGCCATCCAATCACGAATGCATCATAATGTATAGACAGTTGAGGCTGTTGAGCAATAAAACTCTCCAGAATAATTGCGATGAAATGCCATGTTCATAGCAGTATACAACAGTTTTATCATCAGCAATCGACAGTAGACCATCCAACCTGTTCTTCCCTGAATCGATATGTTCTTGGAGCAAGTCCCTCAAAAAGCAGCGAAGCCAGCGCACGCATCCAGCGCGAAGCCGTTCTCCATGACTGGTCTGGTCGTAGCCGACAGTAAAGAAGGATTCAGGGTTTTGTGGGGGGTAGGCAGCTGCCTGAACCCTTCATGTGAGGTTGATCCACTCCGACTTATCCGTTCGATACCAAATGTAGACATGTTGAGTTGAGCTAGTTCAAGATTATTGAAACAACACCAAAACTGATGGGATCCTGAGTCAGGGTCGGACGCCCGAATTGAGCAAGCTTTCCCTGTGCCACCCAAGCGTGTGGAGCAATGTTGCAATACAAACGAAGGATTGAAGGAACCGAGCAGGGCCCAAAGGTAATCAGTAGTAAGTAATACTAAACCAAACGTGTGCATGTCTCAAAACGACTCCCAAATCTCTGGGGTGTTCAGATCCGCATTCTCTTCCATCTGTTAGTTTAGGCCCGTCTCTGAGACATGCGGTCGTGTTTTTGCCAGTTGTGCCTCAGGCTTCCGAAACAACTTCAAAACTCACACCAGAGAAGATCAAGTTAAAACACTGACACCGTGTCGATCGAATCAATCCGAGCAGTGGAAACAACACACATGTTATAAATATATATATATATATAAAGCATTGGTTGCTGGCAAACATACTCTTTCTCAACTTTGCATCAACCTCAACATGTTTGTCGATTTTGAGGACCTCAAACCTCAAACGTTATCTTCTTCGGTTCTGAAGAACTTGCCGGCTTTGCGACAAAGGCTCCCACTGTTTGCAAGGCTGATGTTCAGCTCGCGAACCAGACCTTGCTCGTTTGCTCGAAAAAAAGGTTCCAATGTGCTGCAACTACCAATGATTACCAATGATTGCCAAATAGTTGTTTCCTGTAACAAGAAACATGCTTATACATACTATACCGTATATTATGCATAATTAGTACAAATCATTGCAGTAAGCAATGCCCTTTGTCTTTGCTTCAGCAACTTGCTCATCTGGCTGTAAAAATGAAGGTGATACAAATGCAATGCAGCTATCATAAAATTGAACATCCTCAACGGAAACTTCAATGTTCACTGAGTTTGGAGATGAATCTTCCAACTCCTCCGTATTCACATGTTCCTGGAGACTCGCAGGTTGTCCGCCCATTCCGATTCCGCTGGGCGTCCCTAGCCAGTTGAGACGCGCTACTTTTGGTTCGCAATCCGTTTCAGCCCGGCAGCGGAGGTGACCAAGAGATTGATGCATCAACATGCTTTCCACTTAGACTAGCCTCTGCTGGTGCTGGTGGTTGGTGGCGCTAGAGAGTCACAGTGCCCAGTGGAGCGCAACAAAGAACATGCAATTGTCAACAAAACACGTGAGCACTTTGAACATGTTTGGCTCATTTCTATCTATTGGTGGTCATGTTTGGGGATCTTTAAACAAATCCCATGATAGCACGGTCCCCTCCGCAAACAGCCTTGGCAGAGCCGGTCCCCAACTCAAAGAACTGGCAAGAAGTGAGGCTCAACGACATGCCCATATCACTTGGCTTTTTACAGCATTACAGCAACACATTGAGCATCGTTGACACTGTTAGACAAGAAATTGAACCGATTACTGCACCATCAGGCGCCCATGACCTTAAGATCTATGGAACAACATGTTGTGGAGGTCCTTTTTCTCCAACAGGAATCGATCCCAAAGGCAACTTTGCCAACTCTTCCATATCTAATTCGATACGGCCCTAATACTTACATTTCAATATATATATATATTGACTTAGTCAGCAAAAGCTGGAGGAAAACAACAGCGTGCCTGGATTTTCGTTTCGCTCAGCTGTGTCAGGGCGCGTTTCACCCGTTCCAGCGTGGCCATGCGCGGTGCGCGGCCTGGGGCGAAGCGGACTTGGAGGAGGTGGATGGTCCATGGAATGACCCAAGAGGGTGCACTCATCAAGATCTCTTTAGGTATGAAATCCCAAGAGGGTGTCCGGCTGTGACAAGAAAGGAAGGGTATATTCGTATTAGATATATAACTAGAGCACCATATAAGTGTATGAACACCAGCCGTTTGAGTTGGACCACCTGAGGATTGGAGGTGAACATGCACTTCATAGAGTAGGGACAATCCATATGGCCTCCAACCTAGTCCCATCGGATGATGGTGGAAATCCCAAACGGATGTCCATGGCATTCCATCTTGAAGCGATCTGTGGGTCACGGGCAGTCACTGTACGTTTGCGATTACACAGCCCTTGTCCTTGTCCTTGTCATCAATACTGGGAAGAAGGCCATACTGTGTGAAAGGCCTCCGTTTGTATATCTGAATCTGAGAAGGCCTCCGAAAACGGCCGACCCAGCAGCTGCCTGAGTGTTCGTCTTCTTCCGCTTGATCAGCAGCTTCCTCTGCCAGGGTGTGGAACTTCATCGCTTCTTCCGCTTTGGACTTCTCCTCCTGGGGAAGCGGTGCCATCGACCCCCCCCGAACCTTGGGATGGGTCTATAGGATCCATGATGTGCATGAGGGACGCAAGCTTCGGAGGGATGTCAAGTGACCTGGACCATGGGGGCCTTTGAGATTGACATCTGTTATAGTGGATCACACATAGGTCTTTTAATAGGTGTTGACCGTATGCCATCTACGTATGATCCACTATATATCAATGACAATGGTCACATATTATGTTTACCCATGTTCTCCTGATACAAAGCCTTCTCATCCATCAGCTGCTGGGAGCATCGAGAGAATTCCGCTGCCAGACGATCTTTGATCTGTTCCAGGCGGGCCAGTTCCTTCAGCAACTCAGAGGAAAGCTCTTCTGCTGCGAGTCCTTACAGTAGCATTCATTTCGAACATGAGCAAATCATTGAACAGGTTGATGAGACTCAACACATATCATATGATTCAACGATGTGCTCCTGAGAAGCAGCTGTAATTGAACCACGCATGAAAGTTTGAGCTTCCAGTTCACACTCAAAATGCTAATCCACATGGATTCTGCCGGTTTTGAGTCTTCTGCCTGATGTGCCCTGATTTCGTGAACTGAAGCATCATGGTCAAGCTAGCCATCCACCTCCCATGAAGAGCTTGGTCGATCTTCAGGGTGGGGGACTCCCAACATCCCAAGCAAGTACCTCGTGGATGTCTTTAGTATATAACCTGGTGGACAAATCCCAAAGAAGCTGGGTGCAAAACCCCACAGGATTCAGGTCTCTCCAGATCAAGGACTGATTACACGTGGTGCCGAGTCCAGAAGCTCTGCCCCCCGGGGTCTCAGCTCCAAGCTGAGGCTGTTGCCTCAGGATAGCCGAGGAACCTTTTTCGGAGGCCTCTTGAATCTGCGAGAACTCTGCTTCAGTCTCCTCCACCAACGCCTGTTGCTCACATGACTCGTATGGACCATTGTTGCAGGCCATGAGAAGCTCAACTACCAGGGGTGTGGATGGAGCCCAATTAGGGAGACCTCCCAGACGCATCCGAACCCTCTGGGTTCGGTTGAAACGGACCAGAACAACCATCCAAAAACCTCCCTATTAAAATACACCTCCAACATGAGCCACATGACCCAGAAACATCTAGAAAGTGTTGACGTGCCGATGAACTGGTGATCCAAGGATGGCGAAACCGGTCCCAGCCGTAGGACGTCGATGGGAATGCCGATGGTGTCTGTCTGGATGCCCGTCCGGCTTGGGGGGTGACCCTCGCGGGCCCCTGAAGCCCCAAATGACTGGGAATGGCCTACAGGGCCTAGAGGGACCTTTCTCAGCCACAGGCAACTTGGTATGTCTTCTCGGCGCCTCATGCAAGCTTTGGAAGCAAAGGTGGAAACTTGAGACCAAACCTTTCAACTGGTTGGCTGGAACAAGCACCACTTGCTATGAGCGATACAACAAGCACCTCTCCACTGGCTATGACCAACATTCTGGTTGTGGTTTCTAGAAACTTCCGTGGGAACCACGTTTGCACCGACGGAAATCCCCATGCACCGACGTTTGGCACCGACTTCGTCGACATGGAACGACTCGCTGCCTTCTCTATCACCTCCAAGTTCTCGAGTCGTTCCGCCTCAATCTGCTCCTCCTGTCGCAGCCGCTCCTCAAGAACGAAGCGACGAACGAGCGAAGTATGAGCCAACTACTTCCAAGTAAGAACACCGTCTACACCAAACAAACTCCAGTTGTTGCCTATGTGGCCTATGTGGGCCATTGTGGGCCTATGTCATCTGATCAGCTAGTAATCTTGCACAACCCGTCTTTATTATAAGCTCACTCGTGGCTAAACATAAACGCTACAAAATGCTACAAATAATTGGCTTTAATAATGCTGTTACGGTGTTTTTTCCCAAAGATCAAACATTGCATTTGTGGTAGCAGGATTTGAGCACATGCTTCCAACCCTTGACTTTGCCTTTTTTTGATTACCGTGGCGTCCTGTCCTCTCACTGAAAGATGCCTCCGGCAAACACTTAGGCCATTAACTTGGCAGCTTAGGCCGTTTGAAAATACAGAACAGCATCAAACAACTTCACACCTCAGGTCAACAAATCCACCAACGAACGCCACTCACTCCGTGTCGCGCCCCTCTCCAAGGCTCCAACTCCGCTCGCAGGGCCCGCCAGCGCCGCGGGCCGCCGGTTCCGGCCGTTTGGGGCGACGACGCGTCGGCCGTGCGGCGCGGGGCGTTGAGCCGCTCCAGTGTTTCGAGCTCCGACATCAAGGCACTCACCACGGCGCCAGCCGTGTCGGTCGGATCAGCGCCTGGTGCGCCGCTTTTTGGAGCGGTCTGGTGACGGTGACCCTCCCTGCGATGGATGGCATGGTCCTGGGAGAAAGACCATAGAAAATCCTCATACCAATTCATACCAAACAGATCCAAACAGGAGTTTTCAGATATTTTCAGTCCACTTCCAGATTTCATGTTTGTTGGGGAGGGTCAACAGATCCTCAGACTACAGGATATTAGGCTTGGCACGCAATCTTGTAGATGTGATTGAATACAAACCTGACCTTGAGACAAGGGAGGGGGTCATGCCAAGCATAGATCCATTTACACTCCCTGAAGTAATCGAAGTGGAAATGGCCCTTTGGATGACTTTTCCCTATAAACAGGTGGTGAACTCCACTTCCATCTTACTCCGAGTGTATTTCTCTCAGCCTTGGGCTGTGTGGACATCAAAACCAGCCTTGGGCGACCTCAACACCTGGGGCTCTGAGACCAACCGTGTCAGGCGATGACTCTTCCGCGCCATCGCACCGGACGTGGATGGTCGTCATGGATCGCTGAGGGTTCCCACCTTCGAGCATGAGATGCTTGTAGCAGGAACTCGAAGGCATGGACGAGACACTGCTGTTGTCCTTCTCCTGCACTGGGGTGACGGATATGCAGGTCAACCCCCAGTCCAACATCTGGTACATTGTAAGGTGAATTGCAAAGATTGAAACCCCAAACGGGTGATTCAAGGGGCTAAGGGGGCCGTGATCATCTCCGTGGTCTAAGTGGTGTCAAGGAACCCAAATGCGCTCGGTTGTTTCTGCTAGAACCCACCAGGTGCAAGTCCTTTGCTTTGGGTTGGTGAGTGTTGTGGGTATTGAGAGCTAAATGTGACTTGCTTAACACAACCGATGTTTTACACATTGATTCCCAGGCCATCCAACTCTTCCTCAAGGAATAGTCTGTTTTGGAAGAACACGTTTCAAACCCCAACAGGAAAACAGCTAGTGCCTCACTACCCATCGCAAAAACACTATACATTCCTATTTCTGCCCTTTCAAGGGCTTCATTGACAGCCCAGGTGAAGTCTCGGACAGCCCCCCCTCCCTCCTCGGACAGCTCGGCTCCGGAGACCAAGGCATAAAGGGACAGATTTCGCTGGGTCTCCATGATGAGCGCGTCCAAATCCAAGGGATCTAAACGTTCCACTAACTCTTCAGGCTTCAGTAGCTCCACTGCTTGGCCTACCTCTGGCGCGTGTCCACGCGAAGCTGGGCGTGCGGGCACGATCTGAGCTGGCCCCGGAGCTTGTCGAGCTGGCACAGGTGTTGGGCGGTCCTTGGCACAGAAAACATCGAATTCGAAAACATCTGGCAGTGGTTTCGCAGAAACGGCGAGTGTGAGGAATTGATGTTCTTCCTCCAAAAGGGGAATTGTGGAAGTGTAGAACATACCCACCTACCTTGCCTCTTTGTTACACATCCGAAGTTGCATCCACCCTGACCAGTAAATTATAAATATATATATATATATATTACCGTTGATACCCATAATACACATAATATATATAGTACAAGAAACACTATTATATATATATATATGTGTTTGTTGTAGAAAACAACAACAACGACAACTGACAACAGCAACAACAACAACAACCACAACCACAACCACAACAACAACAACAACAACAACAACAACAACACTTTGGACATCTTTGGACCCAAATGATCCCTTGTGCCTGCTACTCTGCCCTTCCATGTTGCATAGAAACCGCCTGAAACTGCTATTCTCTACCCACCTGAGGAAGCCGTCCTTGCAACCATCGAACACTAGAAAATATCACCTTCCAAAAACAATGCCACCTTTGGATGCTACGGAATGGCCATCTTACCAAATTAGGGGGCCATAATTTGCTTGTTTCACCTGTAGAAACTGCAGTGATTCATTGCTTTGTAGATTGGTGTACATTCACATTCTCAGCGTGAGTGAGATACAAATCTTCCTCTATAGAAGACATTACTCTGAGTCATACCCAAGGGGTCCTCCAGGAGGTGTGGATCGCATGCTTCGCCATCAGAGGAGCACCGTTTTCGACACCCACTCTTGAGTTTGCTACCTTGGGAGGTTCTGGACCGTGCTAATGATGCTCTCATATGCTGCTCTACCACCTGAAGCCCCAAAAGGTCCTGTCAATACCCTTCTGGTATCCTTTGGTAGAGAGTCCTGAAAAGACAGGTTCTACCGACTACCGACATACTCGAATCAAGTGGCCAATCGAGGCGGTGCGATGGGCGGCTCCTCCACCTGTCGCTTTTCTTAGGCAAGGGCAAGTCGTTTCAACCCGGATCCTTCCAATGTCACAACGGGTTCCTTCAGCCTCTTGGCCAGACCTTAGTACCTGGACTCTCAAAGTACCTCGGCAAATGGGTAGAAGCACCTGTCTCTAAGGTACTTTGGAGGTCCAGATACCTTCTGCTTCCAAAGCCTTTGGCTGTCGTAGCTGGACCTCTGGGGGTCACCATTTCTGTAGCTTGGTGGGTAGGTATTCTGGCCTGGCAAGAATATACAAAAAAACAGCACATAACAGCACTAAAAGCACTGTAGAAAAACTGCATGTCTTAAGGAGACCTAAAGGACATGAAGATTTGAATAGAAACTCCTGAACCATCAGCAACGTCTGAGAATTCAATGGCAGATTGATGTAAGAATGGCCCCACATTCCGAGCTGTCAGAACTGAGGCAGTTTGGAGCAGAAGTTCCAGTGTCTTTCCTTCACACAAGACTGGAGGCAGTTTCTTTCTTGAGTCTAAGGCTAAGGTAGTGTATTGATTGATAAATCCCCGCCCAAAACTTGGGTTATAAATGGTCCTAAAACCACTTCACACCACACGCGCACACGTCGAGTCATATAGTCCCAACTAGTGTATAGTGCCGGCTGCATGCCCCAGCACGACAAAGAAAACCAAATAGAAAAGATATGGGGGCTATGGGGGTTTGAAATATACTTCGAGAGTCTACAATTCCGATTTTTCAGTTTCCTTCAGAATCTGCAAGACCAACGCCTTCTCCTCTTGAAGCTTCGCCCGCTCGAGCGGCTCGAGCGGCTCGACCGGCTCCAGCTCCGGCTTCGCGCCCAGCAGCTGCGCGTGGGCGGAGAGCCGCTCGGCCGCGGAGGTGAGGGCACCCAGCGCCTCAGCGAGCTCGAAGCTCTCGGGCTCGGCCTGGCGACAGAAGGCCGCTTCGAGCGGGTGAGGAAGCGACCAATCAGTGCTGGTTTGGAAGATGAAAGGGATTGGTGCTGATGTTGATGGTGTCTTTTGGTTTGGTGTGGGGGAGATCTGGTCTTGTGTTCAAAGCGTCGTTTCAGTGTTCAAAGCTCAAAGCGAAGAGCGAGTTACCAAATAGGTGTCTTTTCTGGGCCCATCTTAAACTAACAGAACAAGACGCAAGGGGAAAGGAGCCAACTGATCACTCCTGGATTGGAGGCGAAACACCCAGCCGGTCACCCTTGCTCAAACACATTGAAGCACCGGACGACGCCAGGTTGGATGGTCCTCCGTTTGTGGCTTCGGTCGCTCTCGGAAGATCGCCTGGGGCAGCTTGGCCCTGTCAGATCTCATGGCATCACAAATCTCCTGATTGGCATCCTTGGTTGCAGGATTGGGCAGAATGAGGGGTTCAAGGATTGACATGTTGGTTGCACAGAACTGTGAAGCAGCCTTGACTGACAGCCTAGAATGGCTCGAGTCCCCGTGTCTGGCGATTTCCGGTAGACAATGCTGCTAAGCAAGTTGAAGCCTCTGCAAGCCTTGAGATGTTGGCCTCCAACTGCCAGAGTTTCTGAAGCAACTCATTCTTCCAGGATGAATCAACTTCATGGTTTGCTCTTTCAGCTTGCGGTGGGCTCCCCCCATGGCATCTGAGGCGGATAGGGCATGGGTGGCATCACGGGAAAGGGCATGGGCAGCACATTCATGGGATTTGCATAGGGAGATCCATGCATTAAGCCATTCTGATGCTGTGGCCGGTGAGGTGTCTTGCCATCCATCGACTCCCAGCGCACGGCCTTGCCATCTTCTCCTTGGTGAAAAGGATCAGGTCACAAAACCTATATGCAACATACACATATATAAATATATTATATATATATATATATACATGTCCAAGTCTCCATCACACACACACACATCTCTCTGGTGAAACGAAGGGACCCGGGACCCGGTCATGGATGTCCCCAGTGACCCACCGCCCGCCACACAGCTTCACCGGCCGAGGTGTCGGTAGGACGGTCGGGTTGCTGGCAGCCACGGTCGCCGGAGGAAGACCAAGGTACTGGATGCATCCGGGTGTGTATTAAAGTAGGGAGACCTCCCAGATTGACCCCTGGAAGAGGGAAAATAGATCAAATACATTATATGGAAGGTCCACCTATAAAAATACAAACCCAGCTGTATTGATCCCAAGACACTTATGGAATGTATACCTACATTGAGGTACTCGATCCCCACCCCAATGTGGGTAAATATTCCATACATGGATTGTTTGGGATCTGTATGCCTGCGAAACATGGCACGAACAGAGTTGGTCTTCCAGTTGATCCAATCGCCGTCGCTCTATCATACTCTTGCCGTCTCTATTCTTGTTCACCCCCACATCCGATTCTGGCCTGTGCCATCTTTGTTCTCGACAGCTTGAATAAGCGCAACATTGAAAAACAAGAGGCCACGTCTCGCCGTGGAAACAGCGAGCCCAACGACATGTGGATCCAAGCTTCCCTTGGGCTCGCCTTTGGGCACCTGACAGGTTAACTGCATTGCACAATATTGCACAACGAATCCACACAGGTTGTATTTGTTCACCAATTACTTTGCGGATTGACCACCAATTGGCTCAGGATCCAGAGATCTGCAAACTGGATGTGCCGGTGCAAGATCCTTCAAACCTCAAGATCCATCGATCTCTCCTGCCAATCTCTGCCCGAAAACCCCAGCCTCCTTGGGTGACTCTGGCGCGACCTTCTCGCCGTCCTTTGCGTCTTCTCGCGCCCGTCCGCGCGGTGGACTCGCGCGGCCGGGTCGAAGTCCAGCGCGCGGCGGTTCCGCATCGGCGCGGGTCTTCCGTGGCAGCTCGAAGCTGAAGGTCCACTTCGCAAGGCCCAAGCGGATCACATCGCCATGCTGCAGAAGCACTGCATTCAGCGGACCAGGTCGCAAGCGAACACCGTTCACAAAGGTTCCATTGCTAGAACCCAAGTCCAAAAGCTGTGGGCCCTGGTGATCAAAGTACCTGCAGGTCGATGTGAGAGTGCAATTAATTGGTGTTTTCTGTGTTGATCAACTATAATATTACAATATTGCATATAAAAACACACACTATATACTGTATATATATATATATGGTGAATATATATATATATATGGTGCATATATGGCAAGGCACAGGAGCGTCTGTTGAAACGTATTGTTAACAAGAAGAACCTTTTAAACATGGTTCTCACTTTTGAGCGCAGGAACAAACATCGGTTGCTTGACACAGCGATGAACAACTATGTGTTTCAGACTTCAGGCATACCCAAATGCGCCCAAGCCCCACAATCCAGAGGATCCCAAACCGGGCCGTGTGGCAATAGAAAACAAACAATAGAAACATATAGTATCATAATATAATGTATTGTACATATTATGACTTAACACACCTCCCTTGCAGTTTACAAGACGACAGTCACTTCTTGCCAGTCCAGAGAGGACATATGCATCCTCGAGCTTTAGCGAGTTGAATCCAAGGTGCAAGCGCGCGTGGTTCCGTGAGACACCGCGGCCATCCAGCACCAAGGAACACTCTTCTCCACGACCGATGGTCGTTTCTGCTTCCTCCAACTGGTATACCTTATGAAGTGTCGGTCCCCGTTTGGGGCGAGAAGCAAACTAGAGTGATTGATGCAATGTGGCTGTGGGTCAAAACCCGGGAACCCTGGTTGACCACTAGTGGAGATCAACCTGCCAGGGATTACGCTCTTGCGGACCGAGTTCGTCGCTTCCTGCGCATCCCTTGCTCATATGAGGGGTGTGGTAGGAGTAGGAACCTAGCATCTACCGGATTGTGAACACAACCATCGCAAACTGTGTACACGCGGTATCTCGCATGGAAGACAAATTAATTAGTACTAGTAGTGTGAACATTCACACACAAATCAACTACAGGTGGCCAGGACAATAGACAAATATCATCGAATATCGAGGTTTGCTCGGTGATGCCTGCGTAAATGTTCATGAATTTCAAGAATGTCCTATTCTTTACGGAAAGGTGGTTCTGGCAAGGCTTCTATACGAAGATCCTTGGGCGTGCATTCGTGTGGAAGGAGGGCTTGACCTTGCTGGAAATGCAGTATGTGGATGTACGCGGACGAAGACCAGCGCATTAGGCAGTTGAGACATGTACGCGGCGAGGCCAGGGATTAGTGCTGCCTTGACCCACAGCGTGGTCAGCAGGCATGCCACCAAGCATGCCCTGGACAGCCTTCAAAGGGGTTCGTAAACGATACACCGATGTGGCCTTGCAAAGACATAATTTCATTTCAACCGAAGGCCGTGGGACCGTGCCACTACTTGGTGCTCGTACGTACCTGGCTTCTGGGGGATACGTTGGGTCTGTCCAAGGCTCAAAGGAGGGAGACTGGTAATAGGCCTCTCCGGTTGGTGCTAAGTGACCCGCCAAATAACATGTGATATCATTCGATGAAATTTGTCCGACTTGGAAGTCATCACTCAGCTTCAACAATGCAATTTGAAGATATTTGAAGCATCGCTTTGAACTCATTGAGATGTATACCACCCATGCAGCTGTCCGAGGGGCCACGCCCGAGGCACGCAGGAAGCCGTAGACATGTTCTGGAGGCTCCGCCATGGATGGCGATGCGAAATGAGGGAGTTTCTTGGCTGTGAAGCTTCGACCCAGAAGTAAGGAGATGAAGGGTAACTGGAAGACCCATCACTTGTCGGAGTCTGTTATTTTTTTCTTCAGATCTGCATCGGTTGGGAAGACTATTGGCAATCAAGGCTGAAGCAACCAAAAGTGGGTACTCTATAGTGCTGCGACATCTCCACTTGGTGTAACACATGTTTTTCCTGCTTTGGGTGTTCACAGCGGCTGCTTGCGCATCTTTGCTCGCAGCCTTATATAGATTTGTGCCTCCCATAGAGGGGGAAAACATCGAACGGCAAAGTATCTTCTGCTTGTATTGCAGCTCTTCTCCCTGAAATGATGAAGTTGCCAGGTATGGCCTTTGCATGACCCTTCTCAAAGGGTGTAGGTCTTCATGGCTCGCAATACGTTGGATGAGCGTGAAACACAGCAGCCTGAGGAAAGTGAACCTGGACATGTCGATGCAAAAACGATCGCCTCAACCTCCAGAATGCCCTTTGGAAGGGACAAACAATCAAATCCTTTGTGCTCCGTCTGTGAGGGAATAGGCGGAACATGAGCTCAATTAAGACTTCAAGAACTAACTTCGGGCAACAATTAGCTTCTTCAGTTGAAGTTATGGAACAATCATTGAATATTAAAGAGCGAAAATGCATGGACTCTCTTACAAAGCCGCGAAGAAGGCATGCATGGGGCATTGTTTGAAGGGACTGGATGAGATTCAGCAGAGCTTGATATATATATATATAACTTGGTTCTTCCTTCTTTCCAACAAATAATATAATGAGCCACCAGCACACCAGTCATGTGCAGTTGCTTGCGTAAAGGACCAACACATCTTTTTGACATGTGCGCTTTCGTTCTGGGATGTTCTGGGTAACACCTAGTCTACTGCACTGTTCGCAAGCTTCGCTTGTGACAGTCATGCATTGGACTTTACTTTGAGTCCACCACAGATCCGTCAGCATCTACTTACAGTGCTTGGTCTCATGATGGAGGTTTTCCTTCATTTCCGAACATCTGTGGTGCGGCTTGCGAATTCGTTGAATAAACAGGTGAGAAATCCAAGTCCAACAAAAACACACGCAAAAAAAATCAAGGTCTTGGAATCTGCACATGTTCTTGCATCCAAGTTGATGTCACATGCAAAATATCAATGTCTTGTCTTGCTCTCTTTGCTTGACCTACAAAGTCATTGCTGCTCCACATGCCTCATGGTAGCAGTGCAGCAAACATGAAGAAGAACAACGGCCAGGAACAAACAAACAAACAAACAAACTCCCCATTAAACTCTTCAAGGCACCACCTGACACAAACATCGCTCAACGTTTAATTGGTGGGGTTTGGCGGCCAAACATAAGTCCAGCAGTGCCACAAGGCCAAAACCTGATAGACCCCTGAGACATCCTGATGGCGCATGCCGCATGCCTGTCTTTGTGTGTCATCTTCGGGGGGGCAATTAGTTCACTTCCTGAGTAGCGAACCTTGTTACCTACGAACCCGATGGCCTTTGCTACGTTCGATCGGCGATGGCCTCCACCGAGCAGCTCGCGTCCGAACGCTACGTTCGTAGTATGCCGCAGTATGTGCACATTTGGGTGACCTGGTGTCGTGGTGTCGAGCGATCCGAAAGTCTGGAGCCCAGGTGCCATGCCCAGCAAGAAGCTCACCTGCGGACTCACCGGCCACAAAGGGACAAGAAAGCAAGGCCTTGATTTGGCAAGAATTACACCAGCCTGTCAACGAAAAACAACATAGATATGAGGGACGGTCAAAAGTCCTTATTCTTCTTCAGCTAAAAAATGGACGTCATCGGTTTTGAGGTGGACCTTATCGTTTTACAGCGTTTTGAGTTCGTCGCATACTTATGACCATATACAGCGCTGGGGTTATCGGTTTTGAGGTGGACCTTATCGTTTTGCAGGGTTTTGTGCACAAACCTACCCCTCTTTACTAAAGTGGTCTTCGCATGTTTTGACCGTGGCTCATATAGTGACAGTAATTAGGTTTTCCGCTGTAAAAGGAAGTCCACGTCGACCCCTACAGGGGACAATCGTTGAAACTATTTAAATTTGGCTTTGGACAGCTGCTGTCAGCTGCATGTTTCTGAGCCCACCCGATGCTGTTTACTTGCTCCTTTGCTCTTCATCGATCTTTTCTCTTTGTGGATGATGATCCTTCCGCTGTGCATGGTTGCGTCCCTTTAAGGAAGCTCCATACCTTTCAGTCCACGTGGCCTTGCTGCGCCACGCGCCACCAGTAATGGTCTTCAGGTCCTGGGCAGAACCACGCTGTCCAAAGAGGCGTTTTGGGTTCCTGAACTTTCCGTGATGCAATCTCTCGCTATCACCACAACCAGTTCCAACAAACACGTCTGACCATTCCATCATACTTCACACACGTAACGTAACGCGTTGACCAGGTTCGACTGGGCTCATCCGCCTGTGGAGGGCTGCTATACTCCAAGGGGTCAAAGCCTCCGGATGCAAAGACCTGGCAAGGCGAACCAGTCGGTGTTGGGCATCTTTCACCAGTGTATGACAGTTTATCTAAAAGCTATTAGGAACAAGTGCATTGCTTCTAGTAACAAGTGCCTTACTAGTAGTAACAAGAAGCTATTTGTTTGTATCATTGCAAAGACCGCAACTTTGCAACAACAAACCAAGGATTACCGAGGCCACCTGCGGTCAGACGCGTGTTTTCGGTTCTTGGATTATACAGTAGACACAGAAAAATCGACATTGATCAACATGTAATTCCTCGTACTGATTTGCCAGCAGACTTATTATAGTGTAAAATAGGTTGTAGAAAATTCAACAAAAACAAACTGTATAGAATTTCTATCCTGAGAGTTCCTCACGAAGCTCTGCATCGAAGTCTTGGCGCCCTCCCTGAGTCCCGGGAGTCACGGCTTCTAAGTGGTCCGAGATCAGGAAGGAGCTGTGCTCCGTCAGCTGACCTAATTAAGGCATTTAGACCTATGAAAATTAAGCTGGAAGACCTATATGTCAAACATGTGAACAAACCTCTATGAATTGGTCGTCCCAAAAAAAACACACATGTTTTGCATCATCCGCTTGTCGTTGTGTTTTGAATCTGTCCGGGTTGTGTTGCTGGATGTCTTTTTTTGGGGGGGTCCCTTGTTTGTTTTCTTGCTTTTAGCTTCCGCATCCTATTCTTTTTACTTTAGCATACTTTTGCCATGTGCTTTTGGGCTCTTCGACTCTCGAGCAAAGCAAAACCAACATAATTAATGCTGCTTACAACGCGAAATAAGTGAACACGTTCAAGCTTGGCTACGGCTAGAATTGTAACACACGACAAAGGCAAAACACCAAGAAATACTGTTCTTTCTTTATTGTCAATGCCTCTCCTGCCTGTGCTTCGTATTTTATTCTCGTCCATCGGATGGAAATGAGCGCTCTCTTTCCCCAGTGGCGTGGCAAACCGCAGCCATGCATAAAGAGACGAAACACAAGAAGCACAATTGTTCTACACAAGATGGTCTTCTTACACTCACTTGCCCATGCTCTTGCCCCTGCAAGCCCTGCAAGCAGGGAAACCAAACCGCGACAGCAAACCTAAAGAGTTAAAGAACACATCGGAACAAAAAACTAATAAAACACACAGCAAAACAGAACGCCAAAACAAACGCCAAACAAAAGAAGCACATCTCAAACAGCAAAAACGATGGCAAATCAGAACACCAGAGAAAAAAAAAAAGAAAGTGAGACAATCCAACTGGAGCTGATACAGTCTGCGGCTAGAAACATCTCATAAGTCCATCCAAAACTACGATGGGAATCATTCTACAACTGGTTTTGCTGTTTGTATCTTTTGATGGATGTGGGCCGATGTGGGTCTTTCTCACACAATTTCGATCTGTTCATCCCAAACTCATACTCACATTCAAGCTACATCCGAACCCAAGTGAAGGTCACGGCCACGATGCATGTCAAAACCACGGAGTCCCCCAAAAAAGATTGGCAAAAAATTGGGCTGCACCTGCTTTTGAGCCTTAAAAGACTCTAAGGAAGCTCCAGGTAATTCCAGGTTACATACTGATGCAATTATGCAATATAGTTATCACGGATGGATGGTCAATTGGCTGCTCCAACACATCCAGTCACTCCATCCATCTCTCCATCCAGCATCTCCCCTCAAGCAGGCCGGGCGTCACGCAAATCACCGCTGGTCCGCGTTCTGTGCGAGGTTCGCCCAGAGTGCAACCTTCGCCATTCTCGCCCATCTGGTTGCCTAGGCATCACGGTCAGGGGACACTTCAGTGGATTTGCTCTGGACACGATCTCCATCCAGCATCCACCAAAAAACAAAAAAACACGTTCCCTCGGACACCTGTTTGGCCAATTGGTTATCCGCGTAGCAGTATCACCGGTGTTTTTTTAAACATTTCGAGTGCGTCGGCACAGGGGGCCGCTAAATCTGCGGTCCCAGTTGACCCAGTTGACCCAGTTGGACAGGGTGTCCCAGTTGACCCAGTTGACCCGCTTGACCCAGTTGACCCAATTGACCTCAACTGGGTCAACTGGGTCCAGAGATTTAGCGTGGCTGCCTGGTCAAGTCGACCACTGCGACCACTACCACTGCTACTACTACGCGTCAACTGGGTCAATTGGGGTCAACTGGGTCCGCAGATTTAGCGTGCCCTCCTGGTCAATTCGACCACCACGACTACTACTGCTACTACTACGTGTCAACTGGGTCAAGTGGGTCCATTGGGTCAACTGGGGTCAACTGGGTCAATTGGATCAACTGGGTGATTTGGATCAACTGGGGTCAACCGGGTCAACTGGGTCCACTGCTACTACTAGGTTGTTGTCTGAACTGGATCACGAAAAATAACCCATCAACCTCAACATGGGATTCCTGGTGTGGAGTGTGGTTTCTACGTGTTAGATCCTGTTTTCATAACTCATTATTGTTGTTTATGCGTTTGCTTTCTACTGAGGTTCTGATGGAGGCAGTGTCTCAACTGGCTCAGGGAAAGTTTTCAACCAACCTCAGCACGGGACACCTGGCGTTGAGCTTCGTTTCCCATGGTTAGACTATGTATTTCTATGTGTCAATGTTGTTTATGCGACCATGGTCGACTCGATGGAAGAAGGAGTCCAAACCAAGCTCAACACAAGATGTCTGGTGTTGATCTTGGTTTCTAGCTTTCGTTGAGTAGCTTTACGTAGCCAAGTCGCTTGCTCACAGGTCGTCGATAGATCTAGAGCTATCTCTTGACTCGCAGGAAGAAACGGTCCCCAACTGTTGGACTGTTGGCTTCTGAAGTCGATCAAGCTGGATCAACCGAGGTTGTGATGAAGACCGTTGTTGAACTTGAACAAGTAAGGTTCCGAATCACGCTCTACACGGAATGTCTGATGTTGATGTTGGTTTCCATTGATTAGATCATGTCACACGTCTTTATAGCTCCATGTAGCCACAGATGATGAGGATGGTTGGTGTTGATTGAAAGTACAGGTCACTTATATACTCAGGTTCCAGGATTCTATGGATGAGTTGACTTAGTTGTCTGTGGTTTAGTGGATAGCCTGACGATCGAACACGCAGCACCTGATCCCTGGTTTGGACCTGGAAAAGATCCACAAGTCGACCACGGGATCCTCACAGAAGCCGAACTCTGACTCTGACTCTGACCTGGAAAAGATTTTTACAGAAGAAAAACACTTCCAAATCCGCAGCAGTTCGCACGAAAGGGGATAATTGGTGATTGAACCTTCCCCTGTCTGAAAGGTCCAGATCATCGTTACAACTTGAAACTTAGCTCCACGCATGCCATTCGTTGGCAATTTTTTGACGGCCGTCTGTCCATGCAGTGGCTACGCCTGCTTCACGTGGGGTGCCCAATGGAAATACAAAGCCGATTAACTTGATAAAAAAAGGGTTTGTCCAAGCTCAACACGGGAACCCTGGTGTTGAGCTTAATTTTTACTGTTCAGACTGCCTTATTTTACACCTTTGCACTAGTAGGGTTTCATCTTTGATCGAGCATGCTCAGTAATTATAGTAGTTGTTGCCAGACCTTGAACCCAGTCAACTGGGTCAACTGAGACACCCTGTCCAACTGGGTCAACTGGGACCGCAGATTTAGCGGCCCCCTGTGCGGTCGCAATGAACATTTCAGCATGTGGGAGCTGCAATCAGTTGCTGTTGATGGCTCAGTCTCCACGTTTCTCGTCTCCTTCCCTTTGGGCTCCGTGCCACACATGGCAATCCGCCAGAAGTTGAACATGGGCAAACGCTCCCTTGGGAAAGCTGACCCGCTGGGCCAGGGAAGGCTAGGAATTAAAGGCTCCTAAGATAGCTAGTAACAAGTGCCACGCTAGTAGTAACAGGTGCCTTACTAGTAGTAACAAGAAGCTATTAGAAACAAGTGCCACGCTACTAGGAGCAAGAAGCTACTAGGGGCTCCTGGCCTTACTAGTAGTAACAAGAAGCTATTAGAAAGGCTGCAAATGAGTTCAGCAAGGTTTGAAAGGACGGAAATGAGTTCAAAAGGCTACTCGTCCAGCAAAATGAAGCTTCTAATAACCTATTCACTCATGACTCATACTCATTCTTCTCATGTTCCGCCTTCCCCCCCAACACAATCAGACAGGTGGTTTCCTTCTTAGATTTGCCCAAATTACATAATAATAATACCTTGAACCTGTTGCTGGCCCAACTTTGTTGATCTCACGACAGGGGCTCCAGGAACTACTGACTGAACATAGGGCTGCTGGGCAGTGATGGGCCAAGTACCACGGAGCCTTCCGCATATATCAAGGATAAGCCATTGGGGTTGATGATGACTTCCACCAAGGTCCAACCCCACTGACGGCCGCCCCAGAGAAGATCACCCCATCTTCGGTCCAACTCAGCCACCCCACGGTCGGGTAATCTGAAGGTTGATCAATGTGAGGCCTGGAAGGCACCATCCACGGGCGATGAAATCCACGGACGCCACGGCGTGGCGTGGGACGCAGAAAAGCACGCTGCACAAAAATGCTGGTCATTACTGGAGCACTTGCAAAACAGTGGGAAGAACTGAGGAAAGATTGAGCAAACACAACAGTAACATCTTCAGGGATGTTGCACAATGATTCAAGAACTCCTTAGTAAAGGACTTTGAACCAGCTTGGGCACTCGAAGCACGGGTCACGAGTCAATCAACATCTCAATCAACCCATGGAATTCGAACACCTCCGTCTCTGTCAGTCAGACTGGGGTGCACAGTTGACAACGCATGAACGTCTTGAACCCCATGTGGGACGACAACGACTGGTTGGCTTTCTGGGATTTTACCCGAGTCTGCCGTAGAAAACCCTTTCTCAAGCCTGGACCGCAAGTGAGAAACAATCCTCGTGGAAACGGACAAAACGTAGAACACCCTCCTGAGAAACTCCGTCTTTTCCCAGGTTGCTCTTGGTTTGGGAGGCGGGATGTAACAAAGGCGCTTCGCCCGGTGGGGGAAGAACCATGCGTGGATCAAAAAATGCGCGAAATAGATCTGGCCTGTCCGCAACTTCTTGGTCTTGTCCAAGTGTACCAAAAGCTGGTTGTCACCTGTGACACTGTGACCGTCGTGAGGTCTGCAAATTCCTACGTCCTACATGCACCCACTGCTGTGGGTCATGGCTGTAGCTCTGGCCATGAAGGTGATGGACCTTCCAACTGCACCTACGACTTACGAGTAGAAGAAAGCTGAACAAAACACCAGCTGAGCAAACAGCCACAGTGATCTCCAAGTCTTCGGAGTGTCTTCAGATTGGGTGGCACCAAGAAAGCCAGCTTCCAAGCTAACTTGTCTTGATCCAACTGTGCAGCAGTGCGTTCTTTGAGGTCCATGCGCCCTAGACTATCGCCATCGCGCCCTTTTCGACAGCTGTTCACCAAGGAAAATCGAGGACCCCGACCCACTTTGGCTTGGAAGGGCGATCTACTGGAGGAGAGGTACAAGCCTTCTCCGAAGGATGTAGATGCCTGGACGAGGTGCAAACAGGCGCCCCTAGTGCTGTAGGGCAGGGGCTCTACTATAAGCAAGAAGAGAAAATACAGGCGCACCCTTTGAAATATAAAGATCTGGATTCTGTTAGAGAAAATACAACCTCTTCAAATCAGTGTTCTTTGTTTTTGCTTTGGAGAAATACTGATCACTTGACCCTGTTCGTCAAGTCTTGACGTAATACTCTGATCGCTGTTAACTACCCGAAATGGATTTCATTGAAGTGACGCCTGAACGCCGCCGTTGAACCAACCTTATATCTCTGGAAGCCACAAACCCTTGCAGTTGTATCGTGTCTCAAAACCAGCGGATGCGTGGGATACCAAGGCTCCCTCTGAAAAAATCACCCATCTTCCTTCTGGCGCCTGAATCTCCATGGTGTCCAGTCGATAATCTGGCTCCTTCGGGAAGTCGATGAGGATCCCCCAAACATCAATGTCCACGTCGTCCAAGATCTGCCACAGTTAAACGGCACACACGTTGACACACGTCAATTTCAGCAAGGAAATAGACCCCAATGGCCCGGAACATTCGGAAGGGCCATCTAGTACACGTTTCATCTCTTTTATATACCTGGTGCCAAAATTGACATGCGTGCTATCTAGCCGGAATTAAACACACCATAGTTTCAAGTTTCAACATTTCAACACTTTTTGTTTTACTGGCTTGCATTGGGGGGCAGGGTCGGATTCTCTGGAGGATGCACGGTGCGAAGTGACCAACATATGTCATGTGTCCCTTGAAAAATGTCAGAAAGGTTTGCTGACAAATGGATACAAATGGCACAAACGCTATGATATGCTGTTCGCATAACTTCCTGGACGTTCCTGGATCCTCCAACTGTCTAGAAAATCAAACATGTCAAACATGACACAACATGACCCTATTTAAAAAAAAAAAGAAAACACACAGATAAACAGGTACTTGTCCTTACTTTGAGTCTCCAGGTTGTACTTCATTGTATCTGGGGTAGCAGCACACCCTCCGGACTCGCAAGATCCATTTCCTTTACCTGTTTATTTATGTTTCAACATTTAGTGTGCTGCAACGGTCAATGAATGAACTGCCTGCAGCTTGCTCTTCCCCTCTGGATATTTTTATAGAACAGTGAAACAAATCCAATCACGAACCTGATAGCTATAGGTAGTGCAGAATGTCCGACAAACATCAAAGAAACAGAGACCCGTTCCGGGCTCGATTGGTACTCAAAGACAGCCCAATGGATCGCCCCCCCTGCGCGAAAAAGGATGGCCCCAAAACGCGCGAAGGGATCGCCAAAGTGTCCAGTTTGAGTACATCTTGGTAAGGACAAGTCGTCATCCGAAACCTGGTTTTGCCATCTTCAATCACCCCCTTTCACTAAGAATCTGCTTCCAAAACTGCACGAACTGGGATCGTGTGACCTAGCAAGTGGTGCATGTGGGGTGGTTCAACCACAATGGAGGAGAGAAATCACAAAAGCCAATCCCACATTCGATTGAAGAGTCTTGCCTTTCTTGGATCTTGACGACCTGAAATCTGGGAAGACTGAAATCATACTCCGGCCTCGATGGGAACGGTCACTGTGAAGTAGGTGTCATCTGGCAAAGCAAAGGCGCACATCAGCAGAACAAGGCGAACATCCTTCGAACAGACCAATTTCCACTGCTGCCCATGCGAGTGAAATAGCTGGAAACGCTTCAAGTAACATGCCATCCAGAACTCTCTGGTTCCCTGGAACTCCAACAAACATCCTAGTTCACTTCAGTCCTAAACACCGTCGGCAGTCTGCTGCCCACTGGGGCCATCACACTGCAGAAGCTGAGTCCACCAAAACGCTAACACCTTGGAGGATGCCGAGATCGGCAGTTGGCCCCCCCCATCTTCGCTGGAGGATTTTTTCTGTCAGAGCTAGGCGACCGGCATTTCTTTTTAGGTCAGTGTTCATGAAACATGGATAGGTCTTGTGGGTGGAGGAAATGGAGTGGTAGTTGTCACTGCTCAAAACCTAATGTGACGACCCAAAGTCACCTGTTGAGGGTCCCTAAGTGACCTTAGTCTAGGCCTAAGTGATCTCATTTGGAGATTTCAAAGGATCACTTGGAAGAGCCAGGACAGTGATGTGGATGTGATGCTTTCGCCCTCGGAGCCAGCAGCCAGCCTCCTCTTCACATGTCATTGGCGTGTGCTGGTAGACTGAAGACATACAGTAGCTCGTTTCTTCCAAATTCTCTACTTACTACTGTGGCTGTGGGTCAAACTTAGAACCGCCTCAAACATCGCCCAACCCCTGCTGCCCTGCTAGGTTGGCATGGGTCGTCCATTCGCTTCAGAGATCCTTCCCCTTCTCCAGCCCTTCCTCACCCATGGACAATGATAGATGTTTGGCTCGAACGAAAACTCCGACGGCTTTGACGGGCACTCCACATCTGCAGCACAAAGGGTCATGTAGACTCTTGATGATCTTGGAGCCACCATACGAAGAGGTTCTATATTCCAAACGGACGGGTTCTATAAAATGTAACCTGAAAATTGACCCGTGGATTCGTCTACCACCCAGTGGTTTTTGGGTTCCATGTTCATCTGCAGGGGAGTAGTCTGACTCTGATTTGACCCGGAGTTTTGGGCTCAGAGCTAGCAAGTCAATGAAGATGATCACAAAAAAAAACACCAGAAGTCTCAGCCACACATGAAACAAACAGTGGGTTCAAACAGATTGGACCCATGGACACCTACCGCTGGTGGTTCTACACATGAGTGGGTCAATTGACAAATGCAGACTGCCACCACGTCAGCACCGCCGTGCGGCCGCCTGCGGCCTGGAGTCACCTTTCACATCAACGACTGAGCTTCCGACACTGGCTCTCAAGCCTGCAATCCGCTGCAGATCAACACTGGGTCCCAAGCACCAAGATAAATGAACAAACAAATTGGACTGTCCGACTGTCCTTGTCATTTGGTCATTACCCGGTTTGTAGGATGCATATCATATCCATATTTTCTCCAGGTTCGTTGGATGCATACGGTTTCAGTCCTTCATCTTGCTGATGTTGTGTCAGGGCTCCTCCCTGTCTGAGACTAGGCCTTGTTGCACGGGTTCGCCAGGCACTTTCAACGACACGTCCTGCATGAAATGGACATGTCCAGTACAGCAAGAAATACTGCACATGGTGCTGTATATACACAAATTCACTCATGTGGACATGTACAATAGTGAACCAAGTGGCAATTAAGGTTAACATAATTCTGCATCTCCTGACCCCAAAAAAAGCAGCAGTACTCGCATAACTCAATCTTTGAAAACAAAAAACAATCTGCATTTTACACTGCAACAAAAAATACTGTACAATACTCGAGTAGTTTGATTTCAGAACCCAATGACATAAATTAACTTTCCTGCTGTACAATAATTGATGTTTTGCCTATTCACTATCCTTTTGAATCTCTTCTTCTGTCTCCTTTGCATCTTGTCTTTGCCTTTTTCCCCACAAACATCCACAAACATCTAAGTAATTAGTATTTCCAAAATGTCAACCCGGCTCAAAGCAATATTTTTGTTAGCAGGACAGCTCCAAAAAGCATGTGTTTAAACTAATTGCCTTTTTTTTGTATACAATGGTTACTCCAGGCACATTGCATAATATGACATAATATGTTCCATAAGTCAACCACCCAAGGTGGTTACTGGCTGTTTGTGTTTCGAAACATCATTTGTTGTCTTCTGAAAAGGTCAATTTATCACAGAAACAGGCATAGATACCCCCTATCCAAAAGGGCTAACAGCAAAGCTATGATTTTATCAAAAAAATGCACGGCAAAGGTATGGTCCAGATTTTCTCCATCAGGAGCACGAAGAAAAATGTCGAAGGTGTTGAGCCCCGCCAGTGGGTTTTGTCCTCAGCACAACACGCGAAAAGACAAAGCATCGAGTGGTTTTGGACTGGTTGGGTGATATATAGCCACTCTTCGATGTATTTACAGTATAAATGAAATGGGAACAGGGGAATGGAAATAGAAATAAGCAACCACTCAGTTGAGTCCACCTGCCATCCTGCGAGCCCCCCTCTAATGAGCACATCTAGTTCAACAAGCACACTAACACACTTGATCCCCCACCACAAGTTCTTAACACCACCTGTGTTCAATTAAAGACCAAGACTCTTGAATGCAAGTGAAAGACTATCAGAAGACCTTTGAAGGGATTTTGCACAGAAACATCCCGGCTCTAGCATGATAGACGTTGAACGAAGACCAGCTTCCAGTCCAAGGTGAATCAAGGGCAAGTCCCAAGAATCAGCAGGATCAAAGTCTGTTGTGTGTTATTGTCTCGGCAAAAAACAAAACAATGCATGTTGGATACAATTTCTTGACCGCCGTACAGGATCATAAATCCGAACATGGTGCGGCACCAAGTACCACCCCCAACGACTTTGTGATCAACAGCGTTAGAATTCATGTCTATAGTAAAAATACCAAACAAACACCTGCATGGCTGGCAAATTGTCAAGTTGTCAATGTAGTTCCATCTCATCCGGTTCAAAGTCCAAGTCCAAAAATCCAAAACTGCTCTGAACAAAATAAATCTTAATTGATTAAGAAATCCACGGATTGAAGTGGTCAGCGAAACGTATTTTTCTCAACAAAAATATACCCCTCGCCCTCTGGCCTGAGCCTCTCCCATTCTTTCTTTTCGTCCAAAGTGCGAGGTGTTTCACCAGGGACGATGACCAAGTGCAAGCCCTCCGGGAGAGTCTGGTTCAAAGTAATGGTCACCTCACAGAGCGAGCGGAGTCAACACGCAGCGGCGGAAGAACAAATACGCCGCGGAGGGCTGGAGAAACCGGAAGAAATACCCTCCAAGTCACATTCCATGGTTACGTGGACGCGGACGTGGATGGCATGTTTTTTTTGGGGGAAGAGAACATTAACTTCCCCGACCAACAGAGGGGTTTAATCCACTTCCATGTGATGTGTTTGTTGGAGCGTAAACTGACTGACCACCCCTGACATTCCAAGCGTTGACTCCTTTTGGACGGTCAACATCAAGAACCGACCTGCTTAAGATACGTTACCCGGGAGAACTTTGTCATAGCCATATGCGGCCATAGCATTTGAAGCAATGAACATAAGTGAACATGGTTCCATGAACGTAGGCATCCCATCTTGAACACATCTCTCCGCTTTCATCAGCCGCCCTCTGTTCCCAGCAACCACCAATGAGACAAACATGAGCTAAGCAGCTAAGCCAAGCATCAACCAACGAACGAACGGACGGAACAGAACGGAAAGGAAAGGAACGGAACAGAATGGAACCCAACCCAACCCAAACAAACAAAACAAGCCGAACCAACCAAGAAAAAACAACCAAACAAAACAACACCAACCAACCACATCCAACCAACCAACCAGAACCAGCCCACCAACCTTCCAACCTCTCTGCCAACCTGAAGCCAACACCCCACCCGTTCCCCCACCGCGTTCCCCCGTACTCCCCGTCTCGGACGTTTCGGGGCGCCCCACGCTGGGGGGGGTTCACCGCGCTCCGGCAGCTGCTGATCGTTCCCAGAGAGCCGGGCTTCACCTGGCGGCCCGAGCTCCGCTGGTCGTCTGCACATCCGGAAAGGCATGGAGGATACTGCAGCTACTCATGGATGGGAAACTGGAGGGCATCGAAGGGAAACTGCATATCAATTCAACCTGTTCATCCAAGGGGAAAGTGCAGTGTACTCCTTTGCAAAGGACCACATGGACCTTGAAAAAGGCCTCCAGGGCCTGGGGCGGTTAATAGAGGGTCCATGTGGTCGTCTGCAGGAATGGTCAACCAAAGGGGCCAGCTTCTTGAGGCCAGAACATATGGTCAAATCTGTTTCCAAGACCCAGCATATGTGATTTGTCTACCTTGGTCTTGGTGTGAGATTTGTCTACCTTAGAGGTGTCCTTGATCCCAAAGAACCCTTATGCCCTTTGAATTCCATGCAATCCATACATGGATTGTCAAGATTCAATCAACTGGATTAAATCTCGTTTGCATGCATCTCCCGGATGAATTGACTGTGGCGAGCACTTCAAGCCGCTCACAAACAATCCTGGAACAGTCCAAACAGTTGCACTTGACAAGGGGCTCAAACACACTGACTGACAACGGGCATTCTGACTAGAAACGTTGAACATTGATCGATATTTGGTGCAAACATGAGTCTCGGTGACGTATTCTACTAAAGAATTGAGATGTGGATCAGTAACAATAACAACAAGTTGCCAGTCACTATAGTGCTGTGCCAAGCAATTTGGTCAATGGGAAGAAGGATGTTGATAGGAATCAACGATGTCAATTCCCAGAAGCTGAGAAGCAATCTCTTAGGATCTGCTTGAGAAGCTATATATAACCCCTTCAGGAATCTAGGCTCAAATCCCCAAGACTGCTTTAGGCCAGTCCCTAAATAAACATAAATAAACAACCTAATTGGGATAGCCAAAAGTCCTGATGAAAATGTGAAGTATTTCCTGCACCTCAGATGCAATGAATCAAGAAACAATGAAACTGCTTCTCTTACGCATCCCCGTTCCACAGTCACTGCAAGGCTGGGCGACCTTGACTTCTATTTTGGGTAGCCAACCTCGGGCCATGAAATGGGAAATGTCTGACGGTGATTTCCCATTTCAATCCTCCCCATCCTATCTCCCAATCCTCCCCAGGGCGCCCGAGCAGTGCCGCGCTTGTTCACACAGCCGAATTGTTGCAGGTCAGGCGGCCCAACGACCATCACCTGCACATGACAAACATGACAAACACTACATTAATTGGCATGTTAAATATGTAAAATTCATCAAAATTCCAAATATAGATTCTGCTGACATACCGTATGGGACCTCTTGCGAACCTACAGGGCCATGGAAAAAGCCAGGGCCGGGTAGGTGGCGAGTCAAAGGACCAATGTAGGTAAATATTCCATGCATGGAGTCAAAGGGCTACTTATCAAGTTTAGTCCGCATTTGTACAGAATCTGGAACTCCATCATCGAATAGAGCGTTCTCTGATCCCGTAGCTTTGTGGGTTCTGATGTGATCAGAAGCGGTCGATTGCAACTGCTGAAAGTTCTGAAAGGCTGCAAGAAGGATTGATGATCGGAAGCGTCATTCCACTTGCAGGACATGACCCGTTTCACCCTACGGCCTCGCGGCCTCAAAACTTGACGCCCCCAAAGACCCCAAGCTGACATCCAACACATAGAACTGGGCTCGTGACCCTCAGGGGTGTCACGCCCCAACGAATTCGCCGACAACCCCCCAACACATCGACTCTGTCCGGAAAAAACGTACAAAACAGATGTTACGCGAAAAAACACAGCACACAAACCAAAAAAAAAGAACGCCTGGCGCACAAAGACAAGCAAGCGAGCAACAGCGCCTGGCCGTTGGGCGGCACATCCACTCGACTGGAGAAGGCGATGCCCACGTCCACCGGCACCGAGGCCAAAGATCCATAGACCACCTGTGACGGTCAGGCCGTTCGGGGTCCGGCCGGCCGCAGCGGAGGGGACGCCGTGGTCCAACGGATGGTCCACACAGGGACCTGTCAAGGTCAGGGTCGGTCAGTGTGCGTGAAGCTGGGTACTGGGTACAAGCTGTTCATTGATGTTCATGTTGGCGAGACGCTGGGTGGATCTAACATGGCATAGCAAATGCTTTCAGCTGGGTGAGTGCAATGGCAAAACTGAATCGTTTAAGATGAAGATATTTGTATTATACTATAAACACATATAACATATATATATATATATTCACCACATCTTGGTGTTGACTGAAAGCAGCAAGAGCTCTTGACCCATAGGCTTTGCCTCTTCATGATTGTTTTCACCCCGTCCAATCGTGAAGCTGTCTGGGAAACTACTCCTGTTCTCTCATGATATCCAGAAAAATCATAGGGCCGTAGAGAATTCATGTTCCAAGTCTTCAGAACTCCTGCATTGCTAGCACTCAAAAGCTCATTTCTGCACTTAAAAATACTTGACAATTCAAAGATCACACAGCAGCTAGGCAGCTAGGCCCACTTAGTGAGCGCCTGCACGTCCATGTCAACGATTTCGAATCCAGCCAGGGTGCCCTGGTCGGGTCCAGGTTCCCATGTGATACCAGGATCTTCCAACTGCGCACCATTCCCGCCTTTTTCATTTATTAAAGACAAACTCAAGGTGGAAATGTTGCATAGTTGGAAGATCTAGGAAAGGTTGCAGCACCATGCAGTACAAGTACCTGAAAGCTGCAAATTACTGTAGTTATGAACACGCACGAACCCAAGAAATTAGGCAGTGTTCCAAGGATACAGGAAATTTGAACACCCGACTAGATTCGGAGTTTAAATGGCATCAACAATCTGAATTTCCACATGGTCCCATGTTTTTTGGGGTGATCCGATGTTGTCCTTAACCGCATGGCAGGGAATGGACAAAACAACACATCCTGAGAATGAGCCACATCTCTGCCCTGACACATAGCAGCCATCTGGCTTGCTCACTACCAAAGGAGCCACACCACATGCAGGGCCAAATATGAACTTGAGTGAGCCCTGTGCTGATTGGACAAGATCCTGGAGTCTTTCCAAACGGTCCTAGGTCATACCGAACCAATCGTGGAAGCTGTGGAACAGTTCGGCCCCTGGAAGACCATGAAATCCTCTATTCTGGGGGGATCTGCGGCCAACTTCCATGTTTGTTGGGAGGGTCATTCACAGACTCTGTTTCTCATGATCTGTGATGCTGTTTCTCTCCCAGGGAGGGTTTTCTCAGCAGCTGGAGGGAAGGTCAGATCAGTCGACTAGAGGGTCAGATCGTGCTGGAGCTCCGTTCCAGTGAATGAAGACAGTTCAAAGCTGCAGTGCAAAGCAGCTCACACTGATGTCCTTTACTTGAGGGCATCCCCTTTTATAGTCAACAACCAACTCAGCCAATATTTAAAAGGCCAACGATGGCAGCTGACTCCATCTGTTTCTGTCCCGAGTCTGCGATCCTGAGGCCCTCGCCCGTCCCAGCCGGTCGCCGATGGAGCTGTAGTTCCCGCCTCAACAGCGAACGGGGATAGCGGTTGATTGAGGCGAGAAGTTGGTGAAGGGAACATTTGAGGCAAAAACCTTAAGCCTTGCACCAAACACTTGCAAACAACAGCTTGCAAACTTCCGAGACCTCTTTGCGAGGTTGGCCAGTCATGCACCAGTCCAAAGCTGTTCGGACGGTCTTGGAAAGCTGTTCAGTGTTGTGCCACTCTAACGGTGAAAACGGTTGTGCCTTTCAAAGTCGGCAAATCGGCTTTTCAGCGGCTACAGTCGTCAATAATGTTGGCAATGGGCTGTCCTCCCTCAGGTAATTGTTAAATACCAGGCATCCCCGTGTAGAGTCGTATTGATAGATATTATATACGAGTAGATATGTGTCTGTGTGTCCATTCAAAAATATCTGAAGAGTTTGAAGGCGGGATTTTGCTTGACTTTTCGTTGAGCCTCATAAAATTTGACACGAGGCATGAGTGATCATTGAGATAACAGTGCAGTCACCGCATGCTGAGATTCAGCAATGTCTGATTCTCCCGAAGGAATTTTCATTGAGAGACCAGGTCGGCAACTTGTATCATCCTGCACTCTTGTCCTATGGCACCGTGTTTGAGTACGGAGTCGGCTTAATCAAAACACATGTCAAACATGGCCCCTCTTTCCGCTGCGGCCTATGACATCTACCGCCTCAACGAACCACACCTGCAGATCGGGGTGCTTTTGCAACAGCCGGCACTCCACGACGATAGGTCTGAGTGTCCCGTCAACGTTGAAGCTAGTATTTAAGACATTGATGGTTTGTTGGATGCAACATACAATTATCTATCAGGACATGAATAAAATTGAATAAACAAAACGGCATGGTTTGTGGGAAAACATAGGCATGCTGTTCTTTGACTCTTCTCCTATAGTGAGCCAAGTCATACATAGAAATTACACCATGATCATGTATGTTTTGTTGAATGAATTGTTGATACAAACGTAGCAAACCCATGCAAACCCTATATATAAATATAGTTATAATACAGTTTGCAAAATTGCTCTCAAGACTCAACTACTGCAAGTCGCGGGGAGGGCCAAATTCGAGCATGCCTTGAAGGGGCACAGAGTTTCTGGTGTCTCTAAGAAATACCGGATATTTCTAATTGCATGGACGTCCGTGCTGGGTGGATATACGATCCAAACCTACAGACAACTCTATGGTGAATTCGTTACAAACACAAAAAGCAAATCTGCGAGACGTGCTGATGACATGTTGTGATCGGGTCTTCGGGCCTGCACCCTATTTCAACTGGAGTCGCGGAACGACCCGAAGGACTTCAGGAGCGACTTACTACGCACAAAACATAATCGGTTGCTCAAAGCATGAGAAAATCTGGGGTTTATGTATGACGTCTGCAACATTGCCAAACAGCAGTTAAAGGTTACGGTTACGGTTACAGTATGAGTATGTACACGTGATGCGATCTTGGATGTTTGCTATTTGATGATTTGATCCATCAAAGCTTTGTAGAAAACGATGATGCCTTGGGATAGACTGTGATAGATAGATCGGTGTTACTGTTGGATACAGGTGATAGGTCGGGTCTATCACACGTTGGTATGCCTATATATATCCTATATATCCTATGTAGATATACTGTTGGTATGCTTTTGTGACCCTGAACAGGTGATACCGTCTAAGCTCCACACGTTCTCAGCTGCGGTCACAGAAGCCTCGGGCCTTTAGATGTGATCCGATTGGGATGAGGTGAGGAAGAGGTGCCGCTTGTGTTGTTTCTTACAACTTACAACGGTAGTTCAATCCCGCATTTGCAGTCTTCTGGGTTTCTTTGATGCCAAACATCAACAATATGGCTTCAAGTGATAGACAGCACTCTGTGCATGTGACAGCACGGCCGGTGGGCTTTTTTATTGCTTCTTGTCAGTGCTGCACGACCTTCTTGGTCGATATCAGGAACGGCGTTACTTGCCATTAGAGAAAAAGCACTGAGAAGAATCCCGTGCACCCGCTTCCAAGGCTTCAGTCGTTTCTTCAGCGAAGCTTGTTGGGGTGGAGAGTTGGTTTTTTTTGTTCAGAACTTCCCTTTGGCTTGGTGTTCTGTCCCGAGAACTCGACATCTGCTCGGGTGCCCGAGAACTCGTTGTCTTTCAGCGACCCAAATGCGGAATCAAAGGGTCTCCGAAAACCCGACCTGGTGAAAAGAATGGATCTGTCAAACCGTCAATGAATCAATATCACAGGTTTTTCATTGGGGGTGGAACGGAGCCTTTTAGAAGTTTTTAGACCACTTCACACTGGCAGTGCCTCATCTCGTCCGGGGATCCCCACGTGGAAACATAGATCACGGCAGGTGCCTAGTCGCTAGCGCTCTCGGCGCCTCTCTCTCTCTCTATCGTGAGACATGAGGGGTGGTCAGAACTGCTGAGGTTCTCTGGATGTCTTCCTTCAGGATTGATGAAGTTCTGGATTTCTCATGCAGTGGAGCAATTCATTAGTGGAATTGCAAGTTTGGACCTGCTACTCTGAAGTGCCATTCCAAGTGCCCATCCCCAAAAGCTTGGGACGGGCAATCTGTTTACATCTGCCTAGAAAAAGACACACTGACATCTCTTAGGAAGTGTAGATCCCCAGGTAAAAAAAGAAAAAACACAGCACGAAGGTGTTTCAGGGGCCCTATTTTGGGTCCGTATTCATTCCACCAAGAAAACCATCCGATTCCGTGATCTGGAGCATTACAACCAAAAGTGTTGGGGACGAGAACGACCAATGCAGCAGACCTCCAGGTTAGAGAGCCACGGATTCCTGCTCTCAGGTAGCTGAGAACGACACAAATTGGAGCTCCGGTTTGCATGCACTTTGAGTCTTGCTGCTGAAAGTGAAACAATGATACCCCTTCTGAAGTTACTGAACAACTAAACACCAACTATACTGCCACATTTCTACTTCGGACAGACTGATTGGTTTATTTCTGAAACAAAAGCACACACACACACACGCACTCTCTGAGTGCAAGAACCCGTATTCATATTCATTCATTCAACATATCAATGGTATCTCTTCTGCACCATGGCCTCAGCTTGCAACAATAGTATACAAGCTTTTACAACCTAGACCTAGGCATGTTTAAGGTCACCAACAAGCAGGACCACTCTCTTATCAAACAAGAGGTATCAAGAGGTGACACGGGATGCCGCAGGAAGTCTTTCATCAAGTGGAGCAATCTGGTAGGTAACTTCATCGATCAAAAACTCCTCTACCCTGCAATCTTCTGACTCCAAAACCGTGTCGTCTGACACGAATCCGGCATGTGCCCCTCATGACAGGAATGATATATATATATATATTAAGTTATATTAGTAATATATATAGATTATATTTGTTTTGAGCTGTGTAGCTCCCCTCGAAAGAAGACGTTGGGACATGATTCCAGGAATTCCACGACTGAGTCGTGGAAGCCACTCTCCATGTTTTAATCCTTCGTTCATGTATGCTGACTGTCCACCTGTCAGGTAATTATGCTGACTCGCTCTGCATGAAACTGATTTGGTGATTCACGAAGCTCCAGTGTCATATCCCCGTCTCATGGTGTGAGTCTAAAAAAGCCAAGCTCCCCAAGCGCTCCCATCATCGACTTCCCCCGCCTCACGAAAGCAGTCGGTGCCAAGGCCCTTGGCATTCGTATCGCTTCGATCCGCCTGGCGTAGAGCATCCATGATGAAAGCTATTTGAAACGTTCCCGGATGGGTCATCTCCCTCCTTTATGGAGGACATGGCCTGGTGCGAACGGCCAGCTTCACCTAAGACGAACCATGCAGCTCCAAAGCAAACCTGGCAATGGAACTTTGGGTTTCCCAAAAATAAGGACACACCCACACACCAAACAAAGTTCAATAAAGCATCATAGTCGTATACTTTCTTTTTTGGTTGCTTGCCCAGCTCTTCCAGGCCCTACTAATGCAATCGCGGCAAGAAAAACCACCAAACAAAGACATAAAAGACTTGTTGAGATGGCATCAGATCCAAAACTCCTGCTTCACTGGTCTGAGTCTGTATCGTGCAGGGGAGTAGAATACTGAAATTGGTGCGGACCCTATTGATCCTATTGCAATGTGGAACGAGGAAACCCATTCCCCCCAGGTGACGCACAGGGCCTATCCAACGTGCCACCTCTTCACAGAACCCCCCTGATTTGGGGGTCCCTGACATAGTTCATGCCTGATGATCTATCATAAGCCATAATTGACTTGTTTGCAGAAAACCTCTCACTCAGCCAGCAGTTCCGCTTCACATCGCCTACCTACTGCAGCTTCTCCGAGCGTTGAAAAGGGCTCAACGAGCCCAGGTCGATGCGTTGAACAAGCCCCGTTCGTAGTCGTAGCGTTCTTGCTCCGTTCGTAGTAAGGCCAGGAGCCCCGTTCGTAGCGTCCGGTCGCTCCTAGTAGTGATGCCCTTTGTTCCGTTCGTAGCGTCCAAAAGACAGAACTCCATGGTGAGGCACTCTGGCGATCACGCTGACGGGTTAAACCGCCGACTGTCTTGAACAAATCGCCTGGCAATCCACCCGCGCTCGGCTGCGGCCATTGAGAGGTGGCAGGGGAAAACAACCTCAGTGGCAGATGGGTGGACGGGCTGACCATCAGCTCGACAGATCATGCGTTGATCCAAGTCGAGGATGCTTGGGATCTACGTGGGACGAGCTGAAACTCTAAGCTGATTCTTCTGCTCGGAGAGTGCGTGTTGACCCTCCGGATGAGCTGGTGATGCACGGGTGGTTTGTTTTCCATGTGTCGAGTCCTGGGTCCCCCCATGACTGGAAGTGGCTCCGGGGGTAACATCCAAACTGGGAGGCAAAACCCACACCCTGCGGAGGCCGCCATCTTTTTGGATGCTAGTCTCTGAACCAATGCGTTTCAGGCCAAAACACGACCTATACCAAAAAGACGGGTGGAATGTACAGTGGCATCCAAAGAGAAAAGGGTTTGAACATGTTTCAATTGCATCATGAAAGGATTTTCAAGGAAGTTATCGGATATCGAATCATATCTATGTCTCTGTTTGGAGGTCTGTAAACCCAAGAAACAAGTGTGGCCTAAAGTAGGGAGAGCCTCAAACCGAATGCTGATAGGAGGGGTCTTCTGCGGGGAGACACCCCAATGGTAATGTGCACATGGAAGCGATGAACTTCCTGATACTTACAAAAAAACACATTTCATACTCATACATCATTAATGTGGGTTTTCTTACAGTGGAAAAGACCGGGAAAGACCTGTTTCAGGGGCGAAAGAAGCTGAAAGAGCAAAACTGACTGTGTGGGCTATATATCTGCATCCAAGCGGCGCATGTTCTCTGCGTTGTTGGTTTTGTTCACCTGACGTGTCTCTTTTTTTCAAGCTCGGCTTTTGAAATCAATTTATAATTTATATATTCAGTGGCAAATCTGGGCCTCGAAGTGATCAACTGTAGCGACCAACACAGGACATGACAGGACCAACATGTGATGCATCTTTTTTGTGTGACCCAACTGCCGCAGCCAAGCTTAACGAAGCTACACAATGCTTTTGTGGCATCTATGATATTTGGACCGCATATTCAACAACGAATATCTGGACATGCTGCACAGGATTGGCTGGATTCCTGCATCTGGGAGGACTTAATATTGTTGCAATTCCTGGACAATTCTGCAAGTTTGATGAATCCTGCACATGTGGAGTTTTGAGGAAGGGCCAATCTGGCATAAAAGGCTGAAGAATGAAGGTCTGCTTTCAGTTCCTTTGAATCGGTAAGTGGCAAAGGAAATCCAGAGACCGCATATCCAGTTGTAGTACTACAACTCCAAAGGAGTACAACAATGTTAAAGGTGTGGCGCAGAAAAACAAGAGGTGAGGGCCAGTCTGTTGGATAGGGGGCTGTAAAACCGATTGGGTGATCCGCTTGCATTGTTTCAAGTTTCAACATCGATGCAAGGACAACATGTTCCTTTTTGTGTGGGTCAACGCATATGAAAACCAACAACCCAGCACCATCAGATTGGATGACCTGCTCTGAGAACAAACAAGCACAATATATGACAAGTCCATCCTATCTTCGGTCATCGACCCGCCTAGCTGCAGTCCCAGCTCTGTTTTGGGCAGTCCCTTTCATGTGTCCATGATGACCTGGTTTCTACGTAGCGAACCGGACATCACAGACCCGTCGCCGCCTGAAACGGCACGCGGCAGGGGTGCACGAAGGTGTAGCCAGGCCTTGGGCACGCGACCCGACGGGAGATGGGCACCACTCGGACAGTCCGAGAAGCTGAAACTGCACATGAAATGGCAGGTGGTTTGTGTGTGCAGAAATGTTTCAGGCACTGTGAGCAGCACTGGCTTTGAGGAATGAATTCGCACAAATCATCAAATAGCTCAGACTCTCAACAAGTTCGGCTCTCCCTGCCGAGTCTGCTTTATTTTGTTCAGCTCTCTGAGTCACGGCCGGTCTGAAGTTCACAGGACCCTCAGGGTCTGTGGAGTCTCGGACTTCATGTCCAAAGCCCGCAGATGCTCACATGGACACCATTCCATTGCGAGCAAAAGGACCGTGTGTATGATTCTGTGATGGTTTTCAGGCTTGAATTTGGAAGATTTGGGGAGTACTTGATTTACGCTGAAGATTCTTTGCCTGCCCTCCTAATTGGAAAAGAACACGTGAAACACGTTGACATTTGGCGGACACATGAACAGCAAGGAGAAGTGCAAGGAAAACAAAAGCAAAGGAAAAGAAGAGGAACACTAAAGCGTCAAAGGATTTATATATGTGCGTTGCGTTGCATTTGAAACAGTGGAGGGCCAACGTAAGCCATGTATGAACTCCTGATCGATGTTTACTAGACACTGCTGGCGGCACAGCCTCCCAAAAGATCAAAGCTGAAAGCAAAACAAACAGCTTTATTGTTACTAATAGCGATGGCCTCCAACCAAATAGCGATAGCCTCCACCTAGTAGCTTCTAGTTACTAGAAACTGATTCAGTGAACAAACAGTTTCTAGTTACGTGTTTCTGTTCGGTGAACAAAAAGCCCCAAACCAAAGAGTCACCATATGTCACCATAGAAAGTATGTTCCTAAGCGAAAACACCTCCAAATCAAGTGTCTACAACAGCCATGTCGACAATGTCTTAGTATTTAGGTAATTGCCATGTCAAACATTCGGTGTGGCGTGGCCCACTGAGCTTCGAACTGTTTTGTACAACCATCCTGGAGTAAATAGAATATGATCAGTTTCCGAAAATATGACCAGTGTTCTATAAGTTCTTTTGGGTTCTCCAATACTCATAAATTATGACATTATAATTACTCTATCTACTTCAGGATCTAGACATGTTAATTCATCAGTATAAGTTTTTCATCTTTGATGGCGTCCATTGTTACCACCCTGCGCGGCGCATGCTCTCCAGCGTCTCCACGTGTCTCGAGTCTAAGTCGACGGGAAATAGCAACCCTAATCAGAGTCAATGTAGACCTGCATTTCCTGGCACCACCCAAAGCTTTCTTGGGGGGGAAGGACAATGGGTTAGTCAGGGTTGTCTGTGCACTATCCCCTTTCCGTGGTGCTGTTCGATGAGTTTGTGGATCGAACATGTTGTACCCGACCTCGTATTGTCAAGCCATTCCTTTTCGAGTATGTGTTTTATCCCTGTCCACCATGGCAACGTCCGGAGGTGCAGCGAATTCCGTTCGGCTCGCCGAAGAGTGACCAGCGCGTTATGGCGTCACCAGCAGGCTTTGTTCAAAACAAACCCCTCTCGAGACTCTCGAGGAACATAAAATAGATCGGTCTAACTTGTCAAACTACCTCAAAAGGACTTTTGATTCTCCAACCACCCCAACACCTTCTCAGTTCAATTATTGATCCTGAGGGGAAATCAAGCCTCCGGATGCACAAGCCCCTTGGCTGTAGCCGCTTGGTCTCGCTGCTGCAGCACTCCGCGAAGCAAACAGAAGCACTATAACGCACAAAAACCATCGACAACAAGAAGGTCCTTCATGAAGAGAGACCTATATACAAGGGTTGAGGTTGACCAGCTCCGCCCCCCTTCCCGGGGGGGGGTCTTTGCCCCAATTTGTCTGAACTGAGAAATTCAGACACCCACCGCGTGGTCGCCAGGTCGGCTCCGACGGCTCCTTCTTCAGGTACAAACTCCCAGCGCAGGTCGCTCCCCAGGTCAGTCACAGGATCATTCCTCATCTGTCGGATTCTAACACCCAGTGGTTGGAAAATACATCCAGTCCAGAACCGAACACTTCCGTCATTCAATCCATGGAGTCAGTTCATGGTAAAGCACGACGATAGGGGCATTCTTCCGTAGGTTTGGCTTCGATCTCTCATGAACCAAGTTCCGCGGAGTGCGCCAAAGTCTCCGACTCTACATGTCCTTTAGGACATCAGGTCAAGCGCAAAAAGTGCAATCTGGCAGCAGCACACAGCAAGCGTTGACATGTCCTCAAAACGCCAAGAAACCCACCAGAAAACAACACTTGGGTGCTACCCAAAGAAGAAGACTTATGCGACTCCCCATTGCTTGGGAGCCTCCATATGCTTGGCACCACACATGCCCTCAGACATCCGCTGCCGCCAGCACTTGCAGCGTGAAGCAAAATATTTTGTTGCCGCTGTCAGCCAAGGTTGTCCCATCAATATGACAACATGCACGGGCAAAGGTGCATGTAAAATGGCAAGTGTGCATGGTCGCAAAACACGGGATACCTATGGGATAACTATAACAACAAACCATCCAAACATGAACGATCTGAGCCTCCACATTGTAAAACATGCACTCTTTCAGTTGGGCGGCCTGGTGCTTCGGCTCAGCCGGATTGGTTCCAAGTGGGAAGACTGGTCAACCTGAAGGCGACACTGTCAGATGCTGGTAGACCCCCCCATAATCCCCTTCTGTGCATCCATAAAGAAGTGTTTCAACGTGCTTTTGTTGACTCCTGGGGTCTAGCAACATTTAGCGACTGGGTCTGCTAGCTGCTCCTTGGTGTTCCTATAAGACAATGTAAGTGAGCGATTTCTGTGACGATAAGTGAGCGATTTCTGTGACGAGGAACAATACTATTTCAGGTACCAGGCGGTACCAGGTACCTCATTCACATCAGACTCGCCCCTGGCGGCCACTCTTAGACTCCACAAGTTGAAAGCAACATGAAACCCATTGAAACGCTCTACCTGGTTGTTTGGCCGTGTGGGCCGTGGGTCTCTGCACGCAGAAAGGCCGCCTTGGCGGCGTTGTGCCGCACCAAGAGGTCAGGACGAACCACACGACGGACAAGCAGAGACAAGCAGACTTGACCCTCAGCAGTTGGACTGAGGTTCTTGATACTTATAGGGTCTATATAATTGGCCATGTATTCAAACAAGAAATGGTCTCGCACTCGGTCGGCTGGTGTTTTTTACTAGTTTCTATGTCTGCTGGGGTGCCCGTGAATCGGCTGGAATGTGGGGATCACACGGCCCCTCCGTCTCTCCAAGGATGAGACCAACGCCCGGGAACGCGAAAAGCGTCCGAGCCATCGGAACGACGAGTAGATGGTCTTCCGGAGCGAGGTCTCCGGCCGCGTGGGCGGTGGCGGCTTTCGTCAATGTTGAGTGAAGTGAAGCGAGGTGATCTTTAAGCTTATAAAAAACTTTCATATGGTAAGGCCAGAATCCTTGATTTAAAAAAATCAAAAAAAGTCAAAAAAAAGTCAACTGGAAAAGTCAAAGTCAAAAAAAAGTCAAATTGAAAAGTCAAAAAAGTCAAAAAAAAACAAAAAAAAATCAAAAAAAATCAAAAATAAAAAAAGAAACAAAAATGTCCAGTCAAGCGACTCAGGAGCAAAAGAAAGTCGGCATATATATTTATATATGGAAACACAGGCAAAGAGGACAACAACATTGAACTAAACTAGTAACAAGCTCATAAGTCAGCCAAGGCAAGTTGCAGCCTTTTTGCTTATGGCTTATGGCTTTCAGTCTATTAAAAATTCTAGAACCTTTTTGGTTGTTCAACTTTCACCTTTTCCAGCCCCAAGCCAGCCCCAACCCCCTACCCCAGAGTCGCAGGATCCCTACCCAGCCCCAGCCACTGTCCCAGGGTCTCTTCAGCCCCAAGCCAGCCCTGTCCCTGGTGGCCCTGGTAGCCACCCCAGAGTCCCAAGTACCCAGCCCTGTCCGGCCCCAGAGTCGCGAGCAGAATTGACTTTTTTTCGACTTTTTTTTGACTTTTTGTTGCCTCCAGTAATCCGCCAAGGCTAGGATCCGCGCTTGGTTTTCACATTTGACTTTTTTTTGACTTTTTTTTGACTTTTTTTTCGACTTTTT
>CAXAMN010022373.1:182748-281696 GCA_963970005.1 Durusdinium trenchii | reverse complement strand
ATCGCCATTGGGTTGGAGGCCATCGCCATTAGGTTGGAGGCCATCGCTACTAACAAGAAGCTATTAGGGAGACTCTTACTCTCGTCCTTCTGTTGCCGGTTCCGCACGGTTCCGCACGGCCAACCGCAGGGTTCGAGCTGTCGAGTGGCTGACACCGTGAGGATCACTGCAACAAAGTAGATGATGTACTCCGGGCGGACAATGACAATAGGCATATACCTGAGTCTTGCCAGGCGGAAAGTCAAGCCAGGACCATGTATTCATGTCATTCGCTGGAAGTTGTTTTGGCTCCACCATTGGCTACTTGGATCCTATTGGGTAAGGATCTGAGGAGGGACAAAGGGATTGATTGATCTTGGAAGGCAAAGCTCCCAAATATTTGCAGTACATTCCAGACTTTCCAGAGGGGATGTCTGGTCTAATTAATGGCAAGTAGGTGAGTCGCAGGGCCATTGCAGCATGTGATATCGTCATGTCGTTTAATAAGTAGACATTTATATATATATATATATGTAACTAGCATGTGTTAGAGTCTGAGCTGAAAAGGGGTATAAATCAATCTAATTGTTTTTCAACCAGTGGCATTACTGGATAATACGTCGCATATACATCCCAAAAATACGCCCAAAACGGCCAAAACGGTCCAACTCCACCGTTGGAACACCCCGAGGGAGATGGAATCAGATCGCTCAGGTACACCGCCGAGATGGAATCAGCGCTCACGAAGGAAAACAAGGTCAACATCGTCCTGCAGCCGCTGGGCGGGTCGTCCCTCACTTGCGAGTTTCTTGGGCCGTTCTGACGATGAAGCATTGAGTGATTCATGTTCTTGGCTTATGAGTTCTACATCTGCAAAGAAACCAGTATATATTCAATCGATTGCGTTGAACCTCATACCAGAGATGTTCCCAGGATGTAAGTTATCGGTACTGTTATCGGTATATGTACAGCTGGCAAAATTACTTAGCTAGGGACGTTTAGCATGATTGCGTATTCTTTTTGGTGGGGTTCTTTTTCCATGGAAACAAGGCCCCAAGGACAAGTGATGGTCATGCCATGACTAAACACGTGATATAAATCAAAACAAGTGTATACAAGTGTTTTAAAATAGTTTAAGATCAATAATTGTGTTGGTCCCTCCCAAAAAATTTCTATATATACTTTGGACCCAAAGCAATGTTGAGGGGATCCCTATCTTTCATCCTGGTGCTCGCATTATATGGGATGTTGACTTGCTCGAATCCATACACCAAGCTCTTGATCGTGAAGTCAACAGTCTTTTTTTCCCGCTATTTTGGTTACCTTTATAACAAGGCTGACAGACTTTCTGCTCTTTGCTTCCATCTGCTGAACACGATCTTTTGGGGTTGAGGATGCAACTTGTTTAGTATGATCCCTCAAAGTGGCAGTTGTCAGCACAACCGGTGTGACTGGAGCACCATGATGATGCCTTTCGGACTTCAGGATTCTTCAGGCGGGCAAGAGTGGATAGGATCCTGTGAAGGTCCGAACATCAAGATGAACATTTCTGCGACATGCGTTAGACTCCAGCTCACTAACATGGAAGTGGAGTCTTCGGAAGACTCCGGGTCGTCCAGGGGCCATGCCATCCACGTCTCTTTCCCTGATGTGAAAACTCTCGGCCACCCCGATCTCCTGTGCAAACTCCCAAAGTGATACTCCACGATCCAAGCGGTCGATGGATCCCTCGGAAGGAACATCCATCCATGTCCGTCGTTTTGGAACCCGGTCCGGGATGTTGTGTTTTTCTGAAAAGAATGTTTCCCAGTTGCAGAATTAACTGTCTGTGGGATTGGTACATGATTGATCATTATTATTGTAATAAGCTAGTTTAATCAGACCACTTGAGAGAAGTGCACATATCGTTATTGTTTGAATCTTGATTGGAGCAGCACTCGCTTTCGCCTATGTAGGCTTTATCTCTTGCAAAAGAGGAACCAGCACAAACTGAAAGGAGGCTTACCAACCAGCAACACGCACACACACACACTCTCACATATACACACACCCTTTAAATCCCATGCCCATGAGTCAATGAGACAAAACGAGCACACTCACGTTCGGCCCTCACACCACCGCACCTAATACTTCATACAAAACAAACTCGTGGCACCTCACTTCCTCCCCCCTGCCTAAGTATATGAAAGCAAAATCGAGCTTCCTCGTTCAGTACCTGAACGATGCCTGGAAGCACACATCAACGATGCCTGTGTACGGGCAACCCCCAGACCCCACCCACCAAGTCCACCCTCGGGATGGGTCAAAACTGGGGGACACTGCCAATGAACAGATTAGACTACAAAGAGGTCAACCTACCAAGGGTCACCCGGAGAGACCGGGTTCTGATCCGCCAGATCCCATCCAAGTCCAGACGATCGTCACAGCAACTCAGCCCATGATGTTCATCTTCTTCCCCTCTTCAACCGTCCAAGACAGAAATCCCGTTGGGAACATCATGGAACATCCACCTTTTTTACTCGTGCTTTTGAGTGGGGAAAACCAATTCATACCCATATTCCCCGAAAACCTGCAGGTGATCCACTGAACTGTTGGGTAGGAAGAGGCTCGAAATTCCTCCACTCTTCCTGCATTCGCTCCGAGGGGCGCCGCCAGGGTCGAATCCCGGGTGATGACCTCCACACCTCGTGGCCGCCACACGTGGCACCAGGGCGAGAAAAGGACGACACGTTGTGCAACCCCAAAACGAGAAAAAGACGGATACTTGGCAAAGACAGGAACCGCCTTCCTACCAGGTCACCACACCTGCTGTTATAGAACATATAAGTCTCGAAAAGCCACCATTTCGGAGACATGTTGGAGGGTGCTGGTATATAAACATCTACGATCTTCTATATGGCTGATCAAAACAAAAGATGAGAAAAGGGATTGATCTAATTTATATATATATACACTATATATTATATATATATGTGTTTTTTCCTGGAGACTTGAATTTTCGGGTGTTTTGGCACTGAACAGGGAGTTTGGTACGGTGAAAAATGATCCATGATAGATTGCAAGGCAAAAATACATCAGGCACTACATGTTGGCAGGATTTGTGAAACTTGGTTTTGACCCTCCCTGGACAGCGGTGGGTTAGACTTGAAAGGGGCCACTTCTGATCGGTTCATTTCTGTTCAAGTGAGTCCTGTGACTCTTGTGATTCTTGCATTTTCTTTTTTTTGTCGACCCATCTTGGCAACCCACAGGTTTCTCTTGATCTTTTTTGTTGTCCAATTCCTGCAAACCGTTGTTGTCCAATGTTTGTCCACGCCTAGGCAGGCGAAGATGTAGAGCGTCAGCAGGAGGATGAAGAAGGTCGAGATGATGGCGTTCCAAGACGTCAGCAAGCCATACACCAAGCGCCAAACCGTTCGGAACATATGAAGCATCCGGATCGCCTCGGCGGAGGGTTTTCTCGCGGCGGTCGGAGAAGCGAACGTAGCTCCTGCCGTGGCGGTTGGAGAGTTTCACGAGGTACGACATGTAAGGCGTACGTCATTGTTCCCCAACTCCATGAGATACAATGATGACAACAACCCTCTAAAACTCCATCGCTCCGAAAAGCAACACATTCCGGTGTAATGGCGAAGTCATACCCAGAGGGTCCAGCTCCATCCGAATCGCATGCCCTTTCGCCCCAGTTCGACCATTCTAAGGAGATCCTTTAGACTTTAGCCTCTAAGACCATCCAAAAGTACCTGGACCCTATAGGATAGTACCATCCTCTCCCTCCTCCTGGCCACCATCTTTTTCCTTCTCCTGGCCACCATCCCATCCTTCCTCCTCCTGACCACATGTCACTTCCAAGGCACTCTCACCAAACGCAGTAAACGTAACGAACGCACCACCAGGACTTTGGCGATCGGACTATCACCTGCACCGGTCTGCGGGGTGGCCGGGCTTCCCCCGGGTCATCGTGACCGGACGTCTAGGTGCCTCCGTCAATGTGGGGTCCCAGTCTGTCACTGGGATGGTATGGCTTGGTGAAAAGCAAATCTGGTCTTGACTCTTCACGTGAGCTTGCCATGCATGCCATGTCTGCATGGAAAACAGGATCGACCCAAAGGCCCAGCAAGTGCACTCTTCAGCCAGGCATTGGTTGTTTTCTTTGCATGTGCGTGTTGCTGATTCGGCTGAGATTCTTCTGGCTATCTTCATGTAGTCTAAGGTCTATGGTGACACCTCTATACAGAAACCTTACCACATATGTACGACATGGTGTTGCATTTTCCCACTCTCTCTCTCTCTCTCTATATGAGGAGACTCCAACCACTTCATAGCATGGTATGCTTCCATGTTCTTGAGTTCTTGATGTTAAAGGTAGAGTCCCTATTTTCAGTAGTCCCCATAATAGTCCCCATAAGCACTGAGAGGTCCCATACAGTCAATTGTGAAATCAGCACGTGTGTTTATTCCCACATAGGCCATCATAGGCCTAGGCCAACTAAGACCTGCAACTTCCCTAGCACACAAGGAGAGACTGAGAGAGAGCGAGGGAGGGACGGAGGGAGGGAGACAAAAAGAGAGAAGGAGAGACAAAGAGACAAAAAAGGATAGAAAAGGAGAGAGAGAGAGCGCGCCGCGTTTTGATCGGTTTCGTTTCGCCATCCGCCATGTGTTGGTGGGCTAGTGCGGCTAGTTCCTCCAGTCTCAACCTTCCGCCATCCAAATGTCTGCACACGGCCTTCAGTTTCAGAGACATTCATGATGGGCACAACAACGTTGCCCACCACGCCCATGCCAACCAGCGCAAAGTCGAAGAGGAACCTCACATCCCCCCCGGAACTCGACCCAAACTCGGATGCACAAATCGGCCTTCAAAAGTAATCATGCCTTCAAAAGCAAGTCGACTCGGTTCCCCTCTACAAATCCACTTTGGACAGATCGACCTTCTGACCTTCTGACCTTCCAAACTCGTGCTGATCGCTCCGTGAGTCATCGTACTATCACCCACACCTGCCGGATCAGAAGATGTTGAGTGAAACATACATGTCTCCCAAGCAAGGCAGATGTGGCCAGCAACTCTGAGAATAGCAACATGTTATCTCATAATATATCATATGAACAAAAAGTATCACACAAATAGATCTTCACTACTAGTAACAAAGGGCATCGCTACGAACGGAGCAAGAAACTACTAGGAGCTCCTGACCTTACTACTAGGAACAAGAAGCTACTTCACTACTTCCCACGATCCTCAGTGTGTGTTTTTGCCTCACATCACCGAGCCTTTCTTACCAAGCCACCAGCCGTCTCTGAAGTTGGCACAGCCAAACGCCAGCAAGCGCATGCAAATCTCAATGACATAGATGACCACAAAGGTCATATCCAGAACCTCGTCAGGTTCACAAACTTACCATGTGATGTATTGCATGGTGTTGCTATAAATAGTTGTGTGTTTTTGATATCTTTCCGGAGACAGTATGAGCTGCGGAGCTGCCGATACAAATACGACCGTGGCTGCCAGTATGAACAGTGGGCTCCATCAGCGGGCTCCATCTCGTGTTCCGTATCTCAAAGCTAGATATGGCCATGTCACATGCCTGGCCTGATCCAAATCCATATGAATACATTTGTCTCTCGTTGTTCTATCTTGTTGTTGTGGAGCGAAACACTGCACAGCTTTGTTCTCAATGTTGCTGGTGACGCCATCTCTAGTCTTTCTCAGGGGCGGGCGCAGCCGGCACAGCGTGCATAGACATGTGCATCATGTTCTTTATATAGACATGTACCAAACATGTACGGTATATGTCATGATATTGGGGAGTGCTATGATTCTGCATCTTGTTATACAACTCTACTCCGAGGTGTTGATTAATTGATTCCAGCATGCGAGGGAAGGGATCCAACTATTGATCAATGTAGATAATGTATAGATCCAATTGCCGCCGAAGTGGGTAGAGTATGGTAGTATATCTGACCAATGCATCCGAAGACTAAGCTTCTGTAGCAAGTCCGTTCCTCTTAAGGTTCCTTACATTGAAGGCTATGGATACGTACCATAATGTATCATATTGGCATATGGATGCATATGGTGGAGCAGTTTGTTGATCCAAAAGTACGGAAATTTCAAAACCCTGCAGACGTGCAAATGGACGTTGAAAGCTGGGTCGTATTGGAGCTGCAGCGTCTGGTCGTTTCGGCACCTCGCTGGGCCAGTCCACGAAGAGATCCGGCTGAACGGTGCGCTGAGTCTCGATGCCGATGCCTGGCTTCTGAAAGCCCCAAGTGGTGGGATGGAACCGAACAAAACTCAACGTGATCCAATGCTGACATAGCACAAAGGTGCTATGTACATCTATGTACATTCTAACTATGCGCATAACATAGCTGACATAGCCATGGCTCCGTTCTTTCATGTTCTTTCCTATGTCACGTGACATAGCTGACATAGCACTTTGCACTTTGTGCTTGCTTCCAAGCCCCGTGGGATTCTCCAAGCCAGGCTGCATATTGAGTTCAACAGAATGATCACACCTGAGCAATATCACCCAGGCGTGTCTTCAGCGGAGGGTAGGTGGGAGCTGTGACAATTTATGGCCTGATGGGGGGTTCGACTTAAAGAAACAAGCCTGGATGTCCCAACTATGCAATTCTTTTGCCTGCATGTTGGCTGGTTTACTTCTTCTGCATGTGCAATGAAGCGGAGTACAAGTGCTGGGGTTTAGTCACCCGGGGTTGCAGTGGAAAGCATGAGCACGTCACCCGACTCGTGGAAAAGTCACCTGCACAAGAGTGAAACACCATGGCCACGCTGTACCTTCCTGCCCAACGACGCAAAAACGAAACGATCATTTTGGTGTTGATTTCTGGTTGTTTTGGTGTTGAATCACCATGGCCACGCTTGCTCCAGGTAGTGTTATGAAGTCATTTGTTCTTCAGTAGCAAGAAACCTTAAATATTACTTTAAAATGAGTCATATATGGAAAGTTGGGGAGTATTTGAGGTTAAACATTCATGTTAAAATCTGTTACATGAACAAAGGTTTCGCGAGGGCCGCGCGAGTCACAGCAATCCAGATTCCACGTTGCAGGGATAATTAAAAATGTTCAAAAACACAATATATATATATATCGAGACACAAATCCTGTAAGGCCATGCGTCTTCCAAACGACTTACTACAAAACCAAACGACTTAACCCTGGTACCCACTACCATGTTAGAAGGCATGCACACGTTCCTGAACCGTCCCCCCTGACCATGCCCCCAAAGCTTTGTGGGTGCAATCGCCACCTCAATTGATGGAATCTGGTCACTTCCAAAGGGTTTGAGGCGTTGCCTCACAGCTTCTTGAAAAGCAGGTGATGAGTGGTCACATGGGGGGTTCCTGCAACCGAAGTTGGTCAATGCGATCGACCAAGCGTTTTGGCCACATATCTACATAACGGACTCAGTTCTATACGTGGCGCGCATGGTATAGCATTCTTGGACTATTGGTGGTTTCCAAACTCAGGACAGCTCCAATACTTCCACACGTCAAGTAGCCCATGGCCCAATCAAATTGCGGCTTGCTCACCAGATATCTACACCTCAATTCTTCAGCCACCAAAGGACAAAAACAACACACATTAGATGATATATTGGTGAAAGTACCGTCGGGTGTCACTGGCACGCATTCAACAAGCTCCTCGCAAGCCAGCATTCGTGGGAAGGTGGCAACTCAATCACTAGCTCGAGTTATCATCACTAATGGCTGGGGAGTTTGAACCAAAGGGAAGAAGCCAATGTCCCGACACAACCACTCAATATATGTGGTGGTTCCGGGCAGCTTGATGATCCAGTGCAACGTTTCAAACCTCCTCCAAATTGCTCCAAAACAACAATATAATTTACATACTACACTTCCCAAGAAAACACATACAATATATGCAAATAGTATTATATAGTAAACGTAACATATTGTATATATACAGTTAATATTCTTATACTTTAATATTTTATGTATTGTTTGAGTCCTTTGGTGACTTCAGTGCAAATCAGTGAAGACTTTGTGGGCAAGTCAAGTCGATTAGCTAGAAGATATTCTCCCATGACAGTCCTGCAAAGAGTCCTTGAACGTTCACTTCAGGCTTCATACAAACACTGGCATAAAGCTGGATGGGTCAAACACTGACGTTGAAGAGCACTTTCTAGTTCATGCCCAGCAGTTGCAAGTGTGTTGTGTGCGCAAGCGTGATGGGAATTGCATTCCGACCAGTAGCTTCCAGAACCCTTTTTGAAGAACTCGCGTTTTCCTGAAAGAGACCGTTTTTTGTGGTTGTTTTATAGAACCTACATTTTCAAGAGCTTCGGGTAGGCCACACCTTACAAACGTCACCGGGTCTAATATCTAGGAGTGGGCGGTGAAGTATCTCCAAATATATATGTTTGTGATCACGGGTTAAGTCAGGGAGAGCCATGGAGGTCCTTGTAGCGTGGTATGTTCTACAATTGTTCACAACATCTACGACATCATCTACATCTGAAACCACCAAACAATCACCTCTTCAAATGCTTCTTCACCACCGGCGGATCCGTGTTTGCAGTGTTTGATGGATCCCGAGAGGGATCCCTCGGTGTTCGCACATCCCAAGGTCGGTACATGCCCGACAAGGTCTTCGTATTGTAGGCATCCTCTTCGTCGTCGGTGATCAGGTCTTTGAACTTTGAGCCTTGACGTGGGCCCGGTCGTTCAGGTCGTTCGGTCCAACCGAAAAAACAAAAAAAAACCGAGGGCCCGGATGTGCACGGTTTGGAGCGAGAAACAACTGCCAGGCAGTTGATCCATGTCCCTTTGTGGGAAGTATTTGGGATGGGCCAAGCAGAATTGTATTATAAGATTGTATAATAAGCATATGATATGCACATGGCTGGCATGCACAGCCATCAAAATTAAACCTTCTTCTCTGTGCTTCCTGCTATCCCTGCTCAACCACCTGCCACCGGATCGCCTAGAGATCTCCTATTGTCCAACCTGGCTGTGAATCGGGGCCTTCTATCAAACAACCAAGAACACCATACAAAAGCTATATACATCGTCTACATCTGAACCACCCCAAAAGTTCACTCCCACCTTAAGCACAATTCAGAAACTTAGCTTCTGGAAGCGCCAGGTCCCTACGAGGCGCTACGAGATGTGCTACCCCTCGCACGCCTGGTCCCGCCCCGTTTGTTGGATCGCTTTCTGGGCCTTGTTCCGAGAGCGCGTGAACATTCTGAACATGCACGTTGCGACTCCTCGGCTTTAGAAACGGTGCGGAACCAAACCGGTGTAGCATTTTTGTGAAGCTCATGTCGACTCTTGGTTCATGAATCACCTCCGCGACTTGGGGATGATACACCTCTGACCCGCCACTAAGACTTGGACCACTTGTTTTGTTTTTGTTTTTCCAATATCCGAAGTCGGTGTTTGGGATTTTGGCCATCGTTGGACCCCATGATCATCCATCTACTGATCATCCATCGGAACCCACCCATCTCTTCAAACTGTCAGTCGAACTGGGACGTACCTGTCCTGTCCTAATAAAGCCTCTGGACCAGTCTTCATGTTCTTCGCATATGTGTCGCATGGGCAGAAGAGACCAGCCTTTTTTTTCCGCAGGGTCTTGTCAAAACCAAAGGCTGCTGGATGAGGCTCAAGGTTTGGATGTGTTTTTTTCTCTCGCTCCGGCTGATGGAATCTACCCAGGGCTCGGTGAGCTAAGCATCAACAAAAAGAAAACAACATACGATTTCTATGTATTTAGCGTATTTAGTATATATATATATTATATAATATATGATATATTATGATTATGTATATGGTTGTACGACACTTAGTATTTGCTTCAGGAACCGACAAAATGGCTCCTCCAAAGGCGGGGACCCAGGGATTCTGGAGGGGGCTGGAAAGAATAATAAGCAGCGCAAGAAACGATTCTGCGCTGCAAAAAAGCATTGAACTTCAATTTTCCGACACATCTCCACACTGCAAGGGCTCCAAGCCTATGACAAAAAGTCCATGGTGTGTCTTTTGGATAGATAAAACTGTTCATTAAAAACAAAAACGCACTGCTAGCATCTGCTGGGCGATGAAGCCCATACAGCGAAATCTGAGGGTCTTTGCGGCATCATATTCGATGCACGGCGTAGGAGAACTTTCCTCCTCCTTCTCGTTGTTGTCGAAGTCCTTCAAACAGTAGGAATCTGTAATATGATACGTAGTAGCATGATCTACTGAACACATCTGAAAACCAAGGATATGAACATACTACGTAGCTCAAAAGCATATAAAAGCCTTAGCCTTAGCTGAAGAGATTGACTCAGATTCAAGTTTTGGTCCAACTCATTCATGCCAAACCGTTTCGGAACACCGTGGAACCCGGCGCCACGCCGCCACTCACCTGGTCGGGCTTCAAGGCGACCGTTGCGACCGTGGACTCAGCTTCGCAGGTCTCCAGGAGTGCTTCGATCGCTGCCAGCGACTGCTCCTGCGTGCGAACCGCGCTGCAGCCACGCTGCCGTTCGCTCGCTGCTGGCGATGATCGCATTGAGATGCGAAACGGGACGGCCGTGGGCTATGGAAAGCAATTCAAACGGAAAAGAAAGAGCGGAAAGGTCTTCTTTTTGTCCAGCCTTTGATGGAGCCCAAACCTGTATAGTTCAAGGTCTACACGGGCTCTTCTCCATCTGAGATCGAAAAATACATGAAAAAACATCCAGTGCATGATAGCAAAGTCTCGTATCAGAACGCATCAACTAGCAAAACAACAGTTCAGGAAGGTCTCGTGTCATTCATGAAACTCACGACTGGCGACAGCACGACTCGCTCATCGCAGTTATCTTCACTCCAAACAGGTGCTGCGCCTGCTGTGTCCGCAAGGCATGCAAGGCTTCCTTGAATCCCTCCAGACCAGAGCGTGCACCGCTGGCTGGACGGGGCATGGCGGCTGACAGGGGCGTGGTCAAAGCTGCAGTCAAAAACGCATTCCCAAGAGCTGTTTGGCAGGTGATGAAGAAATGCGAAGCAAATGGATTCACACCATCTCCACAAAGCACAACCAAACACCACAAATGACAATGTGTCTTGACTAAATATGACTAGATCATGGATGCTTGGTACAACAAAACAAAATATAAAAGAGCAATCTTCTAACATCGATGCAAGTATGCTGGCTGAGTTTCCTAATCTGTGGTCCATTTAGCCTGATATGCTGGCTGCAAGCACGCGGAGATATCGGCACCGACAGCAACAAAAACAAGATGGCCTTCAAACCTGTCGAGAAATCCATTAAATCCTAGTTCGCTGCCAGGGACCGGCCAAGCAAGCCTTTTTCTTTTCTGGCAAAAGGTTTGTCCTGACGCGTCTTTTGCAGCTTGAGGATCACGGAAATCAACATTTGACAACTGAGCACGAGTCTGGTGAACCATCGATTGAACTGTCACTGCCTCATCGGCGATCCACGAAAAACGGATCACGGGGCGCAGTGGGTCATGAAGGTCTTGAGACGCAAAACGGGACAGTCAATGAACCCTCCAACCCCTTTGCAACCTGGAATCCAGTGTCCCTGGTAGAAAAAATTGTATATGGTAGTTATGGTAGTATAGATACTATATTCACTAATTATCATTATCCATTAATGAATATTTCGACTCACCTATCACCCCTTTGGACCGTTTGATCTCAAGAATCTTACCGCATCCCAAAAAGGCCGACAGGGCGATCGACCAACACCAGGTGTGAGTCTGATCTGTGGAGCACAGCCGATCGGATCTGTGTCGATCGTTCGTTACATCATTACCCGGGCTCCATGTGTTGATGCAAAATGAGCTTTGACCTGTCCCGACATCTGAAACCCATTTGCTGCACCCGATCACGCAAAAAATAGGGGGAAAAATGCGATCGACCGCAAACTGCTGCACGAGCTGTGATCTTGGAAGTTTCAGCTGACTCCAACCTCGTCATGAGCTGTTCCAATGCAAAGTCCTTATAAATACCTGAGGTATCTTGAGGTATTGAATCAGTGCAAGTAATCTTTGCAAAGGGTTTGGTCTCGGACACAGGGGGGCCTATTCATGAACAATCCCTTTCAGGAAACGCAGACCGAAATGATATGCATCTGATTTCAGATGGTGGAAGACTCCGTCTACGACTATGGGAGAGTCCACCGATGGTTTGTTTTCTATTGCAAACGGTCAGCCCCTCAAACCCTACTTGCAAGGTTTTTATCCTGATCGTTCAACACTTACAAATCTTTGAATTTGGCATGCTTGTCCTGAAGCCAAACTTGGCATGCTTAAAGAGGTGGGTCCATGCGCGAAAGTTCCAACCGTGCGGGGCTTCCGTTGGAAAAGATTTGACTTGTCTTAGACAAGGCACCTACAACAGGTCACGCTCGGTCCCTAAGCCTGGCACCCAAGAATTATCCAGGATGACCAAAACAGCAGAAACGACTTGTACAATCAAGCAGCCAACGAGTGCTCACAAACATTTAACCTACATGTTGGCCCTGTTGGCCACTTCTGCCTGCTTTTTATTTGTAAACAAACGAAGACACGATGGGCATGTTTGTCAGTCACACTTGGTCCAGGCTCGTGTCTTCTTGATCTTAAAAATCTAGGGACAACACCCGTGGTGTGCATCCCGGAATCCACGCCGAAACTTCGTGAGCCGCGAAGTAACAAACATATGTGTGCTAGATCTAAACCAACAAGTTGAAATGGGGCCCGTGGCATTTGTGCCCTTGGCATTTGTTCAGTTTCTCTTAGAGTCCGGCTCAGTAGGTGCCCTCATTAAGAAGTGAGCGAGCTTCGAGGTATCGCGCTCATCGCGTGCATCGTCAGTGCCTTCTGCAGGTGCTGCAACTTGCCGTCGATGTCATGGAGCAACGTTCCATGCAAGTGCCTCGGGGAGCAAACATTCATGCGGCAATTTTTTGCAGGAGACGACAGAGATAGGCGGGGTGTATTAAAACCCGATGGATGCGGTCATAGCATGCATAATTCCTGTTGATCACCGGTGTGCTTCTTTTTGGCGTGTGCCTGTTTTTTTCTTTTTTTTTTAATGTAGTATAATCAACAATATCTGAATCAATGTGTGACATGGAGTTAGTTAACGCCGAAAACCGAATGTCGAGTCCATCGTGTCCAGATCCAGTTTTTTTGTTTTGGATGCATGATGAACCCGGTCAACGTGCTTTCTACCTCGCGATGACGGAAACCGGTGACCTGGTCACCGACGAACTCGATCCTGAGAGAAACAAAGAAATGGCCAAAGCTTGAAGTCCGTCTTCTTCGCTAGCATTTGCAGTGCAAGGATTTGCTTTGCCCCGCAAGGAAAGCTAGTCTACGGTTTTGTGGACATGAATTCATACTTGGGCGACCTGGGCCGACGCGGCGATTGCTTTCTGACTCAAGCAGACTCGCACAAATAGCAAAACACAGGACAAAGTCGGACAAAGTGACAAGCTCACTCTTCGATAAAAACACTTTAGATGTGGATGGAACATGATGTACTAGACATTGGCAAAGCTGAACCGGAATCAGCTTGATATGACTCCTTCTGGAGGGAGGGGCAAGCATGTGTAGCCTTTTTACACGAATTCTTCAACCCTTGAGCCATGGAGCTGCTGGCCTTTGAAAAAACAAAATCCAACAAGGCTTAACAGGTCAAGCTACCACTGCAAACGTGGAGGCTTGGCAAAATGCATTTAAGCCAACGACCTTCTGGATTGTTCCAAGACGACTCCGTCGTCCAAGTCATGATTCCGAGATATTCCGAGTGAACGATGGTTGGCAAACCAAGCTGCAACAACTTGAAGGTCTTCATTGTATGGATCGGCATATCCATCCTGAATCGGGACAGACGGGGTGTGGATGCCTGTGGCCTTTGAACGGCACGTGCCTTTCAAATGGCTGCCGAGCCCAGGTGGAACACAGTCCTGATGAGAACAAATGCCTGAAGGAACCCCTCCTCTTTTTTCTGGCGGCATTGCTCTCACACAATCAGGGCTCTGCAAAATGTTCAGCAAAAAGCAGGCCAATCCCTCCCTCTGGGCCAAGGCCACCAAACCAAACCCAAGGCTATCAGGCCTCTTGACCTCTAAAAGAAAGTAACAAATCGGATGAGGTGCCCTCTCCGTCGTACTGCCAAAAGCGACGTGAAGACGGAAGACGGAAGACCTCAAAGAATCCTAACCTATATAGCCTACATATGTATATAGATTGGCCGCGGTTGGGTATACTCCAAACTCAATTTCATTGAATATTTGCGGACAAATTCTAGGACATTGCTTTCAGCCACAGCAAAAAAACACATATATCTATAAATATATATATATATATATTATAGTTCTGTATATATATATATATATGCTGAGCATTCCCTCCTCTGGTGGTTGTTCTCCTTTCCTCCCAACTCTTTACCTCTGCCTCACAGCTCTTCACGGCCCTCACGGGGCAAGACCCGAACCAGTGCCACTTGGCCCCACGGCGACGCCCAAGGCGCGTTAAAAGCTGGAGCAAACCATCCGCGAACTCCGTGGACGTTAGGGTTCCCTTTCCATCCACATCCAGCATGTCGAACAAGTCCTGCAGCGAACCGAACCCGTGTGGCGCTCGTGGTCCTGATGCGGAGCGTCGTCGGATGCGAAGAGCGATGTGGACCGGAAAGGGTTGATTAAAAGGGTTGAACGCGCACTGCTCAGTGGGTTGACTGATTCTGTCTTTGGCAATCTTTTGACTAGAGTCCGGGGCAAAATTCTTGAATTCTTGAGGTGTGCAAGGGTTTGCACTAAAAAGACCAGTACTATCCAGTACCAATAAGATTGCGTAAGAGAAATGACCCACCACTGTGCTGTTCCTCCTTGGACTGACGCTTCAGCAACACAAAACGAACACTGCGCCGAATAGCCGCAAATATGGTGAGCTGCAAACGCACCAGGTCGAGTCAGGAACGGGAAAAGCTGAAAGATTTGGAAAATTTACTGACAGACTATATCTATATATAATATAGTATATATATATAGATACTTAATTTGTTTCCACCCTTCTTTCCAAAGAAGATGGAGAGATTCGGCAGTCCATGAAGACCGTGGCCTCCTTCGGCCACCCGGGGCTGGGCTCCTCGAGGCTGGAGACATGCTCCGTGCTGAGCTCGAAAGGCAGCTCAGACAGCTTGATCTGGGATAACCTGCAGGTCGTTGAGGCGAAAAGAAGCTGCAGGTCGTTGGATATTGACTGCAATATGTATATATATATACTCTTCGACTATTGAATTGCCAGAATCGCTGCCAGAAAGGCCTAGTTTGATTGATGTACATGTTGCTGTTTGAGCGATTCTACATATTCTACCTTGGAGCTTTGAAGATTGGACCTCATTCTGAAAGAATGAAATGCATCATCGAAGATTCAAGCACAAATAGCACCTAGTGGTTCCATTCCTTCAGGACTCTTCTTGCGGTCTTCGCTTGTTGCTCTTGTTGTTATTGTTGTTGCTGGTCTTCTCCCCATCTGAACACCGTGAAATGATGGATCAAGTGGGTGTGCTCAGAAAAGATGTCCATCCACTGCCAAGCCCACGTTCTTCAGTTCAAGAACCGAGGGAAGGCCAAGCATCCCAAGCATCTAAGAATCCTCAATTACAATACAAATTTGCTCATGACCGCTGCTACTGCCTCCCTCACTGGGCTAATCAACAAAGCCAACCACAGTGGCTCGGAACTGTGAATCCACTGACCTCCATGGCCACTTGTGTGGGTCACAAGTGGGTCCCTGTTGTCTGTGACAAAAATGCCGCGACTGTCAAAAGGGCCAAGTGTGACTGTGGTATGTTCATGTATGTTCTATAGGTCCGCGAGTGTTCTGTGCAAGGAACTCATCGCGATCGATGGTACCACTGCCATCTTTGTCAATCTCAACGAAGACCTGGCCGAAAGTTCAAGGAGGTTCCAAGCACACACAAACCACAGTTGGTGTGTTGGTCAGTTCGTGACAGCTCTTAGTTGAGACAATATGGCACCCGCGGTGTTCAGAGGTTTGGTTGGTCGGGACCCGCTGACTCAGGGTGACCTAACACGGTGGAAGATTCGGGTCCTCCCAAGCAAAGACAGCAGACGTTCTACGGTTTCAGGACAATCAATTCCAACAACAATTTGGTAAGACCCCCAGAGGATTTTACCGAATTGTTGTTGCAGGTTCATTATTTTCCAATTATCTGTACGATATATACTTATTCATAATACACCACAATATATCACTTGTTACGTATGTATGTCTATAGTATCCCAAACTCTCCGATGCAAACACCAAACTTCCAAACAAAAACAACATCCTCCTCAACGAGGACACACACACAAAAAAAATAACATGGGATGTAATGTAACATGATGTAACAAGCCTATCCAAACGACTCGAAGTGGAATACAAACAAATAGAAACATGCGAACACATGTTTATAATTTGTACATATATGCCTCACAAAATCTCCAAGTAACATGTCCCACACATCCACCTACCCCCATGAGTTAATCGGAGCATCCATCCCAATACATTGAGCCCTCGAAATCCACCACCCTGTCAGGGAGTGGTCACGCCACTCCCACCTCCATGATCTTCGGTGCAAACTTCTTGACCTGCTGAGTCACATCCACAAGGACAGAGTTCACTCAACAGCAAATACGATCAATTATCTCAAGGATAGCGAAGATCGGCAAGTTTTCTTGCATGTCTTTTGCTTTGTGAAAAAACAGGGACCGTTAGCTCGACATGTCTCGACTCACACGCTCGCTCGCTCGCTCGCTCACGCACACGCACCCATGCACGCACGCACACACACACACACACACACTTAGGTAGAGGGCTCGCAAGAGCAAGTGTCAGATACTGAATCACCGATGCATTAACACTTTACCTCGTTAGCCCTTTAGTGCAAAACACCTGATTGGACAGCTCAAGCGTTACTTAGATAACTTCAGGTGAAACAAAATTGAAATACTCCAAGTACGTTTTCACGGGTCCCACAGGAGGTCTTCGTTGGCCACCGCTCCTCTGGGCCCCCCGGTGGCCCCCTGCTGTTTATGTAAAAATTGATCGAGATCTGTACAATTGAGACGTCGACAAGGAGGAAAGGAGAGGAAGAGCAAACGATGTGACGTGGTTCCTTGGATGCAGGGAGTGACACACTAACACACACACACACACACACATTAACACACACACAAACTCACTCACTCACTCACTCACGCACGCACGCACGCACGCACTCCCTCACTTAGTCACTCACTCACTCACTCACTCTCTCTCTCTCTCTCTTTCTCTCTCTCTCTCTCCCCATCTCATCCACACTTTGAGTTTTTTGAGTCGTTGCCTGCGCTGAGTGACCAAGAAAATTCCCAGACACAAAGGACCCTAATGAACCCCAAAGAGCGCACTCCAATGCGTCCATCTTGCGCTGAAACCCCGCAAAAACCACCCCGAGCACTGCAAACGTCGGATCCTATCGGGTCGTAGCGCCTTGAGCCTCAGATCATGTCGGCTCAGCTCCTTGTCGTTGGCCGCATTCTGCAAAGCGCCTGGGTCGTCGTCGTTGAGCTGAGCGCGTTTCGCTCGGGTGAGGAAGGGAGACAGGACACTCGAACGTAACTAGAGGGCTGACAATCCTTAGAGGAATCATAAGTCTTGGTCAAGTTATTTACATGCAGCGTCATGTAACTATATAGTTGTGTCGATTACAGTTGCGACGAAATGAGATGGGAGCTTCGAACGACTGGAACACCCTACAATGTATGAATCACAGCTTTGTGAAATTGTAGAGTATATAGATGGCACAAGCACAGTGAAGATCTTTTGACATGTTGGATTGTGGTTATACAAACCATCCAGTGAGGTTTGTGTAATTTGTACCAAGGATTGCATGGATTTCGACTCCGTTGCTGCCTTCTATGTGAGCTTGTGTAGAGTGTTAGAACCGAATTCATCGTCCTCCATGGAGGCTTCTGAGAAACAGGCACTCTATGTGCAGCTAGGATTTGCATATGCTTCTGTTGCTGATTCGCAAGCCATAACAAGAAGCTGTTCCTAGTAGCAAAGGGCATTTCTACAAGGAGAGATCGGACGCTACTAGGGGCGCTCCTGGCCTTACTACTAGTAACAAGGACGCTACGACCGTAGCAATGAATGACAAGTCATTGGGCCATGCGACCGCGAGGAGTGGAACGTTCACGCCCCGAATGCGACAGTGTGATGGACAATGAGTGCGACGTCTGTCCTCCAAGTAAACGTCACACGCCTTGCAGGCATGAACGAATGCATCTACCGGGGCTTAGACTGCCAATCCCATGGTTTTCAACCTCCAAACGAGATTGACACAGTCAAAACCTCTCATGCTTTGGTGTGGAAAACTTCCCCAAAAAGCTCTTTCTTGTCATGCGAGGTGCCAACAATCTGCCATGCTTTGAAAGAATGCTTTGCCCAAAAGGCCCTGCCATCCAGGTTGCATGGCATCTCTGGCTACAAAAGCACAGAACCCCCCAAGTTCCACGTTTTCTTTTTTGCTGATCAAGTGCCTTCAACCAGAACCGCCGTCACCTTGGCCAAGAGCTCCAAGGTAGAAGTATGTCACTTTGTGCCATGGAAGATCCCCACCCCAGACCCTCCAACCGCTGGATATGAGTTGGTCTTTTATGACTGTTCCAATTCATTCCTCTTCCCCGCTATGGAGTCGGCCTATTCAATTAGTAATATATATATATTTAAATATGTATCAACATTAAACATATTATATACATATCCTGAAGCACCAGAAAGAAAGGAATAAAGGAAAAGGAATAATGATTGATATACGATGTTTGGATATGTTTGGTACAACACATTGCCACTTTGAAGAAGCACTTTGAATTCGCCCCCCTGCGTCTTATTGGTTGAACATGACGAGTTACAGTTTTAGAAGGCACTTTGGTAATGAGCCGAGTGGGACACACCTACGGTTGGGGGGAGTTGTTTCTTTTTATTCTGGTTGCAACCCAAAATCAAATCGACATGATGGGCCTTGCGGCCCAAGTGGGGATTCACCGGGAAAATAGAACACCATCCAATCAGCAAAGCCAGGTCATGGTGTCTTGACCAGAAGGGCCCTGAAGACAAACAAGCTAATGGGCACTCTTCACACCCTAGAGAGGCTGACAAGAGGCTTACATGGAAACTGTAAATGCTACTTCAAATCAAAAAAAAACGATCTTCCTGCTCTTTTGGCAAACTCCCAAAGCTACCAAAGCTGCTAGAGGCCGCCCAAGGGCGGCTCACCCGTGTTTACGGGCTGAAAGGAACACCAAACGTTTCCGCTCCGTTTGCTTCCTCAGCTCCAGACCAAGTTCATCAGGGAGACCTCAGAGACCCCAAACCGAACGCCCTCGTCGATCCCGGAGGATCGATTCGGCCTGTCGTCGGGTGGGTCGATTCCAGAGTCTCGACCACGGTGAGCGTCCGATCGCTCCGTTCGTAGCCCTTTGTGACGTTCGTAGCTTCTTGCTACTAGTATAGTAAGGCCAGGAGCCCCTTGTAGCGTTCTTGTTCCTAGTAGGGGTCAAGCCGCCGTCGACCCATCTCTGCCGGTCCTTCCACCTGATCGGTGCGACCGCGTTTTCCGGGTCCGTTTTGGCTTTCTGTCTGGACGGCAAGCAGTGAATGTTCCAAATCACGGATGAAAGACCTATAGCAATCATTGCGTCAGCTGTAGGAAAAACGATGGTTTTGCCATGTTTTGCACCTTGTCAATTAACGCCACCCAGCACGCCACCCAGCTGCAGAAACGGTCAGGATCACGCTGACGAAGAAAATGATCATTGCAGGACGGACGATAATGATCGGCTCATACCTGGGAGAGAACATCACCCAGGGGGGGAATGGGGGCCTGCTTTGTGCATGGAGATTGCTTAAGAATCACAGTGCTGTCCGTTACTCACTTACACTATGTTACATCGATTGAGTAGTCCGGAAACAAGAATCAACTTACAACATGCACCAACAACAGGTTCTCAAAACAGATTCTCAAAACACATGTGTATTACCCACCCACTGCAAACTTTCTTTCTACATTTTAGAGTCTTCGGACTCAATGGGTTTGATATGGTTTGATGGCGCACGGACTGCAAGGCTAAAGTGGGTAAGGCAAGACTTGCACAGCAACTGTCACAGCAACTATTGCTTTCTATTCATTGAGACAAAGCACACCTCCTTGATGGAATCTGCATGGATAAAGGAAATCAATGTAAGCATCGTCCTAATCGAAAGCAATTGGCAGCTTCTGATGTCACAGGTTTCACAGTGTCACAATATCTTTCCCGTTGTATGCTTCCGCGCCTACTGATCCTGACTCAAAGCTTGATTCTAGCATCACAATCCTGCGAACTGGATCTGTTCACCAATGAGTTTGATGCCTTCTCCCATGTGTTCCATGGCTGAACTCTGCTCCGACAGCGAACAGATCCTCTGCAAACTGCTGAAGTTGTAGTCCACAATATCTGCTGTCAATGGATGCCTTGGGACAGTGCATTACCGGCAAAGGAAAGCACTGGCGAGCAGTATACAGTTTTCATAGAGACCTGTGTGGAGTACTGTGCTTCCAAGCCAAACCAAGGCCGGCATTTGTCATGTCCATAATATATATATATATACATATGCAATTCCTGACAAATTTTATTCATGTTGCTTCCTTTCATTGTCTGGCAGTGGTTCTTTTCTATGACACAAGGCTTACCTTCCATGTCCATACCTCTACCACAGGCAACGAAGGGAGTCCGCGGGGGTGGTGGGTTGACGTTGAAAAGGTCACTTAAATGATAGGAACTCCAAAAAGATCTCTGAAGAAGCTGTGGGATACTCAAAGGGTTTGGAACCCGCGCACCCCAAGGGTTTGGATGCAACTGATGCACTCATGCAAACTCATGACCGTCGTGAATCTGAAGAGCCCAAGAGCCGAGAAACATGTGGGGAAAATGGGACTTCACAATATTGGAGTGTGAAGAAAAGATAAAGCATCACAGAACAGAATGCAATCAGAATCATTGGCCAATTGTGACGTTCATTTTGGACAAAACCGCGTGTGTATATATATATACACACCCACACGCATACAGTATGTAAATGTAAATCCTTGCAAGGCAGTTGTGGCAAGCAAATCACACTGTGACAGCACGACTTTAGCACTTGGGAGTGGCTGTTACATCCTTCCAAAGGACCTCCAATGTCCATGACTGTCACAAAGAAAATGCGGCAAAGCATGGTCATCCATATGCTTCTTGTCTTCCTGTGAGCATGCTTGAGCCCACTTAGCCTAACTACTTAGCAGCTTCTGATGAGGAACTTGACCGAGTCGCCAGGCGAGTCGCCAGGTTCGTCCACCGATCCTTTCGGAGGACCCTCTGGTCCGTCCATTCCTTTCGTTTTCCCCAAAAGTGGATCCCGTGACCTGTGCAGGTCTGATGTGCATCTTCCGCAGTCGTTTTGGCCGCTTTTGACATCTCCACCCCACACATCCATGTCCCCCACCGAACACATGATCAAAAAGGTAAAAAAACCTCCCATTAATGGTCCACCAATGGCATGGAGTCCTGTTCCATGCCAAATTTCCAACCCCCTTGCAGGAAGCCGCTGATGGTTGGGGCCGGGAAAAAAGACGCCTCGCCAACGCCGTGTTTTTTTGCATCGCCAACAATGCCCAAGCTGCGTGGCCAACAAGGGATCTTTGGTGACGAACTCCACACCTGGTCGTTGGGATCGTCTGCCGCTACAATCCTTTGGAACGATGCCGTGCTACAATCCGGGAAGTGGAGTGAAAACCGCACCTGTTCGGTATTTGGATTTCAGGGTCTTCCTTTTCGGGACCACGCCATCCACTTCCATGTTGGTTCCAGGGAGTGTATCTATTGTTGGGAGGAGATCGACTTCTCTTTTGCATTTGTATATTTACTCCTTCGGAACTTTGCATGATGGGGCGACTATGGCCTCATGTGAATTTTGCTGTTGCCATACCTGCTGACACTAAATTGCTGATGCGTGGTTTGCATATACCACCCAAGTGCACCTGTCGGGGGGCCGGGTGGGGCTTCTCTGAGTCCGGGACATCCGACGACAGACTTAACACTCCGGAACAGGCGGGTCCGTAGAAGAGCTGCTGCTCGAATGAAATGTTGGCTGTTTTGAGGCAGTATATTCTTGTGTGGCTACCGTTTCGGCAAGATGCTTCGACAACATGTTCACCGTGTTCTGGCAGTTTCAGTATTTTCAGCACTTGACCCTTGGTGCACTTGTATCACAGAATAGCCGGCCAGCCCCACCTAGGCATGCAAAAATGTATAGAGTCAGCACCAGAATAAAGAACCTCAGACTTGCAAGTCAGTGTCCGTGCGCGACTGAATCCATCAAAAGCAACTTCATAATTCCCAACTCACAAACAGCTGTGATGAGTTGTACACCAATCTGGAGAATGCTTCTGTTCATGTGCAAAAGCTTGATTAGTTGAAGAAGCGAAGAATCATCCGCAGCTTTGCGCTCAAACATCCAAGCCACGTCGAGAGCATGGCATTCCCTGAGGTCAACAGACCATACACCAGTCGCCACACCGTTCTGAACATATGCAGCATCCGAATCGCCTCCAGGAGCACGAGCATGCAGGGACTTGGTATCACTACACATGCCTCGACTCTCGTTGGGCTACCATTCTTGCCAGTACCAAACAATTTGCAGGGTCCAGGTACAAACACAACAATGACTTGCTCTTAACCATGTACCAGGGTGGGAGAAGCGACTACCTCACCACCGGGGTGCCTTCTCTTGAACCATTCTGTTACCATGTCGCAGGAACCCAACATGTTCCACGCTGGACTGGTTGTGTCTTACTGCTGTTCCACAACTGTGCGACGTTTCGCATCCGACTCGCCAACCGCTCCACGCGCACCGCGAAGGCCAAGAGACTCGGACGAGGCGAAGGAGGCGCAAGGAGCGCACCACCAAAATCTGGGCGAAGCCGTTCTCACCTGCCGTTCTCAATGGATCCGTTCTTTCGGTGCCCTGTAGACGGTCCAAACGAACTGGGAACGAACTGGGTCTCCGAAAAAAAACAAAAAACATCACGTGTCTGTCTGGTAGTTGGGATATGTTGGGATACCTCCATAAAAACAAACACCCCGATTACGACCAAACTGGTGAGTCGTGAAAGGTGGAGACGCATGTAGAGCGAATGAATTTGCATGACTCTACTAATAAACACACAACAAAATAATACCATATACAACTTCACAAAAATACCGCAATTGGATTCGCCGGTGTCTCTGAGAATCTCTTAGACCCCATTTTCGACCCCTTCGCGAGCGACCGGAGGTTCCGAAAGCTGAAGCGCTTAGCGCTTCACAGCTGCAACTGAACCAAAGTGAGCAAGCCCACCACCTCCGGGCTAGCATAATATACCTACATTGGGGCCCATTGGGGGGGTTGAAAAGGGGTCAATGGGACGGCAGTCTACTCATTCTCAAAGTCTACTCGTTCTGCAACATGATGCAAAATTCAGTGAATACATCCTGCATCATCCTGTAATCATTTTTTTGGCAGTTTGCACTGACTTGATGAAATAATCACAAGATATCAACACATGCCAAGCTTTGGCTTACTGAGGGTCACCTATGCGCTTGATAAAAATGTACACTCTTCAGAAACTACTAAAGGTAACTAATTAATAGCAGTCAGACGGATTGGACATGAGTTTCTTTGTTTTCTTGTTTATTGGAAGCCAAAGACGGCTGGAAACGGGCAGAAATGGCCTCCGTTCGAGCTCGTGAGGATGGGCTCCACGATGTTGCCGACAAAGCCCATGGCCACCAGCATCAGGTCGAAGAGGAACCTGGGAAGAGGCGAAGCCACAAGACAGCGCGAAGCCATGGCGAAACGGAGTATATATGCATGTGTGATGTTTTGGTGTTAATATACAGCGTGTCCCAAAATGTCCCAAGTGATAGGTGATTCCTTTGGTTGGAAAAGATGGAGTCACAATTGCTCGAGCTCAGTTTCGAGCTGAGTTGGAGGGACGCAAACACACATAAACAAACAACGAGAGGACTTGTTGTGGATGTTCTGCGGATCTTGTGTTCGTTCATCAAACAAACATTCTTCTGCCCAGTCTGCTTGTCCAGAGCGCTTGACGGAATGGCTCGCATAAATACGGTCCGCTATGGTCCGCAGTTCTAATTTGTCACGGGGTCATCGACGGGGTCACACAGGGACACCCAAAAGAACCAAAAGCAGCCAAGCAACAAACAATATTGCCCAGGTTGACAATCGTTTGTCAAGATGTCTAAGGCAAAGCCCAGGCATACTCCATATGAATCATTGCACGTGGGGAATCGGCACTCTATTCACCCAATTCCCTGTCTCGGGGCTCACGACTGTGCAAAGTTCCAGAGGGCACAGAAAGTCATCGAATTCCAGCACGAAGGCTGGAGTCAGCTTCGTTTTGAAGAACTCCGGCCAGGCAATTCACCCTTGGGATACTTTGTGGGCCGCCACCGCCACCATTGTACATTATTTAAGTGTATGCGTCGTCAGAGCGCTGACCGTAGATCTGTATAGAGATGTGAGATGTGGTCTTTCATGGACCAACATCTATGTTAAGGGTCGATTTTAATGCTACTGCTAGTGCACATTGGACATGGGAAACTGTCCCATGGACGCAGCGACCACCACGGAAGAGACCCATGCAGCCGTGTACGACTTCAGGTCTCGCTTCGTCTTCGAACATCTTCGCCGTGTGGCCATCCGTCTTTAAAGTTGGCTCGTCCCCAGGCTGTGAGCCGGATCCCAATCTCCACCTGGGACACAAATGCACACAAACCCAAACGCGACCTAATCACATGGGACTTCATTTCGATATACATTGGCCGTCCCATTCACCACGAAAAGAACATGCTGTAGGCCAGATTTGCAGTTCCCATTGGTCGTATTTGGGATAGGGACACCCGGACTTGGCCACCAAACCCCACCAAACAGTCTTGGTAAAGAAGAAGCCCACTCCGTCTGAACCACACAAGACCACAGTAGTGCTATGCCACCACCCTATCTAATCTATAAATAAGTACTACAAGATACGACAAAACAACCCCTCCAACTAGCAAGAAACCAACTACAAACGGGGGAACAGAATAGAACAGCAACTGCTTGGCGAAACAACTGTCGAAATTGTTGGTGCTGTTGGATTAAGAGCATCCAAAAGCAAGAAACACTGTGTTTGTTTGGTGTTTCAAACTCTGAAGCGAGCGAACACGCTTCCGAGAAAACCAACACACAACATCAAATAAAAACACAACTTGTTGGTGAAACCAAACAACATCATGTTTTGAATACTGTATGTTTGTTTGTTTGTTGCTGTACAGATCTGTTTTCGTGCAACATTTGGCTGACACGACGCTTTTTTGCATATCGTGTTGACTGTCAAGTGTAAATATGTTCTACATTGTTTTGCATACAACATGTGTTGTACCATCTCTTTTGCAGTGTGTTTGAAGGTTTTTGGAGTAGGTCAAAAGGGAATGTTGTGGGCACAATCTTGAGTGGTTATATACTGGCTTGGACGTATCTCCTGAAAGGTTTTAGAGATAAGGATTCTAGAGAGTAAGTCTACTTTCCCCACTAATCCTTGATAAAGGCCCCCAGTCAGGAACTCTCTTTCCCTTTACCGCATTCTTTCTTGCCTTAGTGACTTGTTCCTGGCTTTGTGGTGCTCACAACAGCATCTCAGGGAACCCTTGTCTACAACATTTCAAGCGGCAGTGCCGCTGACCTTACCCAGAGTCAACCCATTCGTACCTCGGAAAATGGGTATATGGCACCTGTTTTTATAGGGGCATGCCTATTTTGTCAGGCACTGTGGAGGGACGGTCGAGGTACTTATACATGAACCCTGAAACCATCCAAAGAGGACGCCAATCACATCTCCTGAACCTATATATCCTCAAAAAGATTAATCCCCAGCTGTTGCTCATAAATGAAACCTCGTAGGCAAACTCACTTGACAATGGTGTGATAGCCCTTACTTTGTAATCCACCCAGGGATTCAGATTACTCCTATTGAAAAGAAACTTGGATTCCAATGCGCAGCCATCAAAGTACCAAGAATATCCTAAACAATCTTGGTAGGTAGAGGATCTTGTTTGCCAATGATTTTTCACTCTCAAAAGCACAAGGCGGCCTCTTACATATTTAATAGTCCATACAATATACAATTTTGTCGGTTATTCATATCATATTACATCTTGCTTGGCTTTCTGTTCATGACCTGCATCTATCAAAACATCCTTTCTGTTTCGAGAATTTTGATATGATCTGCTTTTTTAATTGTAGTTGACCAACTTTGATCGGGACGTCATTGCCCAAATGTTGCATGTCGAAGCTGAAGACACGTACCTGTGCTTTGGGTGCAAACTCCTTCACTTCGCTAAGAAACTCGACATCTTCCACGTGGCGGATGTTGGAAGGCCCTTGAAACACCAACCCGCCGCCTGTGCCATGCGAAGGAAAAGGATAGATGCAGGAGAGCTTCCCATCTGAAGCCAAGCTACAAAGTAGGCACAAATAAAGACCAAGTCGATCGCCTGCGTGCGACATTCGTGTTGCCGTGTAGCTATGGTCACCCGAAGCTATGACTTCCTTCCCAAATAGAAAAACCCTCCCACAAGTCACAAGAGGCAGTGTGATGTTTGTGACTTCTTTGAATTGCTGGAAGCCTGCGTCCATTTCGTATTTGGTTCCCCCGCAGTCAGAAAACCCACCGGCTTGTGGAGCGTATGTGCTATGTATAGCCATTTACCACTCCAACGAAAGACCTGACCCCTCAAAGTCCGTGAATGAATATGGACCACCATCTGCAAAGCCAAGGCGACAACAGTGTAATTGGTTGGCCCTAGCGATCGATACATCAATCCGCACCCTCGTTGTTCATCCAGCCAGCTCTATTTGTTGAACCATTAGCTGCGTTTGGGAACCAAAATCAAAGATATCAAAGGCCAAGTTCAGTGACACGATACAGTGATCAGTCATGATCAAGTCGATCTGTTGATATAGAACATCCCAAACAACTGGTCTTTCTCCGCTGTTCCTTTCGTGTCGAACTCTCGTCTCCCGACCGGTCCGCCTCTCCCGGCCAGTTGGGAAAGGGCGACTGGCTGATGTCGATGTTGTGCTGCGTGTCAATTCCAATGCAAATGGAGTTCAAGAAAATAATGAAACCTGCGAGGAACACACACACAGGTTTAAGTTCGACGACTCCAACATGGGTGACAAATGGTGACAGGTTGGCAGGCGGATTTTTTGTGAGGTGGATCATTGAATAGTGGCTGTGAACATAGTGAGAGCTGCTGCTTGTACTGTATGGAGTTGCGGGAAGGCTCCAACCAGCGGATGATGTGAAAAGAGACTTGGTCGAAAGCAAAACAAGGGCGGCAGGCCCACGTGCCGGGGTTCAGCCCGAGCGAACTTTGAGGAACCAGACCATTGCGCCTATGACGCTGGGCTTGGTAGTCACCAAGAGAATCACTAGGCGAGGGTCGCCCATCCTTGCAGGCAAGCTTTTTGTTCCTTTAGACCTTCTTCAAGAGATTTCAAGAGAAACTCTTGGTTGGACCACCACTACTCAGGTAGGCCAGGGGCAAAAGCGAGGTTGGATATCGAAGCAAAAGGTCATCCTTGCCAACATCACACCTGCTAATATATACCCACACTGCTCCCATGCATCCCATGACTTCGCTTCTTGAGGATCCATATATCATCAAAACCCAAAGCACCCATGTATAGTTACTTACATTGGGGTCATAAATGGATATATAAATATATAAATGGGGTATATAAAATAAATGTATGTCCAGTCGCATGGATGGTCTGGGAGTGTGGCACAGATACCCCCCCAAACGACTCGGAGGCCTCGATCGCACGGACGAAACCGCAGCCGACCGGCCGACCGTTACCGCCGGTCACGCGGCTCACGGTGCCAAGGTGCCCATGAACCAATCGAACTGTGGCTTGCTGACCTTGGTAGATGAACTTCACAAGGCGCTTCCACAAGCCGCTTGCTCGCAATATGATATAGGCAATAGGCATCAAAAGCACAAATGCTTGCTTGATTGAAGGGCTACGAGCTAAGTGAATCGTGAAACACACATTTTAATGGATTCCGAAATGATATTCAAATATTCATAGATCGACTTTTAAAGCTGCTAAGAATGATCAGCTCATGTGCCCATGTATTTGAGGTGGTTTGCTTAGACTCAAAACTACCCAACGCCATTTGGCCAGAAAATGGCCGGCTCACCAATTCGGTACCAATTCTGAGTGGAACTAACAAACTTCTCCAAAACCGATTGGCAGGCATCACGTCCTCCGCCCATAAAATAACAAAATAACTATAAGATACTATAACCATCATTTTTGGAATGTCACCTCCCAACCATCCCAACCTCACTGTCACATGCCGGCCAACACTCCACACATCTCCACACCGAAACCGGTAAAGCAAGGCATCCAACAGTTTTGCTCCAAACCCCGCGACAAACCAGCGTCGCCCTCACCCTCACCCCATCGCCCCCATCGCCCCGCGCGCCAAGCGTCCAACCAGCGGCAGCGATCGCCCCAGGTTTTGCTCTCGATGTCTAGGGTCTTCCCGTCATCCATCAGCTCCCGGAACTGGGAGCCTCGGGAGTTCGAGCCGCGTGGGATGGCCAAAAACACGCCAAAGAAGAACACAGAGCGATGCCGATGCGTTGTTCTTCTGATGCTCTTTGCCCGAAGTGCGATCTCTGGTGATTCCGGGACTGGCAGAAGCCATGTCCAAGCGTCAAAATGTAGAAAACAGGCTTGACTTGGAAGGTGAACATTTTTTTGGGGATGGGAGATGAACCAATCAGTTGGACTGGTTGAAAGGGGGTCGATGTCAACTGTAATTCATATGCCGTACATCATTGGGTGCCCTCTGCACAAGGCTGCGATCACAATCCACAGATTGATGTGCCCAGCTGCCTTCTCCAGATAGAAAGCCAGTTTTCCTGAGCAACTACCCAAGCTGGTGATCAAGCGACTGGTTGAATGGCTTTGGTCTCACGACCAGTGAACCGTGTGTGTGTGTGTGTCTTTTCTCTTAGGCAGTCTTAGGACCTTTGCACAACAAAGCAATCTTCTACACCATACGGAAGAAAATACTGTATGTAGTCGTGGCCATGGTCTGGTATTATATGTCTATTTGGATTACCGACACGGACGCTCTGGGCTGGCAAGATCTGGCAAGAACAAGATATCCATGGATATCCCCTTTCAAAGTCTACATACCGCGAAACATTCTACATGATACATGACATGAAATTCTCATTTGCGAGGTCATAGAAGTCTTCACCAAACTCTCAGAATCGCCAAGCATCACTTTCTTCAGGCTCTTGCCATTGCCTGAAGCATGTTGCAAACTTCTGGGACAGGTGGAAGCCTGAGAGAACATGTGTATATTTCGTTTCGTCCTACTTGCAGCGCCACCGGACAGTGTCTCGGACCGTGAAACCGGTACCACGGACTCCGGACCGTCGACGGCCGTTTTCCCGACCCTCTTTGCTGGACTCCTCATCGGCTTGGTCGATCTGGACCTCCTGCAGGAGGTAGAGACAACACACGCGAGGACATGCTCAGCTGAACACACGCTGAAAGCAACGCTGAAAGCAAACCCTTCTCTCTTTTTTTCCGAAGGGGGTGAAAGGGGTGGTTCCTGATGTCTTGGACAAAAAGCCTGTTTCATGTTGGTTCCTCTTAAGCATGTCACCCAAAAGGAAGTACATCGAAAAAGGACATACACTATAGTTGTCACAAACACTTAGAGAACCCGAAGCCAAATCCTTGCAAGACCATCTTCTAATTAAGTTTAAGCAATTTTACAATCTCATGAGCAGCCCTTCTTCCGGCCTTCACGAGAAGATTGTTCTCAGCCGGTTCTTCTGGAAGGGCTTTTCGTAGCAAAGCGTCGATGACTGCAAGTGATTCCTCCTGCAAAGTTGGAGTCAAAGCAAAACACTCTCTGTATATCAGCAGTCTGTTTTCTCGCGCTTCTCTTAGACGACCTGACACCAGCAGGAGAACTAGGTAGATAGACCCTTCTTGGAGCTAACTACCCAACATGTCCCGACATCAAGTGGATCCCAAAGATGTCACCTTCCTTTGGATCTCATCGCATGCTTCCCCGCTATCCCTCACCTTCATCCTTCATCCTTCACCTCCGCTTCTGAAGACCAGCATCCCAGGTAAAGTGACTGGTCACGAGCAAAATCCCCAGAAAAGGGAACCGAGTTCCATGACTTGGAACCAATTCGATCCGGGTTCCAAGCGAAGGACTACACCTGCTCGACCAAACATGGTCCAACGAGATCAACATACTCCAATGACCTCTGAAATGAGTGCAACGAAAGAGTCGCACCCCAGCTGTGTCCTTCCTGGTGGAGTGTCTCCTCCCTCAGCCCATCCAGGCTTTGATATGCCATAAACACAACAACTGGTCTTGTCAGTATCTTAGAATCTTTGCTTTCTATTCCTGGCAGTTCTCGTTCCATGTTTGACCTCACCCCACCCGCACCCGCGTGAGTGTTGCCCCACCTGCTGCTGTCGCAACGCCCAAAGCCCTGCTGTGAGGTCCTCCCTCTCGCGAGAGCTCCCGCGCTCGTCCGGCCGCGGCATCCCGAGCGCTTTCTGCGTCGAAATTACGGAGCGGTGGCCTGGTTGGTGTCAAGGCCTCTAGCCCGGTGAAATCAAACAAGTGCCGGATGGAATGATGTTGAATTCAACACCCTAATTATGCACGCTAATTCAACACCCTAATTCTTGCTTTCCAAGAATTCAACCTACCATTCAATGACAGGGCCCCGCTCTGTTGCTTCCTTCACTTGTCCATGTCCGATGATCGGCCGTCGTCTGATGCTTGGCGGAGGTTAAAGCTGGCTGCTGCATGCATGCCGCGAAAGCGAAAGTGGAATCCGCAGCTGCAAAAGCTCCTCTCCAACAGTCATCATTTGTTCAATACCCTACCAGGAAACTTCAAGAAACCAAAACACTGTATGGAAAATGGCTTTTCTGTCATGTCAGCTTCACAACCCTCTTGCAGGATTGTAGGGATAGCTTATATTGTGGGGAAGAGCAGGTCGTTTCATACTTCCTTGGGAACCTGCGTCAATGGGTTCCAGTACTAGTATACAGTAGATCAGATCATAGAACAAGTATGAATGAACAAGTCACGAAGCAACTTGTTAGCTTTGCCGCACTACCCTACGCTGACATCCACCAATCACTCATCAAGAGACACCTCTTTTGTGCTTGTTATGGAGCCTCTGTGTCTAGCTATATAGATCAGTCATAGACCCAGTGTGGAATGGTTGTGCTCTCGACTTGGCACGAGACAAAAACAACAAGGATGGTGCAATCTGTGCACTTGATGTTGGATTTATTAAACATGTACAATTAGAACAAGAGGCGAACACACACACACATATATATATATATAATTATATATATACATATATTCACCCACGGTTTGCTAGATTATATTGCTGAGCGATGATCAGCAAGCATTCTGGGTGATCACTAGCATATTGACCAGTCCTTTTACAGCACCGCTGAGCTTCCCGGGCGGTGCAGTCAGGGCAAAAGCCTCTGCACCCGTGTCCAAAGGGTCCAGCTGGAACAGCACCTGCGGGGCAGGCCGTGCGTCGCACGGCTCGCCCTGCGCGGCAGGCATCGTGCCAACCCTCAAAGGGAAACATCTTCAATGCTGAGGAAGGGGGCATGCGATAAGGGTGTGTTCTGGAAGGATTGGGTCTCTGGAACAAGTGGCGGGGGAATTCAAACGAACCTTCAAGCCATGTTGGTTTCCAAGCAAAGTCTGAGGCCCCTAGATCCTCACAGAGTCTGAGCCACACACCTAGACTCCCCCAGACTCCACCATAGCTTCTCTTCGCGACGTTTCGCTTCGCTCCGCGGGGAAACGGAGAGGTTTCCACGCTTTCGCCCCTCATCCCCCTCCTGTCCCGGCACCTCCACTCGTGTCAGGGGCGCCACGTGTGAGGGCTCCGGGGGCGGCTCCGTGGGAAGCTGCGTGACCACCGAGAGTGGCACGGGGCCCTGCGGGAGCGGCTCGGCTCCGTTCGGCGGCTTGGCGGGTGGGTTCCGTGAGTCCCAAAGCGTATTTCGCGGTGTGGGGCATGAGAGGTGCTAAATGTTTTCCATCAAACAGTATAGTCTTACTTGCAGTAGGAAGACTTTGGCAGAAAGCATTCCAGACAATATGGTGTCCAGGGGGGTTTTGTTGCTTTTGTTGCGCGATTGTGCTTTTGAATCTGAAGAGCATGAGCAACACCTTCCTAGTGGATCCAGTTACCACTAGTAGTAAGTAACTAGTGGATACATGTGGATACCCAGTGGTTCCCAAGACAAAAACATACAAAAACAGTAGACCTACGAACTCCGGTTCCTTAATTTTGTGGTCACTGGGATCCACCGGCCTGAACATCTGACCGTTTGGGTCTTTTCATGGTCGAGGCCCAATGGGGAGGCCCGTCTGACTTCGGGAACGTTTTCGGGCTTTGAACCTCACAAAGGGGGGCGGCAGAGGAGCGTCACAGCGGGCATCCTCCGTCCACCCCAACACGGGCCGCCCGGATCCCTAACGCCGCTCAACGAAAGCTTCGCGGGCCGAGGATGAGGATATATGAAGATTCCAAGGATTGAGGATTTGGGATGATTTGGGGGGGGTTCGGGCGTGCCACAGGGAAAATTGGAACAAGACAAAAACCCACCACCTTGCAAGGATCCGTCTGTCAAGGTCTGCCGAAACAGGTTTCAATCATCACTGGAATGAGGCAACACAGCTATCAGTGTGTTTCTACTTTTGCACTGCCGATTCACCAACTTAGCAAGTACAAAACAATAATTAGTTAATCCCACTGGGTTTCCTAGACAACAACAATTTAAGCTTTGTCCACGTTCATGTTCAGTAGGGATGCAATGCCTGGGCAATCTTGCTGTGATTTCACATCCACAACCAATTCTAAGAATGTCAAGGCACACCATCATTGGTGGTCACCAGGTTCAGCATGCCGGTGCTGTGGTCCATGAGCTGAACTTCGATGTACCAACCTGATGGAATGTGTCTGCTTCGATGTGATGAGAGTAGTTATCTGAGACAAACTTCACAATAACCGTGAGAGTTGACCTGTGGAAGTTAACCTGAATGGAACCGGATGTTGACCTCAGAGGTGAACCAGATGTTCTTCGTTAACCCCAGACACTCGTGGAACCTGAGAATTGACCTGTGGTTTCGACCCTTTTCCGAAGACCAACCCGACGTGGTGTTGGGGGTGGATTTGACCCTGTTAGCTTGGCTTCATGCGTGCCAATGCCGCATCCACATGTCCGGTTATGAGTTGGGTTCACGGTCATCAGTTGGCAAGTCAATCCATTGATGCATCCACTATCTCGGGTGAGTCGGGCATCTGTTGCATCGACATTTTCTGTGTTAGCCGGATCAACTCATCTGCTGCACCAAGCCTCTGAAAAGGACATGCAAATTCTTCGAATTTGCTTGAGCTTTGAACACCCCATTGAGGTGCAAAGTCACAAAATGAAGATCTGTGCTATCTCCACTACTTCGTTCTAGCTTCCGATTCTTTGAAACCTACATACTGCGACCAAAAGATCCTGGTCAAAACCCACGTTTGGTCACACCTTTTCCTCCTCTCCAACCGGACTCCGACTCGACTCTCGGTCTGAGACTTCCCGCGTTCTTGCAAGAAGGTGGTTCGGTCGCTGGGCGTTTGCACCTCGAAGAGGGGGAGGTGGGAGGGTACGCGAGGGGGGCGTGGGGGGCAATGTTGAAAGATATTGAAACCGTTCAGAGCAGTCAGAGGCAAACCAGCCCGATAACAACCAACATCCAACAACCATCGCCAACCAGTCGAGGTTCTTTTTTTGAGGTTCGTGTCGACTTAAAGGTCGTGAGTGATGGCGACATGTTCAGGGCAGTACAAAGCCAAGGAATGAGTTCCATTAATTAATATTGTTTGTAGACAAAGAACTTGCTGCAAAAAAAGGGCCGTGTACCGGCTGTGGGAATTAACGGGAGACGGGGGATTAACCTTCCTCTGCTGGACGCACAACATCTGTATTGTGCTGTATCACAATGCTCTTGATGAATTTGCATAGCGTGGCATAACTCAACACTGACATCTTGGGAGGGAGCTCCTTTTGAACTCAAGCATGTCGAGGCAGCGGCCCTACTCTATAGTCTATAGCACCTTCTTCAGGGTCTCCCTTCAGCATACCACAGCCACCCGCGTCGTCAACACACATGAGACTCGTTCCGGAGAGCCTTGAAGATGAGCCGCAGCCGGCTTTCCACAGGAGCACCCTGCGAGATCTTCAACACCACCCTGGCAGGGCTCTTGGGTGCCAGCTATACCAGCTACCAGACCCACAGCGGCTTGCTACCGCTACAATGAAGGAACCACGTTTTTGTCTATCTCAGTCTATCTCATATCTTGGAAGAAATGTTTTTTGTTTTCAATGGTGTGAAGGATTGGGGGAGGAGAAATTGGTCTTGACCTGGGTTGTGTGGGCAATCATGTCGAATAGTAACAGCAGGGAAGCAGGTGTCCAAACTTGCTAGCAAAGAAGTTGTAACACCCGTTTCCTTGTGGTTGGCGCAGGACAGGGGGCAACTGAGGATCTCTTGTCGCGTCTAAAAACTAAGAGAAAATGGACAGCTGTGTCATGTGGAAAGCTGTTCCTTGAGCTGCCGCATCAAGTCCATGTCTGATCAATGCAGTACATGTGCAGAACCCCTCAGGTCGTAGGGGGCGAAGCCTACAAGCTGAGAAAGAACAGAAACACATTGTATAGCTGCGGCACACTAGACCACACCTAGCAATTGAACAGTTGCCTTTGCAGTTCACCTTCCCTCCTTCCCGAACGTGGCAAACACATTAGAATAACTTTAGGGCACCTAGGTCTCTATGAATCACAACTTGTGGGTCGTGGTCTCTTTGGTGACGTTCTCTCGTTTCTGGGCAAGCAGTTGATCTAAGCTCTCGGGCACATTGGCGATGCGCTCAGCCGTTGGATCACCTCAGCTGTGCGAAGAAAAATATGCCCGGAATGTCGAGACCCGGTGACGTGTGATTTAACATGTATAGCAAACCTGAAGTACGTAGAATACGGAATTGGAGGTCCACAGTTTAGGTGGACCTCAAGAGCTCTAGGCAGCTAGATCTCTAGACCTCTAGACCTCCAAACCTCTAGTTCGTCTAGTTCCTTCTGGATCTCTAGGCCTTTAGATCTATGACATATCTCTCTGGATGTTTAGGCGTTTAGATCTTTCTAGACCTCTAGATCTCTCTGCTGGATCTCAAGACCTCTAGATCTCTGTGGAGCCCAATATGTCTAAAGCTCTAGACCTTAGACCTCTAGACCTCAAAACACTGTTTGGGGTCTCGGCTGCCGGGATACAGAAACATTATATATTTATTGGGGGCCGCGGAATTGACATGTACCAAAATTCTAAGTATCCCAGGATCGTTATAGATTTATATATTACTATATTATGCACATCTCTCAACTTCAAGAACTGAAACCATAGCGTTTTTGGAAGAGACAATGATTTCGGAAGGTATCTGGCAGGAGACCTGAGGGCGCTTTGCGCTTTGGCTGGCAAACTGATCCGATTTTCCTATTACAATATAATGATATGATATTATAATATGACTTGTTTTCGTGCACTGTGACCTTCTTTGCCAAGGTGACATCTGGATTTGGGCAGTCTTCCTCATTGGTCCAATGGACTTAAAACCTCGCTCTTCTCACCCCCTCGCTCTTCTCACATCTTGTTGCGCAAACAAACCATGTCCCTTCGGCTCACTTCTCCAACCCCACCATCTTCGTCGAAGTGGCTGCGATCCAAGTTTTTCAGCATGTCCCTTCGCGTCTCATCCCATTCACACGCAGAAGGATGCGGCAGGTAGATCTCCTGGTGTTCGGTTCGGAGTTGTGGCACGACAATGCACGATGTCCGACTTTCGACAAGAACGGCACTCTGAAATTACCTTGGGGTCCGTGTGGAGTGTGACGGTGAGAGCCCCCCAAACAGAATGAAACACCCTAAACCCATGAGTTGTTCAACCATTTCTTTTTCCTTTACCAACCTTTTCCCAAGGGTCTTCTTGACGGAACTCTGATCTGCGTGTCAATGAATCCTTAGACGACCAGCTCTGAGCCTGATTCAAAAGGTGACCACAGAAGTGACCGCTTTCGCGGCTGGACCAAGAGTCGTTTCGCTCCAAGGACCCGCTGGCGCGGCTGAGTCATGACCTTTCGTTCCACTGCACTCAGTCTGGAACGTCGGACTTGACCTTCGATTCAGACGTTCTTGCAAGACATTTCTCTGCCCATTGCCCACCCCTGAAGGGCGTTCGCAGCTGGGAACTAGAGCCTCAGAAAATCCTGCAAGCTTGCTTACAGTAAGTGGGGTCCACCAACAAGGATGATCATGAATCATCATGAATCATCCCCACCTAAACAATCAAGTTTCTCATCCACTTGATCCATTGAGACTAGCTCGACAGGGCCGCAGCTCAGTGTGAAACCCCCACCTTGGACAGGTTCACAGCTGTCTCGTTCTCGGGGTCAAACAAGTCTCGCCTCACCCAGAACCAAGCGGGTCCGCGGGTCCAGCGCAAGCCGGAAGCTTGGGGACCGGGCACCAACGAACACGGTGGAGGAGCCCGACATGCACATGATTGCACATGGATCCTAGAGCGGATCTGCAGCTATGCCCATGTTTGAAAGCTGTGTGAAGCTAAATTATACTAAATTGCTTTTTGAGGTCGTTGACACATCTCTCAGCAATCTAGGAGGGTTTTCACCAAGACTACAGTAAAAGGATCATTTTCACAAGGCTCTTTCCTGGGGAACAAATCTTGAGGACTCTGCAGTCGCTGGGTCTCTCGTTTTGCCCAACGGCATCGAAATGCTACCACTGAGTCCCAGGCATGCCCGTGCAGTACCATTCACCCAGCTTGCTGTCGAAATCCTGTCGGCGGGTCCCGTGGGCTCCACCAAAATGGACCGCATCGCATCCATCTGCACTGAGGCTGGGACTCCATCTGCATTCAAAGTCCAAATTGCAGCCGTCTCGCTCAACCTCGGAGTGCCGAGGTTTAGCAGAAGGATGAGAGAACGAACACTGATGCACCAACCTTGAGCCGCATGGCAATATCTTAGGATGAACATGACATGTGCTACGAGCAGTGGAAGCAAACTATCGACCTGCCAACAGCTAGCAAGCCATAAAGAATCATAGAGCATGGCCCAGTGACAGCTTGCAGTTGACAATTAAGCAATGAATTTATACCGTTCCGGCATCGAAAGGCGTCCAACATGTTGAGGCGTTCTTCCGAGGGCGGAACAGCTTGAATCCAGTTTGACCAGCACCTGACGCACGGGAAATCGAAGACATCCTATCAAAACAACAATTGTATTGAAATAACATCTATATAAGCAACTGGCAACAAGTCATGTGGCGGGAAGCTTTGATCACTTAGGATCGTTGCTCAGCTGATCCTTGAGCAGTTGACCCATGTTGACTCATGTTGACCCCCCCCAAAAAAAAACACACTTTTGTAGAAACACATCGTTTAGTTGTTATGGTTGTTTTTTGGCCATCCTCCCCCTTAATACCTCCAACCTATAGGGAAATCACTACCCCAATGGCCCCCTCCAGGTGTCCGGTCCACGTCTGTCACGTCTGTCGGATCTCGCACCTCGAGCTTCCACCACCAGGTCACTGCCAGCACGCAGGGCTGCCGATGAAGTCATGTCGAAGAACAAATCCTCGGCTGCCGTCAGCATCCGTCAGCCAGTTTGGAGCTGAGTTTGGAGCATGGTTTGAGGCTCCAATCCAACGCCATGCGATTTTTTTGCCATCGAAAGGATGTCGCTGTCATGGCTGTCATGGTTGACCCCTGGAAGTCACGTCGAACGCATTCCCTGGTGGTCAGTCGATTCAGATTCCTGGTCATTGGTCGGAAGAAAACGACATGGCTGTCCGTTGAGCCAATGGCCAACGTTCACGAGAACACTCCTTTAAAGCGACGAAGACCGCCAACGCCACTGATTTCCCATGCTTTCAGGATCTTTTTGAAGCTTATACCTGGATCCTCCTTTGGGCGGAAAAAAAGTGCCGGACCTCAATCCGGCAAAATGTTCCGCCGGATTCCGAAAAAAACGCCGGAGACCTGAAAAAACATCCGGATCCAAGATTCTGAAAAACAAAGATGATAAAAGGCTGGATCATACACAAGCAAACTGCCTTTGCGCCACAAGTAGTTTTTTCTGGAACGCACTCATTCCACAACCCAGCACTGGAGCCTTCCCGTTCCCATTGCCCTCGCCCATCTTCCGAATGGCCTAAGAGCAGAACCATCACAAAATATAAGCAAACTTGTGCCCAAGCAAAGACTTCCAAGAAGAAACCAAGGAGTATGTGGCAAGGAACCCCTATTTCTCTGCACCCGTGTCTCTAATTGTTTTTTACAAAGTGGCTCTCCATGATTCTTATATTTTGGTTGTAAATTGTTTTATATTGCTTGCCTCAGGACGGCCCCGCCAATAAAGTAGCAGCACTCATGGTTCCTGTCGAAACTCTTAGTTGAATAACTTTTCAAAATTCAAAAGACTGAGTCCAAAAAAAATACGCCGGAGTTACGGGAAATTACGCCGGAGTTACGGGAAATTACGCCGGAGTTACGGGACAAAACGCCGGAGTTACGACGTGCAATTTTTCTTAGCAACTCTCTGCAAAACATTGAGATTCTGAACAACACATGTTCCACAGCCCAAACCTTGTCCGGCAGGCTCTGCAAACCTGCGCAACTAGATCAATTATATCCCAGCGCCCCGACATCCTGAAACAATGGGAGTACATCTTTGCCTATGTTCTTTCAGCTTAGGTACACCCACTTGGGTCTTTCAACACGTGCATCGCACTGTACCAATTTCATCCGATTTCACTTTGAAGATCACCTAAACGGATCTGATTGATCCAGTGTGAACCATGCTGAAACCGGTGGAATGAGAAAACAGCGGAACAGGCAAACGAGCACACTTTGCAAGCAAATCATTACCTTCAAAGAAATGCAAGCCTGCAAGCCACAAAGAATGCAAAGCCTTGAGAATCCACATTTCAAGTGACTTGGAAAAACCGCCGGACCAAATCCAGAAAAACGCCGGAGTTGGAAGTCCGGCGCCGGACCCTGTAAAAGTGCCGGACTGAAGATCTAGGTATAGCTTTATCATTGAAGTAACAAACGCCACCAACCTCTTCGACACCTCCTCGGTATACCCCACTTGGAATGTGCCAACCTCTTCCCCACAAAGCTCGGCGGATTCCCCGCGACGGCACAGCACAGACTCAACCCGAGCGGCGGATTCGCGGCCCAGGATGGCTGCACCCTCACGGCCCGTCTGCCCAAAGGCATTGTAGACCTGGGAAGCGGAGCCGGTGGAGCCGAAGACGCGGTCCCGGACGAGCGGAGGAGCGGTGAGCGGGGAGCTTTGGACCCGGTGGAGCAGGGACCCTTGACGTGCTGAGTATTTTTAGATTGCGATTGCGATGGTGGTGTCTTTTTGTCGGGAGTATTGTACAACTACAATTCACTCGCCTGGCAGATTGCTGATCTTGATGGCTTGGGGGTGTAGTTTGCCAGAACACAAAGCCTGGAAAAATGAAACAGAACAGCACTGTATCATGTATCATTGTTGGGGCGCCCCAAGTGCAGGGACGTGTCCAATTGCGGTCACTGGGCTGTGCGACTGCAAGCTCCAGCAAGCTCTAGGTTCTGAATCGTTACACGAGACTGAAAAAGGAGCTAGGCCGTATTTTTATCAAATGACCAAACAGCATCAGTGCGCCCGTAACGTCACTTCGCAACTTCAAGGTCGGCCTTCTTTCGTACGTCGACCTCACATGACCTCAAATTCAAAACGTTTGGAACTTCGACATATATACATATACATATACATAGATGAGGTATACGTATACCGTACAAATCCATGGACCCCGTCATCTAACCTCCTCCACATGCTCGGGTCGGGCCTGAATTCTTCCTGGCACCAGGAAGCCCTGGCGACAGAAACGATGACACACACGATGGCAGCAGCAGCAACAACAACAGCAGCAGTCCTGATTGCCTATCAGGTTCTGCATTTGTCTGCCAGTATACATTCCAAACATCTACTGGCAATGTGGCTGTCCCATGCAGCAATACAATCATCAAGAATCAAACCTGCAACCTCAGCATGTGACTTCTTAAAAGAAACTCCGTGCAGTCCATGTCTCCCAAACCATCCTCCAACTTGAGTGTTGGTCTGACGACGTTTTGTCAGGCTCACCTCGACGAAAGCTTCGTCCCTGATGTATGGAGTCCCTTCCCTGGGCGGAAAGCTTCGTTCTGGACGTTGGTGCCAGGTGGAAATGGTGAAGCGTCTGCCCGTTGGTGCTCCAGTATCGAAGTGGGCCAACACATGTTTTTCTGGGAGGGAGACGCTGAGAAGAGGGAGACCCTGCAACCACCGCAGATTGATGGTCCTCTTCCCACGCGTGCTTTCAGAGGTCTTCAAGACAGAAGCAATTTGTATGTAGAATCACTTGCGTTCAGTTCTCTGAAACTCGATGCTAAGTACGGTGTGTGAGCAAAGACATGGCCCCTCGTCATTGGTGGCCCCTACCTGTTTGAGAATCTCCGACGGTTCGGATGACCAACATGGAGTTCATTCTCCGCCGTGCACCGTTTGCAGGGAACTTGCCATTCCTGAGCGATGCCCAGGCGCTAAAGCTTGTCCAGCAAGAGTGCTGTTTCGTGGGACGTCCTTTTCCTTGTTCTGCAGTTGTTTTTCTATATGGCCGCTGACTCCGCTGTTCTCTTGAACTCCCAGGCCTGTCCGCGGCGTCTGTTTCGAACCGAGCGCCCCGTGCTTATCATCTTCTGGGAGCTCCCAGGTGGAGAGTCGCCAGCGAGAGGCCCCAGGCACCTGGCGCGAGAGGCCCAGGTCGTCAGCTGATCCTTTCTCGGCAGCTGGAGAAGAAAGACACTGCATGGAAGGGAAAGTGGATTTGGGGGAGTCTTCTCCACTTCTCCAAGCAAAGGCAGCCATGAGTCATGATGTCCAGGACAAAAGAACTGCACCTGTCTGTGGGGTGCTGACAAAGCTCAACACAGTAGATCCAAATAATATATATATAAGTATAATATAATATATACATACTACATATATATAATATAAGTACAGTAGATACATGAATATGTACCAAAAGAGTTCATAGTCCATAGCAAGGAGGCTAAAGATCAAAAAACAAAGCTTTTTGGGGACACACATGTTGATGTACGCAAGGGCTATCAAACGATATCCAGAATGAACAAACAAACAATCAGGTTGCTCTCACCGATTGCATGGGCGTGATTAGCTTTGACTAGCTTTGACTGATGTTATCTTGATCTTTCACCCAAATCACAGGCTCTTCGCATCAAATACACTTGGTGAACTACGTGAGCAAAGTTAAGGGGAACAGAAAGTCCCTAGTGCTCCAAATACCTTCTGAGAAGGTGGTTGGGGTGGGTTTTGGGGGGGTCTAACATGGTCTAACTAGCTTCCGAGGATGTGGTTGGAGAAGGAAGTCTACCCAAACCCTACCAAAGGTTCCTCCTTTCGGGAGTCGTCGCCCGATAAACGTGCCTCTGAGATCTTCACGTCGGTGATGGTGAGGTGAATGTTGTCGAAGGCTGAGATGCGTGCTTTCCGTGCGATTCGCCGAGATTCCCCAGGTTACTAGGGCTCCACGCCCATATTATGCCATATCCTAAGGTGCTTAGACCATGTTAGATACCTCTGGCACCCACCTGAAGCACTTTCGAAACGGAGGCCAGGAGCCCCAAACACAAAGGGATTGGGGATATGTCCGACCTTCGCTCCTGGGATGTCTGACCTCCGATTCTGATCCCTCCGGATTCTGTCCAACCAGCGTCCTCATGGGTTGCGAATGGATGTGCCTTATACCTTGCAGGTTCAGTTTCACATGGCAGAAACTTGGGGAGTTTCTGCCATATGAGAGAAGGACGAAGAGCAAAACCGCGTTTATCTTCTTGGGCAGACTCATGAGGAAGCACTTAGTAGAGGCCAAAAGTTAGCCTGCCACGTGAGATACCGAAAGTTATAAACAAACCTGTTCACTGTCTTCAAAACAAAGGAAGGTTCTGCATGGAAAGAAACTCACGTTTATATTAATGACAATGTGTACTACACAACGATCCCGGGTGTCCAATCTAATCGGGTGTCCATAGTACGAGTACAAAATGCACGGGTGCCCTAATTACACTAATCACAGTACCTGTGGTTTCAGCGTGTTCTCAGAGTTCTGCACATCGATTGCGATTCAATTGCTCACATTGACACATCTTCTGATTCTTTGGTCTTCATGGTCTTCACTTAATCACTAAGGTCCGTGTCCGGTCGTTCAATATTAAAATCTTGGATCACCTACAACGATTGGAGCCAAATTCAGGCTCAAAAGATCCTAAACTTGCCTAAATGCATCGATGAAATCTAGCTCCACTGATATCCATCGTGGAGAATCCAGAGAGATCCAGAGTGATCCCGCTCAACGAGACCCGTTGTTCCAACAGGTGGGGCGCTTCGGCTTCCCAAAACGCCGAACCAACGGACAGGTGGGGCGCTTCGGCGCGACGCAGGGTCGTCGTTCCGCAGCACGTTCGACGCGACGTCGTCTGGGGTGCGCGCGATCTGCCAGGATCACCAGGCGAAAAGCATCCCAAGTGGCCACCAAGATCTGCGGAAAGCGAGATGAAGCGGTGAGGTGGAAAGCGAGTTTGGGAAAAAAAGGAGCGGCGTACGGCAGGAAATCGGGAATCTAGAGGGACTCCGAAAAAAGGGTATTCGGTGCCACAAGAATGAGAATGACTTGAATGAATTGATTTGGGATGATTAGGGTGTTCAGATGGTTTTCAGGTACCAACAACCTGAAATAGAAGTCATTGCGGGCCCATCAATGTGGCGTGGCCGGTGTTTTCTCCTTAAAGAACACCAAGCCTCTGAACCTGCAATGTGGTGACCCACCACAACACCACAACCCTGGAGTACCAATCTCAGATCTCAAGGAACTTCACCAAGTCCTTGGGAGACTACAAGAGATTGGAGGATTCGAACAGCAAGTGATGCTTGGTCGGGCACCAGGCACTGAAGTCTGCAAAGTCTGCAGTCAGGGATCCAATCCTACTCTGGATAGATTTCACTTGCCTACGCCCATCTCTTGTCTCTTGTTCCTGAGCATGTGGGACTCCCATAGCCCAGCCGGCCTCCCACGGCCCAGCACTTCCACACGCCTTCAGCGGGCACACCTCTCGAAGCCCCCTGCCGCGCCTGCGGGATGCTCTTCCGGTCGCTGATGTTCGCCATGGCATAGGACTCTTGGAACTCAAAGCCGATGGGCTCCTGCAGAGTGCGGCGGACGCGGCGGACGTCCATGAACTTCACCCTACTGAGGATGGTTCCAACAGCCCAACGTCCATGGCCTTAGGTCTTCAGTTGGATGGCTCACTGATTCTATAGGGTGTTTTCTTTTGGATCCGTGCCCAAGGCGTAGGTACGGAGACCTATATATCAGTTCAAGCCTATCCAGAAGACCTCTGGACTAACCGCATCATCCCGAAAGCGCTGGACTGGGATTCTCATTGTGGAGGCTCACACGACCTTCTCCCCTATTGTAAAATTCATGGTGGTCAAACAAATGCCATCCAAATGGATCTCAACAACGTCTCTCCGTCTGATCTGTCATCTTCCAACTGTCAAATGTCTCTCAGCCCTCTTCGGATCGGCGAAAAGCATCTGAGCCGTCCAGGAGGCCACCCCCCTTTCCACGTCGGTCCCGATCATCTTCGAGTCATCACTCCGGATCGGCTCGGCAGGGAGCAAGGATCCTACTAGCTCCTGGCATTACTACTAGGAACAAGAAGCTACTAGTAACATCTAGTAACAAAGAGCATCGCTACGAACGGAGCGATCGGACGCTACGAACGGAGCAAAGGGACAGATCGGCGGTGGCTCCAGTGCGTCAATCTGCAGCTCTGAGGCGCTCTGGACCACGGTGAAGTCTGAGGCGCGACCCCAACGAGTGCGGTCGTTGGTTGCGGTGGACCACGGAGGAGTTCGGAGCCCAACAAAGCTCGGTGAGAGGGTCAACATATGTGAAAATGGTTGTAGCACTGTTGTAGCACGGCCCCCCTGGGGTTGGCCCATAAACATTTATACTTTGGGTCAGGGTCGGCTCAATGTTTTGCATCTAGTCATGAGCTGTTTGTATTGATAAATTAAAAGCATCATCAGCAAACCGGTGTCACGCACTTGAGCCACCAGCTGAAGTAAATAGTGGTCACGGAGCCAGCACCCCGCAGAAGACCTGCGGCGTGAGGCTTTGATGCGACTGCACGGACCCTGAGATATGGCAAAACGTGAAGTGTCAGCATCAGGATCAGGGATAAATGTCGGGCCCTTCTTGGGAGGGCACACTACAAAAATAGTGCAATCATACCACAGTTGGCACAGCATGTGGCTATGCCGGTTCGAAGTCAGGTTCGCTGCCTTTTCTCCGCTCTTGTAATTATACCCCATCCCACACGCAAATCCAAAGCAGTTTCATGTGATTTTCAGCACCTGTGATGCCAGAGGAGACGTTGAAAATCACGGGGATGACCTGAAGTGCTTCGGTGCTAGTGGCGACTCCGCGGCATGTGCACCGAACAGCGATCGGAGCCTCCGCGATCGTTTGGGTTGTCATATTACAACATGCATCCAGTCGAAAGAAGATGTGACCTCAACAGGTCAAGGGAGAATGATAAATTTGTGCTTTGGTTTGATGAGTGCTTTCTATATATAGTTGGCTAACCGAACCGCTATATAGTTTGCATTTTGCCTCTTGATGGGGCCCTGGAAAAAAAAACACATAAAACACGCAATGCTTGATGTTTGATGCTGGAGTTGTGAGTGAGAAGTAGTTGGTCCAAAACAAATAGAATTGGATGACCTGCCATCCAAGTGAAAAAAAAAAGAACATGACCAATGGGTCAAAAGTGAAATTGCACCTTAGACCACTTTTCACGCATCATCACGCATCACAGTTGTTGAGTTGATTTGCTTTGCAACAGTAACATTACAGTAAATAGAACAGCTTTGGGCACCCGCACTGGGGAGAACTGCTTTTCACTGCTGGGGACCTGTCCCGCTCTTTGGCAGGATTATGTACACCGAGGAGAAAATCGTGCCGGCACTAGTCTCACAGGAACTCATCGCCAGAATATTTGAAGCCTGCTCTTTCCATGTATAATTGGAAGGCATCCAAATCAACACCTGCAAGCCAGCTTGGTGGGCATTGCTTGCGCTGCAACACTGGTTATACCGTCACTCCTGGAAAAGCACAAAGGTTGGTTGGCTTCCAGCACTTTGTCAAACACCTTGAGTTGTCTTATGTTGATCATGAACAAAACAACCTTGCAGTTCTCACTGTCTATTTCAAGTTGTGTGAGGCCTCGAAAACTTCTTTGATGACGTCCAACAGATCTCGTCAGGACCTCTAGTGCATTTTGTAAATGTTTAAGTGCTCAGGGAAAACGGTGTTCAAGGGCAGGTAGCCCCCCTGCGTCGCCGACATGACCCATAAACAGTATCTTTCCTTTCTCCACTCGTCTTTGCGCAATTATTTGTTCAAAACATGTCAAAATTAACCCAATAGTCAACACCATGTATAGAATAATATATATATATATGTATATATTATATATATTGTATATATTACTGATCATCTGTTCGTTATCTTGCCTACACAAATAGAATACATCCCTCGGATATGTGGGAGTTCTACAAGGCACTCTCGGCCAAGAGCTGTTCTCCACCATTGCACTTCTCCACCATCATGAGAAGCAGCTCGAAGGTTTCGGCTGCCAAACGTCCCATGGACTCGAACTCCAGCAGGTAACTCTTCTGCGTCTGTGCCTCGTCCAGCACCGAGACGTTTGGACGACACGAAGAGCACCGACGATCTCTGTGGCCACCAATCAACACAAAACCCCTGAGCCAAGACATCTCTGGCCCCCAAAACTCTTACGGCAAACCAATACCCCAGCCCCAAGGCTTCGAATAGATCTAGACTTTGACGTATACAGGTGCACCAAAAGAACCATGGATACAATGGATGCGGTTTGGGTTCGTTCGACCTCATGGGTCAAGGAATCACATCAAAACAAACGTGAGAAAACGCCGGAGGCCTCACCAGTTTTGTGGGTGTTTAGCCTCTCTGCACCTCATGGATTTGCAATGATTTGCAGGTTGCCTGCACTCTGCAGACTTCCTTCTAACGGTTTTGAGGATTGAAGGGACTCTGCTGGCATAGAAATCCGACAAACACTTACAAACACCATCAAACACCCAGTACTTCAGCACCCCCCCAGAACAAAAACATGCAAGCAACAAACTTGCCCAGTGACGAAGATCCAATAGCTCAATACCTGCTCATCCTGTGGTGAGCAATCCATCCCTGGCACCTGCATCGCGAGCCCGAAACACCGGGGGGGAGCTCTGAATTCGGGGTCAAGAAAACCCATGAAAACAGGGACGGCAAGCGAACGAGACCTTCGGAAGTCTTCAGACATCTTCAGACCTCTTCTGAGATGATGTGAAGGGAATGTTTGATCATATTTACCATCGATTTCGGGTCCGCCACCACAACTGATCGGAGTTTATACCATTCCCGTTGTTCGGAGTGTTCGGATTGTTCGCGAAGTGCACGGCAGCACATGGAACCACCATGGTCTTGGAAGGCCATGCAAGAAGGGTGGACGCATTGAGGGACATGGGGTTTGCCATCTTCAAGACCGTGGTCGATTTCTGTCATTTGACCGAAAAAGAAATTGAACCTGACGCGCCAAGTGTTACACTATTTTTGTTTGAAAGCGGGTGAGCTGGGGAGAGCACACACTGGCTCAAATACTTCAAACTAACTGTAAAACCATCCAAAATTTCAATAACTGCTCTGAAACCTAGGCTAATTGAATTTGTTTCCCTCTTCCTGTGCCCAAACTCCATGTGCCATGTCTCATCGTCGTTTTTGTGTGGTGTGTGTGTATTATGTTTGGTCTGTGTGCGTGTGTTTTGTTGTTTTGTTTGTACTTTGGTGTTATCTCTAAACCTTTGTAGGCCTGGTCTGAACATTAACAATTACTGTATATAATAGAGCTCAAAACCATTCAAAACACCCAGGATGATATTTCAGCCACAAGGAAACATACCTGCCTTGTGGCGCTGGAGAAAGGTTCCAGCGAGACAAGGCTCAAACAAGGCAGTGACACGCTCGAACCAACAGACCCTGAAAACGTGGACAACGCCGTCACCAGGCGGACATGAAAGACCCACGGCCCGCGACCCTGACAAGGCCTGGACAAGCCAGAGAGGTGAATGCCAGCCAGGCAGAGAAGGCAGGGTCCACAAAGAGGCCACGGCTATCATCACCAGCACTACAATAATAAGGCATACTTGTAGGATACTCTTGCGCAAAACAAACACTGTGCAATACATGGTTGCTTAACATACAACAATTGTGAAGATACTTGTCATGGGACACTATAAAACACTCTTGTACGACACAAACCCACACTCAAACGCTCGTTCTACCGAGGCTACGCAGAAACAGCCTGCCGCAACGATTTCGCGCGACAAAGATGCAACACGCCAACGTCAAACCCAGTTGACCTTGCCAATCATCCTGCTCCTCACAACGTTTACGCATGCGTGCTGTACAACGGTGTTTTTGTTTGCACACAAAACATCTCCCAAGAGCACCCGGCACCCGTTTTCTTTGGAGGTCTTCGCCTCCCGTTCCCATCCCAGTGGGCCCAACATGGCCCAACACTCCATCAGTTCCAACGAAAGAAGTCCGCACATGGCCCACCCCAGGCGGTTTGGGCCTTCGTCTTGAGGGTCCGTCTCAGTTGAAAGGCCCCAGAGTGGATGGGCAGCTTGATGGGATCCCAGTCCTTAAGAATTTGCTGGACGGGTCAGTGAAAGAGTCCGATTTGTTTGATCATAGTTTGTTTGATGGTTACACCACTAGGACACTATAGGACAAAAGTTGGTCTTGAAGGTTCCAAATTGACAGATCGTTCCCCAATTTCAATCCTGCAAGATGCTTATGGAGCCTCACACGGTCGAATTTCCTCCCTCCAAAGCTGAACCTAAAAAGGGTGAGAATTGACCGTCCCACGCTGGCCACACGAAATAGACTTCTTAATTCGTTACAGGTGCTTGTGGATGGCACCCATTCTTGTATCTCTTCAGCTTCTGTAGGATACTTGAGATAATTGGGCTTCAACTTGCCTTGTTGGACAAGAGTCCACTTGGTCCGACACCAAAGGCCGCAAATGTAGGCTGAAGCCATTGTAGAAAAGGAGCCGAAGTTCACATGGCCCCAACTCCTGGTTTTGAGAAGCCGTGAGGCGAAGCGAGTAGATGATTTCTTTCCCAAAGAATCCATGGGACTGGACTATTTGCCTACATGAGGCTATATACATACATGGATGGATGGCCTTTAAGAAGCTTCTTTAATTTTAGGTTCAAGGGTCAATGTAGGTAGATACTCCGCCAACCATCTGCCACGCCCTAGGCGGGGTGTGTCTTGTGGAAGGTTGCTTGTAATGATTGCTTGTCAAGGTGATGAGCTTGTGATTAGAATGTTCGTTGGCGCGGATTTTTGCGCAGATTATTCCTTTCGCATGAGCCGCGACGAACAATCATCGATCGCCGATAGGCACTTGTATCTCATGCCGGACATATTGCACTGATCAACTCTCATGCCAAGTTAAGGTAATACGTGTGTTGTGGAAAGTTGTATGTACCTCACACCCTTCCATAACCTTTCCACCCCCTCGCCCTGGACTGTGTTCTCCAATCGAAGCAAATGATTTCCGGAAGGATTCTGCTGCATGAAGCACAGCAGCACAACGAGTAATCATCAATCGGCGACAAACACTGTTATCTTAAACTTATCCTATGCCGGACCTTGTCCAGATCAATCCTGCTACTCACCGCCTCCTTGGGGCGGCGGACCTGGCGGAAGGCCATTAAATACACTTCATATATGCAGTGGCAGTCTTGTGTTTCCTCAATGATTTGGGTCATTGGCGTGGTAATACGGAAAGCAAACACCTATACACGCATCTATTTACTATATAAGTATATACTGGTATCTCAACTCCTCAAGGCCATCTCCTTGGGAGTCAGGCTTGGAATAACTCCCCAAACTGTGCAGTGGATCCTCATCTCGTCATTCAAAGCTGTGCATTCTTGGCCGAAACCGCTTGGATTCAAGGGATTGGAGGATTTTGGATGATGATCCCCTTGGTTTTCACAGAATTCTTCCTGCTTCCTAGGATTTACTGTCTCGTCACTTGTCTCGTCCGTTTGTTTTCTTTTCATCACCGCCGTCCTGCCAGACCTGAGGGTTCGAGTCATCTCCCGGTCCCACATGGATCTTCCCTGCAGCGACCGCTCGGCCGTCCAGCAGGCGACCAAACTCGAACTCTTGAATCAGCTTGTAGGCATCCTTGCGGAACAGGTGATACAATGTGAAGACATGATGCAACACGCATGTGATACTATGTAACTGACGCTGACAATATGACATGGAGGGGAGGCATTTCGTACAGCAGCTCAAGGAGATTGGACAGCAAGACCATCGTTTGCTGGAGTATTGGAGCGAGCTAAAAATAAGCTGCAGTCGTAGAAAAGTTGCGTTGGGCTTGAGCGACCTGTTCTAAAGTTGTGCTTCTCCTAGAAGTTGCTATATACTTAATCGAACTGTCGGTTGCAAGCCTCCAACACTGCTGTCGGTTGAAAGCCTTTTGTATTGTCAGGTGAGCATCATCTGCGGCGGCATCCAAATATCTGAAGGGAGAGCTCCTGAGATGTTGGCGACAGCTGACATGTCCGTGGTGACTGCTTCACTTACGTACTAGTCCCCTGCAAACTAACATTGCCAACTCGATTCCACCAACCGTATTTTTGGAAAACGGTCTTCCACACTCGAATTGCAGGATATTGCAGGGCCTGCGGCAATTTTACAGGGTCATTGCTTGGCGAGCAAGGCAAAAGGGTGCAGTGTACTTCTTTGGAGGCCTGGGAGAAGGTAAGAAAACAAGTGGATGGGTCCTCCTTCACTTCCATCGAACCCAAACTCCTCAATCTGAAATGATCCAAATCCAAAGAAGCCATAATTCAGATAATTCAGAAGCCTTATGTGTTGAAAGCGAAAGCGAAACCCTCGTCTTTCTCCAACTGGGCGACCAAGGCTCGCCCGCAAACCAGGAGCTCGCAGCATCACGGTGGTCAAGCCTGGTGGGCTTTCGTATTGGCTTCGCATCACTGGGAGATCGAAATGCTCGAGTGCTCGAGGGCGAGCGGCTTTCGCGGCTTTCATCCGGTGACGATGTTTGGAGGGCTGGTGCGAATCGTCCACTCCAACACGGTTTGAGCGAACGAAAGCGATTGGATCTGACGGCGGAGATCAAGCAAATCTAGTCCCATGATCTGACGCCATGGACCCATCCGATCCCCATATTCAGTTATAATATTGGTGTATTAAAATAGGGAGACCTCCCAAAGACCCATTAAAATACAAACCCATATAAATCCCTGTCCTCCCGCCTGCATGCAAGGCCTGTAAGGCGTGTGCCAGCTTGGGTTGAAGCTCCAAGATGCGCTGCTTCCGCGTGAGGCCGTCGGTTTTGCCTTGGATCGACCGTGAAGAAAGCCCACACAGTCTTGTGTTGGGCTGCCGGCTGCAGGCTGCTGCATGTGGTTTGGTCATGTTTGGTCCAATACTCTGAAGATCTCTAAAGGTTTTAGGAGTATGACTGCGGGCTTACTGTACTCCAGTACGTACACTACTGTGCTGTTCGATGGTTTTTGAATGTTTTGATATGATCCGACATGAAGCATTATACTCAGCATTTCACATGCGCCTGGTGCCAACGTCATACCCTGGTTGAACATGTTGATCTCTGAACCTGACCTTGCTTTGAGAAGATCTCTTGCCTCCCTTCCTTACGCTAACTCACCAGCCACTCCGCTATCACACCAGAGTATACTTGTGTCTCAACACCGTGTCAGGCATGCAGACTTCCCGCGTCCCGCGCTGTCCGCGTTCGCTCGGTACCGAGAAACTCAACAGCCAAGTGCTCCAACCTGCCTTATCTTCAGGTCTTCCTTGCCTTACTGAGCAAGCTTGTGTTGCGCCCCTAAAAGTCTTAGGGGAAAACACATGAAAACAATCCACTGCTTGATGGGAAAACATCTCAGGCTACTTTGCATGTGTTAGTTTTGTATTGATGTGAATGTTGCGTCTCTGCAAACGCCACATTCACGACGCAAGAGTATCACAAATCATACCTGGCTTATGACTCAAAAAGTTGTGACATGACCTGACTATCGAAAGAAGGCCAACTGCGAAGGCAAACTGAACCACAACTTGTCAGCAAGGCCACTCGTCATCATCTCTTTCGAGAACCAGCTCCACTTGTCGCAAGGTAAAACGCATCAATGCAATCGACGGCTCAAGAATCTGGCACGCCTCATAGCGTGTAGCTAGCTGAACAGCCACCTGGCATGCAGGCTATGAAAAATGCAGCCACCCCAGACAGGTCGAAAAGAACAGAACACGAAGCCCCTAGCTATCCCACCCTGCTGTTTTTTGAAACGGGTTAAAAGAGAACCGCAGAATTGGCACCCTCCTAGCTTTGCAACCCTGAAGCAACGAAATGGGCAGGAAAAAAAACGACGGGCGGAAAAAGGAACACAGTCCAAGTAAGCAAGGTGAGCGCATGGGGAATGTGGTTACAAACAAGTATGTCGAACTCTTTCCATGTTCAATCGGTCTGACAACCCCAAATCAATGCTTAAAAAGAAAAATCAGCCTCACACTGGCATACAGTAATGAAAGATCCACTGTCATGTCGTACAGGACCTCATCCTGGATTGTGCACCTAAACCCCATAATGTAGACTGTTGATTGATCAACTCCCCTACCAAATCCTTTCCAGAATTAGTTTACATCTGTGTACAGGGAAAGTGATTGAATCAACAGTCTATAGATGTCTATAGTCACTGGATGTCACTAGTCTAGTCGGTCGCTTCTATCCAGTCTTTCCATGTATTTTCCTGTTTTTCTCTCTCCGCCTCCAGAGGACCGCTCACGGAGTCGACCAATTTCCAGAGGAAGTAACCTTCGTCCTCGCAACATTTCAAAGGCCCGACCCCGAAGACATGCTCGGTCGAACCCTGAAGTCATGTAGAGCGAAGGAAGTTCGGAATGGGAAGATTTGGGGACGTTGTTTTTTGAGCAACATCGATTTCTAAGTCCTGCACCACCAAACATGCCAAAAATCAACAAATTTCACATTGTTTTTTGCAAACAAAAACTATGGATATTGATACGTGGTATAATTATAATGAACAAAACATTGGATACTCAGGCACTCCTTCATTGGCAGTGCCTCCAGAAAGCACCACCTTGCAAACAGATCAGGGCCAAACGTGGTGAAACCGTGAAATACCTGGATCAGTCAGAAATAACCAACAAGTTTTGGTACTGTGAATTATTTTGGGCACCCTAGGCACCTGCAGGAACATGACAGCTAGCAACTGACCACCGTTTAAATCAATTTACAGTAATTTGACGGTCTATATAGTCGTTCCCTTTCAAGATTCACTGGTCCACAACTGTAGTATCAGAATCACCCTGCAAGACTATATGATCAACCAAACACACCCAAACGGCAACACCCCGAGATACCGCGAGTCCTCAATGTGCGCCACCTCTTTGAGAAAGCTCACCGCTTTCCGTGTGGTGACAGCGGCGTTCACCGCAATGGAAGCACCCGCCAGCATCATGGAAGCACCAAGAAAGCTTCACTTCCACGTCATGGCAGGAAGCGCACTATGATACTATGCAGAACAAATGCTTATGCTGTTTATGGAAGTATCATTGATAACTATTATTGTTTACCCAGTGTTGGACAAGCCCCCGACATTAGTCAGTTGAAGGTGGTGTGGATCGGGTAGATACCGGGGCCTGACAAGTCCGGACTCTTAGAAAACAATTAATAAGAGAAGGGCTACTAGTAGCATTCTTGCTCCGTTTCTGCAAATTGTAGACATGTTTGAAGTTGGAAGAAGAGTATCCTCATCCATCTGGCAATTTGTTATTGCTGTGCCAAAGTGTGTGTGTGTGTGTGTCCAACCCTGGACAAAGGGTCTTTCACCACCACTCTTTCCACTTTACACAGGCAGGGGCGTGTGGCACTCTCGCCCTACCACACGCAACGAAGCTGTGGGCGAGAGTGGGAAGCAGGGCCCGATCAGCCCTGCGTACCTGCCATTCTATCAAGCTGTGACTCCACTCTTCCTTTGGTTTGCTTCATGGTGTTTCCATGATACTCCCCACAAACCTATTCGTCCCCAGCAGCTGTGCCGCCGATTTGATTGCTGCCGCCTTTGTGACAACAATGTTAAACCTTTCAAGTGCTCGGACCCATGCACCTTTCTGTTCTCTCACCTTCCTTCCCAACGTGACTTGCATTAACTGAAAACCAGTGTCAGAGTGTTCAAAGCGTTGACGAAGCCTTGACCTGAGACAGCAGTCTTCAGTGCTCTAAGCCGGGAGTGGCTGGGGAGCGCCCCTTCATTTGCTTGTGTACAAGGAGTGAGGTCCAAGTCCAAAGCCTGGTTTCTGTGAGTGATTTGGGCACAGCAGCGGAGTGTTTTGATATGTTTTGATTCACGGAAAAGATTGCCTATGCTTTATTCATGTCCCAAAGGGTCCAGAAAGATCCTGGGGGTGTCCTTTGGCCCCAAACACCATTGAAAGGATGTACTTTAAATAGCCTCTAAGACTCCAAGACCATCGTCAAGGGGTACCTGGACCCTATGGGTAAGTATTCTTCATCGTCGGTTACTGGCCTTGCTCCCTCATGGGGGCCGATGCCGAACACTCATGAGATCATGAGGCACTAAGCCGACCTTGCTCGGAGCGCCAAGTTGTTCATCACCTCTGAAGCCGAAAAGCCGGCCTTCAGGTGCCGTGGGCCCCCCTCAATCACCCGGGCCCCCAAAAACATATCAAGATGCGTCTCTGGAGCATGTGTCTTTTTTCAGTTTTGGACTGCTTAGAGAAGACGCAGAAGGGCTCCCCACCAATCTGAACCCAGAATCTGCACACTTCTGGCATCCACTTCCATGAGACTCTGGGAGTGAGGGTCTTTCTTGGACTCACCACCGCCATCCACCCCACCTGAGCTGCCCGGACCACCCAGGACTCCGCAACAGCCGAGGTCTGCAGTTCCTTGGAGCCGCTCCCTGCGAAGTGCTCCAACCTGGGTGGAGGTGGTTAGACTCTTTTGCTTCGGTTGGGGGATGACGCTTCCGACTCTTGCACTGACAGGATCGTCACTGACAAACATGGAGTGACGAAAAAATGTCAACCCTCCCGCTCCCCACAAACGAACATGGACCCTGAAAGAGCTTGACCTGAAACAATCTAAAGCGGCAAAATTCATTTGCTTCGACCAAGAACAGCAGTCTATAGTGGTTGCCGAGGTCCGTTTTTGGTTTCCCGGGGGGGGTAGTGGTTCCCGCCTGGCGATCCATCATCGTCCATTAATTACATGACTGTTCCCCGCGCTTTGACGCTTCACCCCACCATGGTGTTCCTGGGTTGCTGAAGATCTAGCAGTTTCTCAGTTCTTTTGTCTCTTGGCTTGCATCTGCTCATTCTCCCGCTGCGTTCTTGCCTGCCGCTGCAAAGAAACTCACGATGGAAAATCCACAAAGAACAAAAACACCCAAAACACCTTGGAGAGCTCTGAACCAAATGCAACTGTACGTACCCCTGAATTATTAACTGACTCATGATGTGAAGGAACTGGTATGATTCCACTGCAGATCCATTCTCGCAGCACACTGTGCATGAATTTCTGGTGCAGGTCCATCCACCGCCGGATGCACCGGCGCACCTGGATCGCTTTTCACGACTTTGAGCGGCTTATCGCGGAAGTCCTGCCCCGGCGGAGTCGCGTCGTCTGCAAGGCGGGTCGGATGATACTCTGTTCACTCTGTCTGCACCAAGTCTGAAACCACTGACAGACTGAAGGCAGTGTCTTCTCAAGTGGTTGCAACAGGCAGTTGGATTCACATTCCATGGATGGATGTAAAGGAACATCTTCCGGCAACCAGGGCCCATCCGATGCTGGGTTTCAATTCACCCGATTCTGTGAGCATTCTCGATCGGTTCTGAGTAGGTACCTAGAACCTGAGTGACCTCTATGTTGGACCACCAACCACCCAGGTTTTGCCACGAAGAATGATTGGTACAAGGTTGTTGGATCCAATGGTTCCTGTTTCAAAAAGGGGTCCTTTATGGGCTCTATAGGTATGAACGCATTCACTGCCTGGCTGGATTGAATGGAGGGCGCGAGAGCGCGCGATGTGTCGGGCGTACCGACGATGTTTCTTGTGCCGTCCTCACCATCAAGCCTTAAGGCTTCTTTCATGGCCTCCTAGCAGTCTCTTCCACCCGGATGAGGATGACACTGAGGTGGCGAGCGTGAGGTGTAAGGGATTGTCAAAATATGTTGAACAACAACTACCTGTCCTCCAGTCTGGATGTGGGAATTGAATGGACGGTGAGTATCGCATAATATATGTTTGGGGCTCATGTACCCATCTTCATCTCCCACTAACCTCGTCCATTGTGAACCGATCCCAGCACAGTTGGCATGACTCTGAGCAAGTCAGCACTTCATTTCATTGGTAAGAAGCAAACCTGATTCAACATGATCTAAGGACTGGTTGAGGAATCATTCAATATAGCTGATACATGTTGATAAGCTGTTTGAGATTCATTGAGATACAGCAGTGTCCGAAGGAAGCCAACATGATGTCGCCTCAAGTCCCTCAAAGCCAGTTGACCAGGACTTCACAGGAATTGGATTCGATCATACTTCAAGGAGGCCAATCATACATCGGAAGTCGAACACTTTGCACAGGAACAACTGTTTCTTGGCTCTTTCGTACTAATGCCTCCTCTTCAAACTTTGCTTTTTTCGGCACATGAGCGAGATGGCCAGGAGAACATGTAGGTGGTTTGATCGTACATGGCTTAAACATCAGTACCAACAATTTATGCAAACAAGTTACAGTGTAGCTTATACTATACAGGAAAAAGTGTGCAACTCCGAAAACAACAACAGCTACGAGTAGTAGTGCTGCTGCCCTGGAGACACATGCTTGTCACAAGCTGTGAAGCTCTAGCATTGCCGCCCTCACTCTTTAAGCCTCAAATCCCGGTGTGGTTTACAGCTTTGCCAAACAACCCACGATCCCACGAGCTCGTTGCGGCGTTCGATCGATGCTTGTTCTCACCTTCGAAGCAAAGCTGATGAACGCCACACCTCTCAGTTCGCCATCCTCGAGGTACGACGTCAGGTACGAAGGGAGGAGAGCGATGTCAAAGTGCCGGTGGTGACCCCTCTCAGGAGAGTGACAAGTGAAAACCGTCCTCTTGTCTTAGTGTTTCAACCGAGTTGAGGTTCCTCTTGGAGCTTGCAATCCAGATTCCCTTCTTAGATCTTCTTAAATGATCTTCTGACATGTTCTTTAATATATCTCTGTTTTTGGAGTCCACTCAATTGAACCATCCATTCTGGAGTCGCAACCTTTCAGGTGGTTTGATGTGCAAAAAAAACGGCCCCGACAGGCGAGTGCGGATGACCATGAAATACGAAGCCAAACAGGTGGTGGCTTTCCCTAAACCCTAAACCATGAGTGATAGTTCTTCAGTCCTTCTTCTTGGGCATCTTGATCTCTTGAATCTCTCCACAGGGTTCAAAGTGCTCCCGCAGGTTCTTCTCACTGATGGCCTTCGGAAAGCCCTGCACCACCACACGGTACCTGGTGGGCCCCGTGCGTACGCAGGCGAATCCAATGCAAATCCATTCGGTGTCCCAATAAGGAAACGCAGCCAAACATCAACTTGGAAGAGAATACATATACATATATATATAATATCTACAGTACATAAAACAGTGTTTTGTAGACATTGGAAGGGTAACATTACGATGAATATTGTATACAGCATATGTACCATATCAGAAGTCACTGTGGCTGGAAGCAAAGAACTCCTATATTTTGTGCCGGACATGCTCTTCTTTTGGCTCCCTTTTCCAAAACCTCTCTGACACATGATCAACATATACAACAACACATCTGAGATGTTTTAATGAAGAAAGCACGCGCCAGTAGCTTGGATTGGACTGAGTTTGCTTCAGGCAAATAGCATAGGAGGGTGCGATTCCCAAGTGTTTCACGATGCAACCACAGTCAACATACAATATCCCCTACACTGTATCAAGTGATCCGCTAGATTCGGTACTAGAGCATTAAGGCATAAACCAGAGAATGTTAATAACCGTGGATAGGGTATCCTGGGCAGGTTCCTGTCTTTGCAATATCTGATGTGGTTCAGCACCAGCAGGAACACTGGGTCTTGAAAGAAAACAAAAAAGAGAACTACCAGGCCAAGTGGAGAGCCCGCTCCCTTTGAACAAACGCCTGACAACTGTTTCGGTTTGCAGTGATGTAAAAAAAGATCCATAAAAATCAACCTATTGCGAAACACGTATCAAACTAAAACATAGTCAGGGGATCTCCTGTAGACCCATGTTTTGCCCAGTAACTGATCTATCGAGTTGCTGGTGTTTCGTCTGCTCCTTAGCCTTTGCCTTCTTCTTCGCGGAGGCCTGACCGAAGGAAAGCACTGCCAGCACTGGTTGATTGTGTAATCATGTGAAATCTATATACAATATCAATAGAACATTTTTTTGCATCATTTATGCTCTCGACTCCGGGTGTCCACTAGGGCAAAGCTTGCAACAACTAGCATCGTAATCAGCATCGGCAGAATTGGTTCAACCGACGTGCATTGATTGTGCACTTCCACGAAACAGTGATTAAATGGGCCACGTCATTGGTTCTGCGAGTTTGGTCGACTGGAGCTCTTGCTCTTCCGCCTTCTTTTGCTGCTTTTCGTCCGCCGCGCTGGACGTGTAAGGCTTTATCTTGGTCGAAGGGGGCGTCTGATGATCCAATTCTTAGACAAATCACACCATCATCGAAGAAGATGATTCTTGGGTCTAATATCTGCACAAATGGACATACTTACTTATCATCATGATTCTTAGACATATCATCAAATCATGGAAAAATCAACCTGTTCAGGTGTGTCAAACACACTTGGCACTCCAAACAGTGAAAGAACCATTCTTCAAGTGCTTTGGACTTGGTGCTGCTTTGGTTATTGGTTCTCTCTTTTCCTTGCACCACAAGGTGGCTGGCGGTTCTTCCGTAATATGGAGGGGATGGATCGTGACATGCCCTAGAGCTTCAACTACCTGCTGAGAAGGTGTTTGGGTGGGTACCCTTCTCAGAATGGATTTAAGGCCTGAGAAAAAAAGGTTGCATCATCTGAAGTCAATAGTTTCAGCGTCGCTGGAAAATCGTGTAGACACTCAGGGTGTCGCTGCATCGTTGTTACATGTGCATGATGCACCTGACACCCTCTCACTTGTCGCAAAACACTGGCAACAGGTAAAGTGATCAAATCTGTGCTTCGCAGGATTTAGACTTTTGTGCCACATCAACATCAATTTCTCAGCTGAGCTTCTGTCAAGTCTTGGCCCTTAAGCTTCTTGCTCAACTTCAAGGCCTGTGCAGCGAATTTCTTCTTTGAAAACCTCGGATCACATCGGAATGTCGAATGATTTTAGACTGCCAGAACTTATATATGACAGCCCTGTTGACCCTTCGTAGACAGCTACCCTTCTAATAACCTTTAACATGTGTTTAGCGTTTAGGGACGGGATTGATTGGTCTAGAAAACTCTTGAAGTGGTCAAACTCCACCAAGCTGAAGATGCACGCCCCTATGTTCTCTCTTCTTTGCTCAACCGTGCCAGAGCAAAAAAAAAGGAAAACATACCAAACTGCATTGCAACTCTGTGGTGCTGCAAGAAAGCTTGTCCATCAGCTCTCTCCCCAGGCTTGCCCATGTTCATCGCGATACAACACGCAGCCATAGCTATATAGTTTGGAAAACTACCTGAACTCAGCCCTCAATCTTCAACCCCGATCATGGCATCTCAGGTGTTTGTTGTTCTTTCCCCCACCACGAATGGCCCAGTCACTCCAAAATGGCGAAGCCACGAGAACTGCCTAGCGAGTTCTGGGCTGGGCAAAGACCAGACTTTAGGTGTGAGCACAGCTGTAGTAGCAAGTACCATGTAAAACGAGGACACCCTTGCAATGGTATGTAAAAATATGTGTATATATATATATATATGTTGTTCCTTTGTTGGAACATTGCTTATCCTCTAAACAAAGACAGGATGCCTGGTGTTTGCAGCAAAAATTAGTCCCACGGTCCCACTAAAGAATGTGTGATAATAATAATGCATGTATATTATTTATATATGTCTTAAACAAAGGTTGTGGTCGCGGCCATGTGCTGGATGGAGTACTACCAAGGATCTACTATATAATGACCATTAAACTGCAAACCCAACACCCGTTTCAGGATAAAGGACATCTCCAGTTGAGAATCTGGAATCCACACGTAACAGGACAAACCACCTCAGGAGCAATGATGCTTCTTGCCTAAGATAGCCTTTGACTTTGACTTATGAACTTTTATGGACTCGCTGGACAATATGGAGGTACAATGCGCCTGCTTCATCCAGCCATGGTTGTTTAATGGGTTTAATGTAGTAGACACTTTATAAACAAAACATACATAAAACTCTACTTGTATAACCTCTTCATATAATGAAATTTATTAATCCAGAATCCAGAGTCTACACTACCATCTGAGGCATCCCAAGTCCTAAGGGTAACGGATCAAAAACAGGGAGCTTTTGGTCTATTTAGAGGATTTCCACCAAGTGTCTCTTCCGCGTGTTGCTGGAAATCAGCTCCCACGAGCGGAAAAATCAGTCCGAGAGTCCTTTGGTTTTCGCAGACTTCGAAACTGGCATGGACACCGACTCCAGCTTCCCGCACCTCGGAAGGAGCAGCTTCAGCCAGTCTAAGACATCGTAAAAAAGCTGGGCCGAATCCATCCAAATCAGCAAATACCATAATAGAAAAATACGTCTGGAAGTTGAATCAAGCACCTCAACAATCGTGAGTGGGCAATCTAGTCAATCTAGATCTTAGTGAGGGGGCCTCAGTCGCGGCACTGAGATTTGGTACCAAGTTTTTGGTACGTCATGTCACCTCACAGGCACACCGCCGCCTCCGGCACGCCTCCCACACCGACGCGACGCGGCCGCTCAATGCGGTGCCATCAGGCTGCTTAGAGAAATGGGCTGTGAGGTCGTTCTCCGTGCAGTCCTTCCCGAAGCCTGGCAGGGTTGGTGGTGCTCGGAGCCCTGGAGGCAGAACTTTCCGTACGAGAGCCACGGTGGGCGGCGACCGTTGGCGGCTGTTGGGGGCGAGCGAGTTTTGCTGGTTGGGATGGTTGGTGGCCGTGTCAGAGTGCTTGTTGGTTGATGTTGGTTGATGTTGGTTTGTTGCAGTTAGTTGTGTGGTGTGGATGTAAAGGGTTGATTGACAATCTAAACGGGTGCTCAGGCTTGTATGTATCTGCATTAAATCAAATTAGTGGTGATCATAGAAAGAACACGCATGACTATGCCAAATAGAAGAGGCAAACACATTGAACCAAGTTTCCTTCTGACGGCAACAAAGATTTCTCCTTGTGTGATGCTAAGCAGTATAGCTTCACTCTATGAAAGCCCCCCCCTCAGCAGTAGCTTTTCCCCGTCGTTGGACTTCACCAAAATACATGGAATGCCTTGTCATTGGGCGCACCACACCCATTGGGCGCACCAATCAGCCGATCGGCACAATGCGAGGCTTAAAGCAACTTCATGTGCACCACCCTCACAATTTGCAATTCAACCGATCCAATTCGTCCATGCATGTCTGATGGAAAAATACTATGAAAACCTAACCCCCGCCCATGTTTCAGGCCAGCAAACATCGGCTCGTTCGCTGGCTTTCACGTTCGTGAACTGTCAACCAGTTGAAAGCTGGGAAACCATGGGACCCCCCCTGGCCTTTTAGACAGTGACAGGTCTATTTGCCTTCTTCCAGGCTGATCGAACTGGGGCCCGTCTCCCTATTTTATCGACACCCATAGGGTTTGTTTGGGGCCAAGTCGGACACCCACAGGATGGTCCTGGACCCTCTGAGACACATTTGAATCAGTGCGACTTTTTCAAGCAACCCCAAGAATCGGCTCTGCGCCTGTCACGAAGACTTTGGTGCCGATGCTCGCCTCGATCGGCGTCGAATTCTTTTGTGATCATGGAAACCTCTATCTGCTTGGAGTGCTTACAACATGGTATAGGTGTTTATAATATATATGTGTTGTTCTTTTAATGGGTCATGTCTCATTTTCTGAGGTACTTTGAAGGGTCCAGGTCCTTGGTGAGTGGCACGGCCACTTCTTTGCAGCTATCACTCTGCTAGAAACCAACTCAATACACCAAGCCAGCCGCTTGGCAATGTGATGAAGAAAAAAAACTTAACTATGCATTACGTATACAGATGTATACAGCATCCGTCTTAGCGGCTTAGTGTTCTTCAGTGTGAGACATTCCCGATTGTAATCTGCGGTCTCAAGCCTCAGGAGCATCAGAAGCCGTGCTGCCAGCGGCAGTGCCAGCGCCAGTGCCAGAGCTGGCGCTTGCTGGGGCGTCTTCGGTGGCCGCGTTGGCTCTGCTCAATTGCACCTGGCGAGTCTTCCGTGTCCGAGCCTAAATGTGCCAAACCCCCATCTCCTCACCTGTCTTCAACAGTTTGTTTAATCGTTGGTGGATCGTGAAACTATTACCTGACACACAGGACAAATTAACTACAGCTTCTTATAATTACCAGTACATTAGTACAACCCACTTCTTGTGCAGGATGATCACAGCTCTGGATGGAAACTATGTGGGACAACGCGGGACTTCTCATGGACAACAGCCTATCAACCTCGTGGTGCAAAAAAGGACACTAGGGATGCCCCTATCGAGGAAAGTAACCTCAGAAGAGTACTCGACCTAGTTGTACGACAGGTACAAATATAGATATAGGTTGTTTTTCTTTACTTTCTTTCCTGAATATATAATACTATATATAATATTTTGAGTGTCTAATATGTGTCTAATGATGGGTTACCGTAGATATCAAAACACATCAACTTTAATAAACGGTGAAACATTGCTGGAGCTGGTATCTACACAGCGCTAGTAGGATGGTATAGACAGGCAGGGGGCGCAGCAGGTAACATAGGGCCACACCTGCGAGACCTCAAGGGGGGGCTGACCCGCTAGACAAAGGGCCTGCCACAGCAAAACCTTGAGGGGAAGCGGCCTTCCACCATCAGTTCAGAAAGTGAGAAAGCACTGGAAAGGTGAGACGCAGGCTAGGAGAAAGCGGAGCCAGGCTCAGAAGAGGGCGAAGCAGCAAACGAGGAATGAAGGCAGACAGGTGGTGGAACTGCAGGTTCAGCTCAGGCGTCGGAGGACGGCTCTGGCGTTCTCGACTTGTAGCGCCACCGAAAGCGACTGCAAGAGCCGCTGACACTCCAAGTCCACGGGCTCAGATGTCCTGGCTGCCAGAAGTCCAGCCTGCTTAGGACTGCACACAAAGTTCCCTCCTTGATATTTGGTATACTCTAAGACACACCCAAACCAACTACAAAATTCAGATATCATACCATATCAATGTCTTGGTGCTGGGAGTCTCTCGTCCTCACAACCCTCAACGGTGCCATCCGCCCTTGAGGGCGATCCTGAACGGCACCGCCTTGGCCGCGTCTCGCGTCCTTCGTTGCCTTCAACGTGGAGCCTTCGAAGTCGTTCTCGTCCTCTTCAAGCGCCGCCTGCCGAAGGATGCGACCGTTAGGTCAAAGCGAAGGCATGCCCAGCAAACGGTGGTTCACGGCCCAGAGAATTGACAGATTGTACCACCCAAGAGCCTCTGAAAACAGACCTCAATCTGCAAAGACTTTTCTGTGGGCGCTTGATCACATTGCTGTCACCCCTTGTTGTCACTTCTGTTGTAAACCATCTAACTTACAGTGACTTCCTCGTCTACATGGAGACACCGTCGTCGGACCCACGGAATCCGTGCAAAGCGTAAGGCGCCTTCGCCTCAGAGGCCTTGACGAAGCTGACAAAGGCGATGCGTTTCGACTTGTTCCGCCGCATGGGTGGAATCTCCACGTCCTCCGAGACTTGGTCGAGTGAGGACCGTGAATCAGGACCGCCCCGCTCGTGTTCTGCGGGGCGGTCCTCACGGCCAGCGAAAGGACGGGGTGAACGGCGTTTTCCACGGTATGGGTGGGAAAGGTGGGCAAGTTGGGACTCACCAGCTGGATGAGATGGATAAAATGAAGTGGTAGAAGTACATTCTACCCTAAGACAATCAACAGAGATTGAGAGCCATGCTTCCAGAAGTTCGATGGAAAAGGATGAAAAAGACATGTTATGGAACTAAAACGCAAGACGTACACAGCTCTAGAAGAACATAGACACACCCGGCACCTCCAGGGCTCCATTCCAAGGCAAACCCAATGAATTTCACCTGACTGGAGGAGTTCCTCATAATTCATAGGCAGCCTGCCTCAGGATACTCTCCGAGTCATTGGAATGGAAGGGGAAAACCATCTGTTTGCAGAGGAAAATGGTCTTCCAGGAGCCAATTTGTCACTTCCATGACTATTTCAGCGAGTCTAGATTTGGGCTCGCACAAATGGGCAAATCATCCAGGGTATGGGCCATGAGACATCAAAGTGCCTGGCCAGCATATGGCGAAATCTGAATGTCTTCCCAATGAAGAATGCACCTTTGTGTGCACCCTATGTCCTCACAAGATCTGGCCACATCTTACCCCCCACCCAAACGACATCTTCAGCAAGAAAAAACAGAACCCAAACACGGCAAACGGATGCATCATTTCGCTGGTGTCGCAGCACAAATTGATGCTCATACATACTACTGGCTCATATACCCACTCAAAGCGCTCAGGCAGTCCAGAATCTCTCCATATTGGCTGAAGCGATCCTTAATGCTTTGCACTTGACAAAGCCGTGGGATGCCTCACGGATGCGTTTGGAGCACTCGTGCGTGCGCTCGTTTGGCAGGCTGGATGATGGGTTCTCTCACAGATTCTTGAATCTTCTTATCAGTCCCAAAGGGTCCAGGTACCTTGTTTGGATGGTCCTTGAAAGTACCTCCCAAGTATTTATGATCTTTAAGACTCAAAGTACACCCACCCATCAAAGGTTATCCCCTCAGATTTCACACAATTCACCTGATACTGCAGGCATCTAGTGGACATGGATGATGCACTTCCATGTCCATAATCCGTTTTTTCCTTGATCATTGCTATCCACCCTTTTGCTCCTGACCGCCTCATACCGCCTCCAGCCTCAAAGCTATGAACCCTTTAGGTCTTGTTCACCTTCGTGCATGATTCTGGGCAAAAGTGATTACACGTCGAACAGCACTGCCTGTTTGAGGCCCTATGTCTGAAACATAACCCGGCACTGGAGGTCAAACCAGCAACATCCGGCCAGGAATCCTGCCTTGCAAATAGACCTTGCATGCCTGCAAGGTGCGGAGAGAACCAAGAAAATGACTTGCCGCGCTTTCAAGAGCTCCGAAAGGCCTAGGCCTAGGAGGCCTGGATTTTGGACTCCCAAATCCTGGCTAATGACACGCGCAGGACGCATTAGCGTGGTTCGAGAGTTAATCCTACTCGGCCCGTGCAGGGCTTTGTCCATAAAGCCGGTCGAACCCTAAAAATCAACCAGCAGCCATCAAACGCATGCAAGTTGACAGCTGAACTTATCGTGGTCAATCGTTTGATCAAAAAGGTCACAGTAAGCATGATTAAGGGATCCAGTTTCCTACATGTTCTTGTCAAGGACTAGTCTTTGCGCATGTAAGATCCAGATGTGAGTGTGTATTAACATTGGGAGACCTCGGAGACCTCCTTAATAAAATACACACCCATGTATCATTGAGATTCCACGGTACTCGACGATGGTCCAGCCTGGCTGGCCCCGTCCTCCGCGTCCTGCACCCGAAAAAGGAGCCACAATGTGCGAGATTGGAGTAGAAACCAGCAGCTTGGAGTCTGGTTTTGTATAAAGTCTTGGAGTCTGGCAAACACGTGGTTCTGTGATGTTCTGTGCAATGCTTAGAGTCACCATCGCGTAGTCATCCTCGACAATTGCGACACAAACAACATGAATCAAGGTTCTGCGAAACAAGTTTGAGGCCTTCAATATGTCATAAATGAGGTCCCACTGGGCTCCTCTCCATTTATCTTCAATGTATTAGCCCTTCTCTCCATGTTGGCCCTGGCAACCCTGGAAATTGGAAGTCTCACCTTCTGCACATACAGTTTGATTCATGTCATGTGAATGAAGGTCTTTGCGGTTGATAAAAGCATGGTTGATTGAGATTGAAGTTGCATTCATTGAGTTTTGTGTTGTTCAATTGTTGCTGTTTAATTACCAACACGTATCCATCCATAAGACTTTTATGCACTGCTCTGTATGTGTTGTTTTCATGGTATGTGCAAAACGAGGTAAAGCAAATGTGTGCAAGTGTGCATCAAAACTGCCACGTTTGTTTTACTAAGAGTCTTTGAGGATATCATCCACCAAGCACACATCACAATGTAGAAAGACGGTTTCACACAAAGGGTCGCTAAGCATGTTTACATCCCGCAACAACATCTATCTCATTTCAACACAACTGTCCTGACTCAGGTTGATTCTCTGTGAGTCTCGAGTACTCTGTTGACTCTGTTCTTGTCTTTGCTCATTGACCATTACTGGTTTTTGTAAACATGCATGTAAGTAATATTCATGCTAATCAAGTTTTTGAGATGTCCCACCAAAAATCACAAAATCCTCATCGATCTAGCCGCTAGCCGATCTAACTCCCACACTCCACGAAGTGAATCAATATTGAGAAGTCACAGAGTGTCACAAAGTATGCTCTGTTGAGTTGACTTTCGTAGGCCACAGGATGGCCAGGGCGGCCAGAAAAAAGCAGGTCAAGCCAAGCACTTTACAAGGATGGTTGAGTACCCCTGGCACTTGGAAGTCTAGTGCCTTCTCCTCTCATTGGGGGACATGACATCATGATAATTGAACCTCATTGGCCGCCACCAGCGACCCCCATGGCGGTCACTGTCCTCTGCGTGCTTCCGCTTGGTACCTTTGGCCTTCGCCTTCGAAATTGGCACAGGTTGGGAGGAAGGAGGGTTTGAGAAGGGACAATTGTATTTGTATGCATTTGTTATGTTGCTTTTAGCAGGATGAAGCGTTCTATAAATAGCGATAGGATGTTCAATTTATTTCTATAAAATGAAGGAACCTTGAAACTGCTTATCTTTTGATAAGGCCGTTTTATGCACCATTTGGACAGCCCATCAGGATGACGCCGGTTTTATGCTCCATGAAACGAATCCGTCGGTTGGACCGTTACTTCATCTCGCCCATGCGATAAAAGCAGATTTGGAAGGGGAGGGAGCGGGAACCACTGATCATGCCCTCCACCAAAAGGCTCCCGTCCAGATGCCTGAGGGCTTGAGGGACCAAATTCGAAGGGTATTTGTCTGTCTCAGCCGGTTGGACAGATGTTCACGTTTCACGTTTCGACCGCTCTAACCCTTCGGACGCTCCTCGCTGAAAAAGAAAGAAACGATGTGTTCCGACGGTCAATCTTGTAGACCAAGCCAACATTGACTTCGAAGCAGTATATAGATTGATGTTTTTTTTAAATTTGGGTTTACAGCCACGTTCTGTCCAGCGTTCTTTCTTTTCAATGACTTTCTGACCCACACACTATGACACATCGATGCGCGGGGCGACCTGGCCGAGCTCCACCCCCTTCTTCGGCATGGCGATGCGGGGAGGCTCTCAGGCTCGATGCGAATTGGTGAGTCTTGTTCGGTCAGTCGTTGAGGTCGTTGTTTTGGGATCATCAAGATTTGAGGAACTCATCTACTTTGTGCCAGTTCTGGACTCTTTGAGCTGGAGAAATTGGAGAAGTCTTCATCATTAACTGCTATGACTCGGCGATCTTTTCAGTTGCAAGCAATCATCTACAGTCGGTTTTGACTTTGCCAAGTGTTACATGACCATCGCCACACATGTCAAGGCAAAGACAGCAACGACACGAGCTGAAGCAAGTGGAAGTAGTCTCTAGTTGTGCACCTCAAAGGATAATATATACAAGCGTTTGCTATATGATACGCTATATTATATTGCGAATCTTGTTGTTTGAGCTGACGTGCGGAGTGTCACAGGAAATGTTAAGCAAGTTCTTGAATGATCATTTGTGGGAAAAGTGACAGCATTGCACAAGTAGATCCTCTAGACCGGACCAGGATGGATCGTTTTTGTTGCATGGATTCACATCAGTTGGCACAAAAGTCATCAACAATGAGCAAACATACACACATAATCAAATGCTGACACTCACTCTAAACACAAGCGTCAATCATCAATCCTCCCAAATCCATGATGCTAAACCCCTCCATGTGGTTACCAACTGTCAGATTGGGCAACTGGTTGCGGGCAGGAAGAGGGTTTCCTGGTCCGCGAGGGCTCGAGTCAAAACTGCTGTTAAACAGGTCTGAGCTCCAGGACTTCCAGTAGTTGTACTCTTCAGGTGGCGGTGACTCCGGGTTCCGCAAATGAATCCTTGGGCAGATTCGACGTGCGGCGAGAAGAGCCACACATGGCCAAGACGGTCCGAGCCGGTCCGTTGGGGCATGTGGTGGGCATGTGGTGAAAATGGGCTGGAAGCGTGGCTCCTACGAGTGAAGTCTGGAATCATATTGTCCATGTCCCTCACCAGTAGTAGCAGCAGTAGTAGCAGTAGCAGTAGCAGTAATAGCAGTAGTAGCAGTAGCAGCAGTAGTAGCAATATTAGGAGCAGTAGCATAAGTTGTTGTTGACCGTTGTATTGCGAGTATTTGTAGTATTCAGTATAATATTATGGTAACACTAGTTAGCCGTGTACTGCTGTGTGCATTTTCCAGAGATTCATAGCCTGTTGCTTGGCCTTGTTGTGCGGTCTTCGAGCGAGCTATGTACCCAGCAAAGAGCTAGGTAGCTAAGACTCTGGTGACAGCTTCAACCATGGATTCAGGGGTTCGCTCTGAACAGGTTTGATATGCTACATGTTCTGTCCGTTTTCTTTTGCTTAAATAGCTTCAAGCCCATGAACCCGCTTGGTCCCGAAGAACATGTTGATGCTTTGACTGTGAAACAAGTTCCTTCTGCTGTTCTACAGTTGCACCATAGATTCCTAGTAGTTGGAGTGTCATCGCTTTGTCCCGTAGCTTCCACTGCAGCTCTCATTTTGCAGGCTTTACCCGCTTTCGCTCTGTGCTGCTTCTCATTGGAGAAGGGACGGTCTTCATCCACCAGCGATCAAAGAAAACATCGGACCTCATGAACTCTGATGGCTCCAATATGGCGAGTGAGGGAGTTTCAGCATGAAAGTACGGCCACTTTGAGTCTAAGGCAAAACCTGCCAAACGGTCCTTGCATTATCAAGAAATGGAGAAGTCATTGCAGCCCGCCACCATCCAACGCGGACGAAAAAACTCCAACAGTGCCAGCCAGCTTGTAGAGTCTCAAGTCAGAAAGATCATGAAGATCCAAAATGATCCAAAGATTCATTTATGATCAAAGGTTGAAGACTCAGGTGTGGAGGTGCCTTTTCATCAGGCTGTGGATGGTTTCAGGCTGCGCCGTTCAGGCGAGCTCGTCACCGGGTCTTACGAAGCTTCTGGATGGGCGGCAGGTTGAAGGGAAAGAGAGGGTCGAAGTCCTTCACTTCCTCGCAAACAAAAATGTTAGTTGCTTTTGCGACGAGTCGACGGGAGCAAAGCTACGTTCGTAGCGTCCTTGCTACGCTCGTAGTAACGGCCTCCAACCTAATAGCGGCTGGTCTCCACCCTAGTAGCGTCCTTGTTACTAGTAGCGATGCACCTCAAGAGGATCGTATTTAGTCTCTTCCCAAGTGCTAACAAAAATACATTCATCGAACACGGGCTCGGGAATGTCTCACTTCACTTCATCGGGTCCGGGGTGTTGCCTCGGCCATCAAACTTTGGCCATCAGCGAATGAGAATCCTCTGAAGTCCTGTGTTCGTTCTTCTGGCTGTTTGGGCAGCAAAAAGACTTCACACTTTGGCTAAACTTACACATAAACCAGCACGTGCTCACAAACCATGCACAATCCGCGATGAACAATGCTTTCAACAAAAGTGCTGATCCTTCACGGACACATCACCCACTGAACCCCCCCCGGCCTCTGTGTGGAAGAACCGTGGTCGGCCCTGTTGCGGTCTCCAACGTGCTCGGCGCCAGGTGGAAGCGAGGTGCATGGGATGGATGGTCGTCTGGCCGGTTCTCGGTGGGTTCGGTCCAAAGAGTACGAGTCGTCCTTTGCTCCTAGTAGTACGGCCAGGAGCCCCGAGGAAAAAGCATCCTTTGCCGAGAAGCCATGTCCACTCACTGATGTTCCAATGTTCCATGAACAGCATGTTGGGTTGGGGAAAGACGAGCAACTTGTGAACTTTTGGAAGGGTGTTCTTTAACGTGCATACAAGACGTTCGTAGTTGGGCATGTGAAATTGCTTGGCCTAAGTGAGATTGGGGCACAGCTCTGTGCATATCGCTGCTTCCCTTTGGGATTGCCAATGGCCCCAGGCCGAGCAAAACCCGCAGAAACAGGAATCAAATGGAATCAATCATGGATGTTGAGAAGGCAGGGATTAACGGCAACAAGACTCACTTAGACTTCGCAGAATCAGATTCTGGGACTCAGGTGATCTCGCCTGGATCGACGGTTGCTTTGTGGAAGACACCTGTGCGGCCGGCACCGCGGTGCCCGCGGCCAACGTGGATCGCCAGCGCTTCTCGAGGGAGGCGACATCAGCGCCGAAGGAGATCAGGGTTTGGGCCGTCCAGGAATTCCCAGACACACAGGCAGCATGGAGGGCCGAGCAGCCAGCCAGGTTGCATCCATTCCTTGGGTCAAGATCTCAGGTCACCAATTGGTAGAAAAACAGCAAAAGTGCCTGGGAAGAAGAAAGCACCGTCTGTGATGAAAACATTGACCGTTTTGACCAAGACCCTCCATAATAGCTTCATGTCACAGCACATTCCTTTCTTGCGTGGAACATTGTGGAAATGAGTTTCTGGAAAACCGAGGTTTCGCAGAACATCTGGTGCGCCCAGCGTCACATCGGCACGTGCATGCAGCAGGAGTTCAGCCCCTTTGCCCGATGGAGCCTGCACGGCCAGGCGCAAGGCCGTCTCGCCCCCGGCGCGCAGGCCGCACGAGGCGTTGGGGTCGCCGCGGTGCGCGAGGATCAAGGCCAGCGTGTCTTCGGACAGCTCGAGGCCTCGCGCGAGCTCGGGACTCGGCGTGGCCCACGGAAAGCGAGAAGTAGACATTGTCGAAGATGGTTGGGCATGGTTGTACACCGGGAGTACACCCAGTTGGCAATTAGTAGGTCTTCAGAATGTCAAAACACCTGCAGGACCTGTAAAAACAGTGCAGGGAAGGACCTGGAAAGCTGATTCGGCGACATGGTTCGTGTTCCCCGAATCGACCCTTGGCCAAACCCAAGTGCATGCACATCTCAATAGTTGTCTGTTTTCCAACTTCTCTACAAATAGAATCTAATTAATTCACTCCCACGCACTCCATCCAATGGCACCGAACCTGCAGAACCCCCGTCCCCATCCGTCTCGCCTACCGCCAAATGAAGGAGGCTTCGGCCATGCTTCCCCTCCAGAGTCACATCGGCACGCGCCTCTATCAGGCAGCGAATCAGCACTTCATCGCGCGCTTCTGCCGCTGCATGCCTCACGTGGCGTGGCGGAGTCCGTCCACATTCCCAAGCTGAGGCAGATTGAGGAATCACTTTGAGCTGAAAATAACTCGACGATAGTAGCCGTGTAGCACGTTGTAGCCAGAAGCTGGAAATGCAAGGACTGCAGATTTGGGCGGTTAAAGGAGGTCCAGTCACCTTCCGGCCACATTATTGCCCTCTCAAAAGGATTCACTAAGTCATTCCGCTGTTACTGCTATTAAAGGTTCCCAAACAACAAAACGCTCAATGAGCACTGTCTGAAGTTGGTTTCCCCCCCAATAAGTGCTGGTGTTGATGCAAAGCATAACAGCATTCTGCACCACCTACACAAACCTTCATATAAACCCTTCAAATCGTTGGAATCAACAACTACCTCCTTCCAGCGTCCCCATGCCTAGATCCTAACTAAGTTCAATGCAATTCCATGCAAGTCCGATGTATCTCGTGTAAATGTGTTTTTCCTCGTGGTTCTTTTTTCTTGTGGGGGTTGGGATCGTTGATTTGCAGCTCCAAACGTTCAGTGCTTTCACAAGCAAGCGCCTCAAAAAAGGCATGTTTTTTTCCATGCGATTTTTTCACGGTGCCTTCCAGGTCTCCCATGGTATCCTCATCTTCTCCAAGCCACAGCAAACGCCCCTTAGGATCGGCTCTAGGCCTGGCCACTGCATTGGGATCAGCTTGGCGGTTGAGCAGCGCTCGCAAGGGCTCAGAATCGCCCAAGCCCACCGCGTAGGACAAGGGCTGCCTCCTAAGGCGGAGAAACACCACAGACACCCCGAGATGAAGATCTTTTGAGGTGACTGTTGGGTTTCTGGAGGCCGGATCCCCCAAAAGGCACTTCCTCTTGAGATGACTGGATTGGTTGACAGGAGCGTCCAACTGTCCCACTATATATATATATATATATAACTTCAAGAAAAAGGTGGCCACATAACCCCTTTTTTGGGTGGACTCCGGACCCTTTGGAGGTGACTGCCAGAAGTGGAAAGGAGAGAGCTTATAGACACGGGAACGCCAATCTTTGCACCTAAACCTCCCTGGCCTGAAGGTTCATGGCTGAGTTGACTTTTGGAGGCTTCCATCACCAGTCATGCAAGGAGGCTTGTTCTGAGCGATCCTAACTCGTGTCCCTTGGTCTTTCCCCTCAAAAAGAACACATCATTCGGCATGCACATGAATACACTTGCTCACACCAAGCTTCCCCTCCAAATCGCTGGTCTCGACTTCCGCTGAGGCGATCAAGAGTTGGTACACGAGCGAATAGGGTGGCCGCCGATCCTTCTGCAGAGCCATCATCAAGGCGGTCCGGCCATAGCGGTCCCTCAAGTTGGGGTCACATGGCACAGGGCCGTACAGAAGAGAACCTCAGGTGAAGGACCCCCGGGTCCTTTGAAGATGAAGGGCCGGTGAAGATGAGATGTTGATCTGTCTTCGGTCGCATGGTGATGGCCTTTGACAACGTATAGTAAAGTATGCTTGAAATGAGCTATCACAACCTGAACATGGAAAAAGTCACACAAACATAGAAAATCATACAAAAAAAAGGAATATGCCACATTATGACACAACATCTTGCAAAGGCGTTCTGTAATCAAGTCGATGTTCACGTGCTTTAGCTTTACCATGCAAAAACTTTAATTCAAATCAGACCGTGGTCGGCAGTGGTTTGCAAAGGAACATCTTGTTCTCAAGGACTGCAATCCCATCAGAAGAAATGGACGATTCGCTGCGGTTTGTCCAGGCAACTAAGAATGTCCTCAGAACCCCGAGCCACTGCAATCCTCAGCCATGAGGGATGGGACAAAGGGGACACAGTCAATGCACATGAAAGACATCAGCACATATCAGCACCTACCTTCCATACCTTTTTTGTGGACATCCACCTGGAGCGGTGCTTTGGGCGATCCTCAGAACTAAACTAGACAAAACGGGGGTCCTGAACGGTACTGAACGAGTGTCTTTTCATGGGCCCATGGCATCATCAAAACAGGGTGCCCTTTTTCCTGATCAAAGTCTGCCCCTTTTTTCCGCGGAACTGCTCCTCCGAGTCTCTGGCAAAAAACATCACGAAAGATCCCTGAGCACTGCCCAGCCAAGCTGACTCCTACAAACACCAGAGACTCCCCTGACAGTCACCAGTGACTCCACTGAGTCCTTGCTGTTTTGGAGGCACCTTTAGTATCTTTTACTGTCATCTCACTGGATCGCACCGGCCCCCCATCGAACACCTCTGTATCTTTTGCAGTGGCACTGCAGGCTGGTTAGCTCATATCGTTAAAACAACAACAACAAGTGTTTTGAATTACAGTTGAATCATTCTGATGATGCATCTACATTCTAGTAACCAGAAACTAAAATCGGACTTCATGCCCAGCTGCTGCAAAACCGTCTGGCCATCATCACCCCAGGCGTCCACCGCCGCCTGCTGCGCCAGGAGCTGCTCGACCAACGCGACGTCTGCGCGGCGAACGCAGCAGGCGAGAGCACACTCGCCTCAGGTGCCAGGAATCACATGTACAATGGGCACATGGAACAGCATCCTCAAACAAAGGAACAGCAACATGAGCTAGTGTTTTCATGCAGAATAAAACCCGATCGGCCCTGGGGGTAGACTGGTCTATTTTCCTAACGGAACGGGTCGGGACGCCTGGGACGTCTCTCATGTCTTGAGCTACACATGTTTAGCAACTATTGAACCCGTTTTGATGGAAGAAAACACGCTGGCACAGCCTGGAAACACGATATCATGGCTTTCCTTATCTCAGGTGGCCCTGGACCTGAGAGGAAGCATTCCGACACTTGTTTTTGGATGTTCTTGTCGTTTCCATGGCCTGCAGTTGCTTCCAGGGTATGTCTTGATGCTTCCAGGGCTGGTTCTTCGCACGTGCGCCTCCGCCGCCTGCGCCCCTTCCGTCCCAGTGGCTCTGAGGACTCGGAGAGCTGCCCGGAGCATTCAGGTCGGCTCGTCGCAGCACGAGCTCACGGACCACCTGCGAGCGGCCGAAGCTTTTCCAGGCACGATGCTGCTCCGTGGATCGATGCAGCTGGTTTGCATTTGGGAGCTGTGGATCGAAGCTGCCAGCTTTGCTTGCTACTACTGCTACTGCTGCTACTACTAATCACTATACTACTTTTGTGTGGTATATGATCAGTTCTATGCGGTCCACAAAAAAAACGGTGGGGAGACTTACGACTCGCTGTTTCTACGTACAACCCGATCACCAGATGAGGTGTTTCGGAAGGTTTCTGTGGATTTATTCGTCAGCTTTTGGATGTCCACTTCTCAAAAATCTCGGTGGCCGGCATTTTGATAGTCAAACTGGGTCGATAACACTTGAAGTCTTTACATGTCTTTATCACCTCACCTCTTTAACATCAATCGATGATCATTGATGCAAATCACCTCAGCGCATTTTGCGTTTGGTCAAGATCACCCCGGTCCCTCACCATTCCCCGTCACCTGCTGAGTGTGGCGATTGGAGAAGCGGACGGCAGCATACAGCAGGCTGTGGCCTTGGTGGTGAAGCTAGGCTGTTGGAGCCTGAAAGTGCACCCTGATACTGACAGGAATAAAGGTCACTTTGGAATCAAGAGCTCCTCTTTAGAAGGTTTGGAAACCGTTTCTGGAACAACTTTCTGGAACAATGCAAGAACTCCCTCCAACAATCCAACAGTGCCACGTAAATCACGCGTGTGTCTCAAACTCTGGCCAACATCAACTTGCATAGCGTCCGATCGCTCCGTTCGTAGCGATGCCCTTTGTTACTAATAGCGATGCACTTGTTACTAGTAGCTTCATGGGTCAGATTTAGGTGTTGATTGTTTTACAACTTTAGACAGAACGCAGCGCTTGTTCCGATTGCGTTTAGCAATCTGGGCGAATGAATGTCAGGGTTCAACCCTCAAGGGTTGCATTGGTTTACAGCATCCCCACTCCAACCCCTACTGGCCTCAAGCTGCAGCTCCTTTATTTCCTTTCCTTTCCTTATTTAGTTGCTTCTTGAGACCTTTATATAGACTGTCACCAAGGCGGGTTTTGTTAAGCCTCCGTTAACAGTGCTACGGGCTGTGACGTCTAAGCTTCTTAGAAACCTGGCGGTGCCTGGCGCTCCGCTCAGGAAATGGAAGGCAACATTGTTACAGAAGCTGCTTCTTGGCGAACACGGTGAAGCTGTGCCACCATGTTCCACCAACTTTTGCCAAAAGCTGGCCCTGAAGTGTGTTCAGCTAGTTGCCCGTTCAGTGGTCTATTTGGCATGTTTAACCGTTTGGTCTTCAATTTTTGCTATAGCACTTCTACATACTTCACTTTGATCGAGACCCAAGTTTTTGTAGAACGGAATGGAGAAAAACTGGCTCCTTGGGGCCTTGTGGGTGCGGCTGGGCCACCTTTGCGGAGAAAAGAGCCACGTTGTTTACCCTTTTTCTGTTAAGTTTTTCTTTTTTAAGAAACAAATATGTTTTGAATACATATTTAAGGGCTTACGCCCGACAGCCGGCCAGGGGCCCAAGCAAAGGGCTTGTTGCAGTCGTGGTAGAAATCCAATGGAAAACCAAGGTTTTCGGCGACCATCTTGGGGCTAGGGTGGCCCATCTTGGAGGCTGTGTTGGCCCATCTTGGGGCTATGTTGGCCCATCTTGGGGTTATCTTGACCCAGCTTCCATCTTGACCCTATGTTGGCCCATCTTGGGGCCATGTTGGCCCAACTTGGGCACTTTTTTCGGGCTTATGTTGGGCCATGTTGACCCATCTTGAGCCACAAGAGCGGAAAAGTGGAAGAAGCAGAAAACATTGTAAAACGCGTCACTGCACAGGGGTCGGCGGGGGGTCGGCGGCGGGGGGTGGACTCCCCTCTCTGCTTCGGAGAGGAGAGATCTGAAACCACAAAGAAGGGACTGGGAATCTCGGCCGGTCCAGCATCTTCACACCTATATTATACCATATATATATATATAGCGTCATGTCTATGTCATTAAACAATTAAACACCCTTTGGTTCCAGAGTCCTCTGCTCTGGAACACCTTTAACGTCAAAACTCAAGCTTTTGGCGACCCCCTTAAAGCCCTGAAAAAATGGCTGTGTCACCTCCAGTCACCTTCTCTACAAGCTGCCGGTGACTGGATTGTGGCCATTCAGAAGCTCAACGAGATTCTCTGGCAGCTCGGGTGGCAGGTGCTTGAGCAACGCGAAGGTCATGTGATAGTTGCAGGATTTCACCGAGAGATCCAAGGCGCTTTGCCCACCTCGACGGCGAAAGATAAGAAAACATCCACACCAACTCGTGCGGATAGGTGGCAGATTGGGGGTACACGGGTTCAGGTAATAAGGATTGATGGGCCCTATGAACAAAGAGGTGGATTGGGTGTAGAAACACACCTGAAATATAAAGTCAGCCTACACTCACCACTGGCAGACTTGCGCCAAAGCTGATGCATCGACCCGATCGTTTTGAAGAGTCCAATCTTGCAAACACACATAATTACCCTACACCTCGAACCACATTCATTAGACCCCCCAACCACCTGTTGAGGAGGTAATCGGAGCACGGGGAATATTACTTAGAAGTTCAACCCATTCCCACCGTGTTGCACCTTCCCCATGGATCAGGCCGTCTGCTCGTTGGCTGTCTTGTGAGTCAGGGGTCACGACCCAAGTTTGCGAGCAAACTTGTTTGTATTCTGGCCCCTGTGGGGTCAATTCGCAGCAGAATTGCAGGTGTACAGCATTGAGACTTTCACCGGCCAGACTTCATGCAGCACAACAACCTGTCATAGGATAACTTGCATAATTACATGCCGTTTTATACCCGCAAGAGACCGCACAGTTTTTTGTCATCCCCAAACCCTCGGCTTCAGATCTTGATTGGGCGAGAATTTGGAGGGAAGAAGGAATACGGTAGCCAAGCAACCAAATCCAGACGCCCTCACCCACCCACCAAACCACACAACCGTCGTCCCTGTGCACCCCCGCGCAGGCCGCGGACCGCTGCTGCGCTGCCGAGCAACACGGACTGCGGCTGAGGATCGACAAGGGTGAGCCATGCCAACCTGGAGGGATTTCGAAGCCAGACCTCTCTTTCGTGCCTGGTGAGGCCTCGTGTCTTGGTCAAATACGTTTCTGAGGATGGATTGGGAGGGTGGATCCGATCATTGGGAGAGCGGATCCGAACTAGGGCAAAGATATTCTGAAGAGCATGTAATTGTTGCAGTTCAGAACCGGGACGGAACTACATCATACGACATCGTTAAAACAACACGTCCTTATTGTGTCTGATAGCCACAACATCTATATATATATATATATTCTAGTGCGGGGATGCTCTAGACTGGGCCCCAAAGAGAATTTTTTGCAGCCAGCATCAACCAATTGCCAGGTAGACTTCCCTTTACATGGTTTGCTCAAAGTCCTCTCGGTATCAAAGACCCACACTTGGGATCAGAAGTGGGAAGCGTGTTGAATTGGATGTAGGTGAGTGCCCACTATGCAAAACTGGCCAAATGGACTTGCAAACGAAAAAACTGTGGTTTAGACTTGTCCGATGTGATGAGCAAGAACTGAGGGATCAAATCATAGAACTGGCTTCCACACCGGGCGAAAGAATAGTGGCCTATGAGACAGCAATTTAAAGCGGGTGTATGTCAACAAGCTGCTCGCGCTCAGCATGTCGGACACCCCTGATTACAAGCTCCCTTTGTGATCTTTGTGTTTGATTGGTCGCCTTATGTCGCCTTTACGTTCTACCATACTCAAGGTCATTTTGGGGCATGTGCCTACAGAATCACCGCAGTCACACACGCATGTGCACCCTTCCCCAATGGCACAGAGCCACGCAAACGCGATTTCCACCGAGGCCTCGCCAAACGGCATGGCACAGCGACATCACCTCTCGAAATCTTTAGTAGATCTGGAAGTGTTATATTCAGTTATTGTTACAAGTTTAATGAACGGTTTTAACAAAACACGCAGACAACCTAGGCGGCTTTCCGGTCTTGAAGCTCTGCCCATGTTTCCATCTGTGCAGGTTCCCCTATTTGGGGACACATTTATTAAACAAACATAGAAACAGTTTTGTATGGAGGTTCATCTTGTTAAATACGTCCAAAAAGGGATTATCACAATGTTATACAATTTTTCTGCTCATTGGCCACGTATGTGATTGAAACTACGCACCGCCTCCAAATCCTTTCTCCATAAGACTCATCAACAGGCTAAGGATTCAATGCAATCTATATGCGTGATGCTGAACACACCCCAAAAGGGATCCTTCTAGCTGCTACTGTACCACTGTCCACCGAAAATACGCTGTCCTTATGTCTCCTCCACCGCCCTCGCCCTTTCACCGTCGTCGAGTTCTTGTCGGGCTGCGCAGCAGTAGATTCTCCACCGCCTTCACTGCGCCGCGCAGTACCAGGTCACACAAACGTTTGGCCATCTGCTCCGTGGTTGGCCGGAAGCCCAGCACGGCCCGCTGCACGGGCGACTCCGCCACGGAGGTGGTGTGTGGGGGTGCCTTAGGTGAGGTTGGAGGTGTTGGAAGGAAAGGGTATCTCTAGACTCTAGACTTTGACTCTACGGCACTCTGTTCTACTATGTTCTACATTAGCTGACTCCCTTGTTTGAAGAGAACGCACGCACCATCTGATTAGTGCCAACAAAAAGGGGCCGGTGCAGAATCCTGGCCAAACTTTGGCAAACATGTGGGAATTGCGACACGGGTCACGGGACTTTGTACTTCAGGAGGAAGCAAGTTTGGAACAACTTCACTCGAGAATGTCATTGAAATCATTGCTTTCCCGATGGAAATGCGGCCGGTTAGTTTCCACCGCAAACTAAATTGTTGTATTATATATTAGAATATATTATATGTACTTCGGGGTGGAAACTAATCCGCCGGCATTCCACCGTGATCCCCTAACGGGAAAGGGTTGTGGGTTATGTACTCACAAGCTTGTTACCAACTTTTGCCCTGGCTGTATGATGGGGTAAAACTACACGGCTGCCATCAATGAGGTAATTTGCGGCTGTCTCATGTTGCTCGGAAAGTTGGTTGACAGCTATTTATGTGTTTTCCAGTCTACACATCGACCTTGGTTTAAGCATAAGTAGCAAGCCATCTTGGAGTTTTGGAATGTTTCGAGATTCAGAAGGCATCAAACATGAAGCTGGGGTGGACATGTTTGATCCCACCTGGAACTGGAGCACAGGGGTGAGGCTGAAGGCTGAGACCCGTCTGAAGCTCATCCTTCTCAGCAAGATCCAAGTATAATCTTTCAGGATCCAAGCCAGGCAACCCCAATATAGGCTGGTGGATTCTGTTTAATGCATATATCTCTTTGTCAATGGTCTTGTGAGACATCTGGTCCCTCCTTAAGAATGCAGGATTCGCGGTCCCACCATGTCCTATCCCCACCGGGGGTCATGGTGCTTGAACATGTTGCTGAGATGTGAGTGTTGATGGCAAGGTGCTGGTTGACATGGCTCCTCAATCTGCATCTTCGACTCCACTTCTTGTATCCAGGAGGCCTTCTTCACCGGCTCAGCAGCGGAAGACACACGACCAGCGCGACCGGCTCCTCAGGAGAGGTGCAGAGCCTACGTATGATGTGGCCAACAAGGCACCGACCAATAGGTCAAACAGTAAAACACCACTTGAAACTGAACCCCCCCAATGCCACCAGGAGATACACAACCACAAATTGCCCATCAAAGTAAACTTTGACCACTACAGTAAACTTACAAAAGGAGCTCCCCTGCAAACATCCATGCAAGCTGCAGCTTCAGCTACATATATATATATAGATGAAATCAAATTATCTCAAGGTCTTTCTAATCGCTGGTGGACTGACTACACCCGTTCAGAATCCAACTTTGTCAATTCTCCTTCATCATCACTCCCTTTCGCTGGCCCCTCCGCTGGCGTTTCATCGCTCAGAGCTGGCGCTGCTCCACCACTCGGGGCCGACTGGACTGCCTGTAAAACGCCGTGCTTCATGCAGCGTATACGAGGTGTGACTCGACCGGGTTTTTCAGCTGGCGATGACCGTGTCCAAAAGCATGAACTACAGTGATTGTCCGGCAGCCATCAAACTTGATGATCCTATTGTTTTCGAGGTGTCTGACAGGAAAAGGTCTTGCTCTATGAGTCGAGTGGAGGTGGAGAACAATTGGTATTCCTAGATGCCTACCTATGATAGCTGAAGGGAATTCCATCATCAGGTCAAATGAACACTCGAATACACCAGTCCCCATCTGTCCCCTCAGTTGTTTGTATTTTGAATGGCAATTTGCAAAGCAACAAATTGGCCAGTCCAGTTTCAACCACTTGAACGTCTTCAACGTAGCTTATGAAACCAACACACCATCGTTCCTGTTTAATCCTTATTGAATGCTCCGTGTCATGATTTCCGGTCTTTTTTTGGCCAATCAACTGCAAGGAGTCACTCGCCTCAGTCTGCGCTTCCTCAGCCTCATTGGATCCTGATGCACTCGAGGATGATGAGCTGCTGGTCTGCGCTGGCTCTTCAGGCCACTCGGGCCCCTCGGGCTCAGCCACCGGCGACAGCGCCAAGGAGGCCCGGTGGACACCGCCCTCGGCGTGGACAGCACGGTGGAACTGATTTGGGGGGGTTCAGAAGCTACGCCACGAGCATATACTGTGGGTTTAAGACTGAGATCACTAAGGTCAGCAGAGCAGTATCCTCCTACCAGAATAGCCCTCAAACAAACTTTACTGAGGAAAAGGATTTGTGATTTATGTATGTGTGTGTTTAAACTTTAAACACAAGTGGGTTTTTAACTTCACTTGGAAGCGACCTAACTGCGGACTTTCAAAATGTCCCTTGCCGAACATTCGAAGGACAGGAATTATCAGTCCTAGACACATGTCTTCGTATTCCATTGTATTCCAGCTGTTTGGTCCAAAAAGAGACTGCGGCTAGTGGCAATACCTACTCACAAGACCCATCCTGCTGTCGTTCTCGACTTCCGTTGGTCCCCAACTTTGCGGCTCAGATTCTCTGGGTAGTGCCTGACACGATGTGCAATCTGCTGCAGAGTGAGTGTTGCTAGACTGTGACTGACTCCCTCAGTTTCCCTGGAAAATAAAGGTGATCCTTTCCCGCTGGTTCTTGTTTAAGGGGAAACCAATTGTTCAACAAATGGTTAAAGGATGGTATAACATGGTATAACGGTGTTATCTCCTGTTGCTGAGTACATAGGCCGGGTTACTAGACTCATGCATCAAGTAACCTCCGGGTGGTTCCTGGCTGTCAGTACATCTAGCGGGTGTGAGAATGAAAAAAAATCGATAAATTCATCAAGAAGTTGTTCATCACCTGAGGTCACCAAGGGAACTTTCAATTTTCTGGGATCAGCTGGAAGTCCGAGAATGGAGTGAAAAAAATGACGAAGATCTTAGCGAATGAGCGACGTGCAAAACCTCTTATGTGTTGTAGTGCGCACGCGTTATTGTGTTGTTGTCTTTTTTGTTCTGTGAACCTTATCGTTGCTGACGGTTTGGACACACCCCACGACATGTACAAAAACCTTATCTTGTTTGTTTTTTGTGAACCTTCTCGTTCCTGAAGGCTTTCCCTCACTTTACAGTTCACTGTACTTACTTAGTCTGACCTAGTCTTCACTGTAGTGATGCTGCCTTCATCGGAGGTTTTGGCAGTTGCTCAAAGGATCTTATGTCCTGAGTCCTGGCGAACCAAGTAACCTTTCAGAACGTGCCATGTTTCGGGTGGGTTTGAAGGATTCAACTGCCAGAGATACCAGGAGGATATATAAATCAGCATTAAATCTATAGGCACAACAAATATTCTAGTGAAATCTAGCGAACCAGGCTATGTGTGTCTGCTGTATGTCTTCAACAAAAATTGATCTCCGGGATCAGCTTCCACTCTTCATCCAACTTCAAGATTGAAGCTTCCAAGGACATCATGACTCCTTGAGAAGCTGATAGCAGTCCTTCCATCATTGGGGGGAGAAGTCCTTCTAGTCGGTCTTTCCAGTGCCTGTAACAGCGCCTGGACGTCAATTGGCGTATATATAGATCCAATTTATATAAACCAAGTCGTACCAACTATGTCTGATATTGTTCTACTCATGTACTCCTTGGTAACATGGACTTTTCGATGTTCCTCCAATTTCCTCATTAGCTAGACTTGCTTCCAAAGGCAAAAGCAATCAATCAAGTTTTGTTTGGCCTTGTAACAAAGAAACTGTTCGCCAATCGCGCAATGTCCAACAAACTGGACGCAAAAACACAAAACACATCAAAACATACATCTCATATTGCGGTTCCCATTGTTCCTAAGCCATTGCCACCACCATTGCAGAAAGTGCTGGTCACTGCTAGTATTCAGGATTACGATGTTGCTTCCGGTTTCCTTCAAGCTGCGTCTGCATGTTTGCATGCGTTCTTCCAAGGCAAGATGTTGTGAAGCAAACTTCGTAGTTTCATGAAGCTACAGTATGTCAATAGCTGTCTCTTGTTTGTCGCCTTTAGAGATCGTGGAGTGGAGTCCTGTCTGCCAATGCGCATTATAATGTCATTGAATTTAACGAAACGCAAATTGCACATGGATTGATTTAAGTAGTCTGGGTAACTGGGTGAATGACACATTGGGATACTTTTAGGCTCTGTCACTCAAAACGCACGCCAATTAGCGTGGAGGCGTGGAGCTGAATCCGTTCGCAGTTAGTTAGTCCGACCAGACTGGTCAGACTGTCGTGCCCGACCTGGTCGCGAGAAAGTCATGGTCGCACCCATCGCCATCCATCACACACCCATCGCCACTGGCACATATTCAGCACCATGACACTGTAAAAGCTTCAAACACTGTCCGAACATGGAGACAAAAACAGCAAACATTCGCATGGAGACAAACACAAAAACCGTTTGCCCCACTGCCCCACCGCTTGCAAAAACAATGGAGACAACAACAACATTCGCATTGTTCCAGACTCCTTTGCCCCACCGCTTTTCTCTTTGCCTCACTGTGCCGCCGCAGCTCTTCCAAGCGCAGTCCGCCGGAGGCGAGCTCTGCCACCGTGGCGCGCCGCGCCTGGTGGGACCTGCGGCGCTGCACCTGGGGCGACCGTTCTTGGGAAGGAGGGAGTGGCCGGGAGCTAAGGGGGGTCAGAAAATGCTCAGAAGTGGATGAACACAAATGAAACAACACTCATCTGTGTGTCATGTTAAATGATTTCGGTTTGTGGAGACCCCAGCATCACACGCCAAGGGGTAGACTGGCCTATTTTGTCTTCTTCCCAGGTCGTTGGCTGGGAGGGTCTCCCTGTTCTAGTACACGTCCATATTGGTGAAGGTCTGACTGACTAAGATGTCCACTCTTTCTCAAGCCATGCCACAACCAACGGGTGATTTTCATGGTACCCTCATGTACCCTTGGTGGCGCTGAGTCATGCCACTGCGGGTGAACAATGGTCCGCCCGCGTCCGCAGCTTCCGCTCAATGCTGCGCCGCCTCAATGCTGCGCCTTCGTTCGTCAGGTCCGCCCTCCTTGCTGTGTAAACGCTCTCGAAGTTGATCCAGTGCCAGGCCCAGGTCACCTGAAGGCCGAAGGAGCGAGGCCTAAACGGACGGACCTTTTCGGCAACGGACCAACCTCGAGATCGTTGGAGAGACCACACGAGTTTAGCGCCCGGAAACCATCTGGGAGGATGGGGGTGAGATGCGGAACTGATGGGCTGGTGAAGTAGGAGGTGAGGAAATGTGTTTGTACCTCCAGTTTGTCTGGGATGGTGGCTTGAATGCCGATTTGACAATACACTTCTTTTGGTGGATTCTTTTGATGCCGCATCTTATTCGTCTTATGTTTGCTGGCACTTCGCAGTGTTCAACGCATTTTGTATTGTGTCTCCACCAAATCAGTACTACATCCCTCACAAAAACCTACGGTCCGCACAAATCGTGTTCTGTACCAGGTATGTGAGGCAGGGTGACAGTAGACACTTGAGTACAGAAAAGGATCATCCCATTCGCAAATGGCGATTTGTACAAGGCTTTGCTAAGAATGGTCTTCGGCATTTGAGCCAGGAGTTTCCGGGGGGCTGTATGTACCGCGTTGATCCGCGTTGCACTTCACTTTTTGTTCAGCTGCTGCTGGTCCTGCTACAAGCACTGTGAGCAGCCTGCCCTCTCGCTGGAGAAATGACAGTTTGCTAAGGCTTATTCCCTTAGATATAAAAACGCATTCAAATATCTGCACATGTTTGTTCAAGACTCTGCTCCTAAATGAAGAGCCAACAACATCTTCAATCAACATGCACCCTAAAAACGCGATCCAATCCCTTTTCGGGCTTTGTTGAAATATCTATATGCGAACTGAGACAATGCCAGTGCGCCACACGCTCCTGCAAACACTCCTGTACCAGAAAGACGTTCATGCACTGGACATGTGAAGCAAAGAAGAATCCAAGAGCCAGCTGCAAAAAAGCAGTAGGCAACTCCCACCAGTGCGACTTTCAGGTTCTCTAGAGCCTCCAGCAAGGTGGAAGCACCACGCTGGCAAGACCTGCATGAAAAGAGAAGCCACAAATCCGTCAGAAAAGGGACACCTATGAGCCAAAGCACCAAGCCTTCAATCAAATGAGCGATGGCCATCATCATATAGCCTCCAGCCAAAAAGGAAGCTGTCAAATCGAGGAAGGCCCAAAGCAGAGGAACTGACACTGAGAGGCTCCACCCTCTGGTGAAAATGGTCTCCTGCAATCCTGAAACCACCGTCTCCAGAACAGCTGATCGCACGTAGTTTTCAAATGCCTCTTGACCGCCAAAGCAAATAAACACACATTTGTTGACGATTCGCCTGTCACACAGCACGGGGATTTCTTCTTGTATATGTCCTAGATCGCAACATAAACATCGGGTGTTCTCAAAGCTGATGTTCTGCAACTGTGCCTTCAACGCTTCCACTGAGCGGAAATACGCGCGGAAGGCTGGAATGATGAAGTACGCATTGATGACCAATAGGAAGAAAAAGAAACCAACACAATACACAAATGCAGCTGGGTCGGGCTCTGGCATCGGAATGCTGGTCACAGGCGACACCACAAAAAAAAGCTCCAATGAAAAGTACGATGGAAGATGGACCAAGAAATGTGGGTCTGATGAAGAGCACTTGCTCACCGGCGCCTTTGCTTTTCAGAAACGCAGCCAGCTCAAATAGACACCACAACCGATCACCCCATGTGGCATCCACAGAACTAGCATCTCATCTGACCTTTTAACAATGCCTGCCAAGCTAAAAATACTCGTGGCCTTCTGATATTGGTCTTTCTCATTGATGCAAATCCGGTCCAAAAAGATCAGCTGCCGTGGCTGCCAAAAGCAAAATGTGATCACCGATGCTGCGAAGCCACTTCCTAGTGTCCACATTGACCACGGTGCCGAACCAGATTGAATTCTTGGCAGGAGGTCACAGCTGACGAGGATCGCCATGACCAAAGCAGTGAAAGAACCTAACAGAACTGACGGCAACCCATTGTATCGCATCACAAGCGACAAGATCTTCATCCAATGCATGCCAAGAATGGGACCAGAAACAAGAGATGCTTTCGCTCGTGAAACTCTCCTCATAAAGGCCATCTGCATTGGTCTTTCGCAGTGCTCATGCACAACCTTTGAAGGCTTTGTGTGCACGGGTGGCCCTCATAGCTTCAGGCGTTAAGATCTCCATTCGCGCCAGATAAGCAGCCACCTTTCATGTTTTTGTCCATGAATAGTTCCCCGTAGGCTGGTCTAAAGGGCTGTGGGGATTCTAGGTGGAAATCGCACACAACTCTCGCACATGTCCAGGCTCTAAAACACTACTGAATTTGCTCCTATCTTGAAACGCTGAAAATGAAACTACAATAATCGGGTGCATAAATACACACCAAGGTGGAAACAGGAAACAACTCTTTGGACCCAAGAACCAGAAAAAAAAAAAAACATGTGTTGCTGCATGTGTGTATATATATATATTATATATTGCTTTGGTGATTTTTGGTGTCTATTCCATATAGTTCGATCTGTCAAAGACCCACAAATAGTGTTCCCACAGACTTCGTGTTCGCTTCTCGAAGACTTCGTGCATCTTCGTGCGCTCCTCTGTCAAAACTAAAGGAAGTGTTGCCTCCGTGTGCTCTGCCTCTGTCAGCGCATCTGGCTGTGACTCCTGAGAGCTCGGCGAGCTGGAGCTGCCGTCGTCCATGGTCACCGGTGGAGCGGCCGCGCATCAGCGGTCGCACTGGCCATCTCGTTTCCGGTTCGTTTCAGAGTATGAACTGCGAGGGATTCCGGAAGACTCGGCTTGGTTGGGGTGGGTGCTTAGAGATCAGGGAACTGCTCCTACAAGGCCTGACCTACTTCCGTGCCTTTTTTCTTCCTACCTTTGGAAGATGTGGGTCAGCAGCCTATACGGCTGAAATAAAAGAATGACATGCTGAACTTCCCCAAGCTCATCAAAGAACTCCTTGAGCACCGCGGCTTGGAGATGGGCACTTTTCTCGAGAAAGACCTTGAGTCGGTGAGAAAGCCCCAAAGAATCTGCCAAAACACCCGAGATCAGCAAGAAGAAGAGTTGATTTCAAGGTTTGTGGCCATGGACCTTTTAGGAGATCTATCATCTATCAATTCACTGAAGTATTTACTACACCAACATGAAGGAGCCATGTAGACCCCATCAAGAGTGACATCCGTTGTGCTCCTCCCTGAGCGATGTGTACCTGGATTGACCTCTTCTCAACAATTGCCCAATGTAGGTCGATATGCGAGTTTCAGGGATTCTTTGGGAAAGGCACCCAACTTCATGGTGCTCGCCGTTGTTGGAAAAGCGATAAATGAATGAATGGCCATGTCAAAGAAGCCAATGAGAAGCTGTTGGACTTCGTAGGACATACTTGGGGCCATTTGGGAGTGTACATGTTCTGTCTATTTTGGGGCTCATCCAAGGAAAGCCATATTGCTGGTATGCTGGTTGTACATGAGCTGTTTTTGTATGTTTTTCTTTCCTGGATCATTTCAATGACAAGGCTCTAGTCCAAATACAATGCAATAATTCAGCAAATGAACATCACCAACCTCATATCCCGAATACCATATATATATATACATACATGCACCGAATAAAGCGTCACTCTCGCCTTCAAAGACCCTGTAAAAAGAAGTGTTTGACCCTCCATTTTGTGATGTTGCGTGTCAAATCCCTAGTAAAACTCATGGTTCTTCGGTAAAAACCATGGTAGAACTATGTAAAACTCATGAAACCACCGGTGGGTCACCAAAACCAGGGGCTTCTTCTCCACTGCTCTAGACCACCCTTTTCGCCCCGCCCCGAGCCTGGAATCGAGGAAGCTCTCCGTGCTGTCGCGGGAGTCGGAGTCGGAGTGACCACCGGCGGATGGTCGTTCTTCAGGAGGAACAGGCTGCAAGGCAGCAAAACACCTAGGAAGAGAATGCAAAAAGGCCAGTATCGTCGTTGTTGTTGTTGTTGTTGGTGGTGGTGGTGGTGTTGTCGTTTTTTCCATGGTAGTGTTGCTACCCAAGAGGTGCTTTGTTGCCGGATTAAACGTGAACCCCAAAAGGTAGTTTGTGATATGAAAGTGATTAACTGTATGTGTCTTTTTGACTTAACCGTCAAAGAGCGTTGGTCACAGATCTGAGCTGCTGTGAGCCCCCCGGGTTTCGGAGTGAGTGGACCTGGTTCACCATTCGGACCCACTGGCGTTCTGAAAGGCAGGCTGCGCCTGGCTCCGCACAACGACAAACGTGTTCCCGTTTAAGACCTGCGGTCTGCAAAAAAGAAAAACAACCCCACAAGTCCACAAGAAGAATGAAGCTGATTCATCAAACATTATCCTACTCCCTAAGCCTAGCTCCAGTCTAACATCACCGCTCGATGGACTCTGGAAACCAGACTCCCAAAACTCAAAATCACCTGATCCAGTGTCCACGTCCAGACCGTGCCCGTTCCAAGAGGCGTTCTTCGTCGCTGATCAGCAGCAAGGGAACGGCCACATCCTCTTCGGTTTTCGCCCACCTCACCCGCAGCACTTGGTTCTTCGCCATCCGTGCCAACTCCGATTCCAGCCTGGTCCAGGATCGGTCTGGAGGTGGTTCTGGGTAGAGCAATGGCCTCCACCCTAGTAGCGAGGGTCTTCATCTGACTATGACCAAATGGTGAATCAGAGTGGAACGCCAAGTGCCGTTTGCACGTCTTCTCTGTGTTTGTCATGAATCCAACCTGAATCCTGCGGCGGCTGCATCTGCTTTCGAATACCGGAAACCAATGCTCCTAGCATCTCCAAGCTCAAAAACACCATGGATTGCTCCGTGGCATCCCCAACCCCCAAGGGAAGAAGCAGCCGATCCTAGAATAGTACCACATACCGCATCAATCTGAGACTCTCCTGCCAGCTGGAACTGACAAGAACATCCCGCCAACCAGTCGCACCACTGCCTGCGAAACCACTGGAGCGGCATCTGCGGATCAATGAACTCCTTGGGATCCTCTTTGCCTGCTTGCAAGACCTTATCAGGCGGCAAACACACATGAACACAGCACCATCAACGCACGAGTCTGTCGAAGCCGAGTGAGTCTACAGAGTCCAATCAGGGATCGATGTGTGGGGGAGCACAAAAGGGTCACAACAGCTGAGTCCCAATTCATGCATGGAATAGTTACATTCATATACCGCATGTAACTCTATGTTACAAGATTATTGTATAACTGACTCTTCCGCCAAAGTGCTACAACTGTCGGCGACCGACCCCCAACTCTGGAAACTTTTGGAGCGAATGGCCAAAGGACCCTTAAAACATGAAGTGCCACACATTGCCCAAGAACCATCTTCAAGTAAGTACGAAACTGGGCACAAGCATATAGGAGACCCACAGGGCCCAGTTACCTCTTGAGAATGGTCTTAGAGGCTAAAGTCCTTCCTCAGAATGGTCGAACTGAGGCCAAAGGACATCCTTAAAAGGGTCCTCAACCCTCTGGGGTGCTTGGGAGGGTCCCAGTTTTGGATACATTTGGATGCACGACATACGAGGAGTATTCTATATCAACCTCATGGAAGTAAATCGAATCTTGGCTTGTCATGGAACTGCAGTTTAAATAAAGTTTGGAAACAAAAGCACGTTGCCCTTTTCTCCAAAAAATCCAAAAACCACTCGTCTGCAACATTCTGCAACTGCGTTTGCACGCTCTGGCTCTTCGATCGATGGTCGATTCCCGATGAAACCCACGTATCTCGATCTGTCGGCATGTCTCCCCACCGATCTGTGTATTCCAATCCGCGACACTGCAGGGTGGATCAACACGAAAGCCACCATCCGATTGGGCGTCTCCGCCTCGGTGGACGTGGCTGTGATCCGCAGGAACTCGTCTTCGCAGCCAATGACCATGCCAAGCCTCGCAGAGTCGAAAGGGACGGTACAGCGCTGTAGGGAGCTTTAGAGCTGTGAAGAGGTATGAAACATCCAGAGCACACAGTTCTTACTGTAAATCACGTAAGAATTAGTTAGATTAGTCTCTATAATAGGCAATAGTGATGAAGGATTGCTGCAAAATGAGTACTCCGTCTGTAGGATCACTGAATAGTATACGCTCTATATATATATGCATTCCACACTTGATGTACGTCCGCGCGGCCTGTTCTCAATAAACGGCATCTACAGCTAGAACTTTGATACTATTCGATTGGATCTTCAGCAGGTTCCTAAATTCCTAACAGAGCAAAACAACTGTATATTATATGTTCATGATATGTCTTCAATCCTTGGACATAAAATATATACATATGTGAATTTGTTTTCTTAAAGCAGGTACCCAATCGTCTTTGTATCGAACGAAGGCCTGTTTCGAAGGGATTTCAATGGAGGTATTCAACACGTTTTGCCGTTCATGTTGCACTCTGTGTCCAACAGTTTTGAATAGGGAAACTATATTTGTGTTGCCCTTAACAGTCCTCTGTCTTGTAAACAAGATTGAACAGCTGCTTTCGCCATTCGCAGCAAACATATTTCATTTCAGCACATCTCAACAACCCCACGTCGTAGTTCTGTCCTTGATTTTTTCCCGAGAATGCAGTTTCTCATCCATTTTCCCGTCCTTCTAACAGGTACCGGCATGTTTTTTGTGTTTGTCCATTTCATTGTTTTGTGCTTTGCACATCACCCCGATTTGTGCCCAGCAGCTGTCGATGAACTTGCTTCTCCAAATCCTCGGGCCATCCACGTCTGGGCGGCTTCAAGGAAAGTAAACCACCCGCAGCCAGCACTGCACAGTCCTGGCGTTTTTCAGTGCGCAGTGTGTGTCACGTGCGCGTGCTTGTAGTTTTCTCAAACTGCGGAGTCCGAGATCTAGAGTGATCCCTGAACATCCTCCTATATCCTTGCTCTTTCAGAGACTATACCTATATATAATTAAGCCATATTGAGCCATGATTTGGTTCTTTTCACATGATTCCAAGAGACCGGTGCCTCGGCCACTCTCGTTCTCCTTCGTCCACCGGTGCCACCGGATGATCCTCCGACTCGTAAAAGGACGATATATGGGGCCTCCGTCCCACCGACTCATCGGTCGGGTCCTCGGGCACGATCCCACGCCAGCTGGGAGTGATGTTGGAGGAGAGCACTTTCAGGGTATCATCCAGCTGCACATCGAAAGCGCCCTGCAGTTCCTGCCGAACAAGGTCGGCGGATCAGAACATGCCGAGAAAAGGCTTAACTTTGAACCGGCTTCCAGCAATGGTTGTAGGATGTTTCAACAACATGCTCATGCAGCTCAGTTTATGTAATCAGCGTTCCAATGGTGCTTGTTTGTCCTGACAGCCAAGCAATGTAAAAGCAACTTGTAAGAAGCGTGAAATTAATTCGCCCTAAGATCGTAGTGAGACCCTCCAACACCCGTTTTTCTCAAGGCAGTACCAATGGATCCCTGCAAGATGATTGGCAAACATTGGTCATGGTGGGCCCTCCAGTTGGAGTGTTCTATTCAACGAAAATGTGTTTCAAACTCCTACGACATTTTGAGGTACGTGGTGGCCAGCAGAATTGGTCGCTTGTGGGGACACCAAACACACCTGTCCTGTCTATTGACACTGGGAACACATGATATCGTCATCTTGCGTTTTAAGGATACACTTCCCTACAAACTCATGTAAAGGGCCCAAAGATCAGCAAATAAAATTCTGATGTCAGTTCATCCACGTTCTTCAACTGCCAAGCTAGAAACCAAAGAACAGTCTGGTGTTCAGCCAAAAACAATTACATAGTGACTTAGTACTCATTCAACACTGAAGACTTGCCACATAGCTGCATAGCTGCCCTCACTCATTTGAAGTCTCGTGTTGGAATATCGTGTCTTAAAGCAGTCCTGCGGAGGCCGCGAGGTGTATTGTGCCAGCTTCTCCTTGGAGAAGAAGCCTTCCTCAGGTCCAAGGATGGAAATCCTGCAGTTGAACAATCAACCCAAACGTTACAAATCCACTCTGATTCCTGGCAATCACATAATGTCATTATAATGTTCAAGCAAAATGTGTCTACATCGAATGCACACCTAGCGCTGGACTCTGGACCTTCTGAAGTGTTTGGGAAGATCCTGATCCACTCGATGTGATTTTTACCATCACAGTTCGCAAACCAAGGAGCAGAACCCTTTACAAAGGCGGCGCAGCTTTTGCACAGGGGAATCAAGGTCTCCTGCTTCATGCGAGTGAAAGTTAACGGTCCAAAAAGGTCTGCTGCGCGAAGCATGTGAAACGTCCGATGCTGGTGGATGAGCAACCCGGTGTGGAGATGAAAGTCAATGCTTCGGGGGATGAGAAAAGGACCAACGAATCAACATGCTGGGCGCAACTCTTGAAGTGGACAATCACCATTGGAGCTTGGCTGCTAGCGACTCACCCCAGCAAGGACCGCAGCCACGACTCGCGCGGAAATTGCAGATCTTGGACCATTTCTTTCCAAACGCCGGGAGCTGCAAAGGCAGCACAACTTTACACTTCGCCTAGGCAAGAAATACATTGGATTCATTGTGGCTGTCCAACTTCAGAGGCAAACATAGACACATATATATATATAGAAACCTGTAACATGCGTTCGTCCGCCGGGTCAACCCCTCTCATCCCCCCCTCCTCGATCTGCTCCGAGCCCACTGCCGTGCCCTCTCCGCAAGCTCTGCAGAGGGGCTCGTGGAGCTGCCGGGTGAAGACACCACAGCCCGGCACATGTCCCAGACTGGCCTTGCACGTGGGATGAACGACTAGATGAGTGAAGAACGACGATTCTTTTGAGGAGAGTCGACGAGAACGAGTCGAGCCAAGCAAGGACTTGATAACTTGAAGGGTGTTTTCCTCCCACATGAATACTACATATTAGGTCAGTCATGACAATGGTCCAACATGTTGGAAAACAACATGTTAGGAAATCGTGCCGCTTTCCAGTAATTACATGTAATTACCAAATGTTTGATCATGCCAACATGTTCAGAGTGGGTGACCTTTTCCAAGGTGTCCACCCTAGCTGCGGGACGCCGTCCCGCTCCTCCAAGCTTTGAGAGGTGCGAACGTGCACGAATAGCCGCGCCCAGGTCGTGGGCTGGGCGAACAAGGCATCCACCCAGTTGGTGTTGATATATTGGCAAAGCTCCTGAAACGGAGAGGAGCGATCGAGACTATGTAGAGGATCTAATATATCTATCCACATGCATATCACATATCTTCGCATCTGCATATGATATATTAATATATGGAATATCTAATTTGATAATGTATACATCAAACCGTAGATGTGCATGTCATGTATTTCTAGCTGATCTAGATAATTCTAGATATGTATTCAAGGTATTTATATCGACATGGTTTGGGAGGCTAACATATAGCAAAAAACAAACAACATACAAGAACTGTTTACACTTTACACCTAACAAAATACAAAAGAATGACCCTCCTGGCAGGGGTATCTTGATGTTCTCAAAGATGTGGAAATACATCACTTATGTCAGGAGAAGGGATGACCCAACTCGCGGTCACCACCTGTGTGCAAAAAGACACATAAACAACAAAACCATAATTTTCCTCTACAACGATCATGGAAGACCATTTTCTTCTACAAGGGGGGTCTCCAGTGGGAAATCGTCACAGGCAAAACAAGGCACGGGGAGAAACAACACCACATCCCATGTACGGGGAAGATGGTGAGTGTGAAAGGACAGTTGCGTTACAACACCATTGTCTCGCCTATACCAGGTTTAAGCATACACTTAGCTAGGTTCCCCAAAAATAAGACTAGGTAAACACCCCTACTCACCTCAACGATAACCGCATGAAAATGCCCGAATAGCAACAAAAACTGGTCTGAAATGGCGCTGCAAGTTCGGACACAAACCATGCTCGAGGCGCCCAAAGCTTCACCAACTCTTGTTGCATTTGGTTGTACAAGTGATCACTCTCCGAGCTCATTGTTGTACTTCCTAGAACTGGGCTACCCCTTACAAGAGTCTCTGCGCTCATAGTTGCACTGTTGGGAGCCCAAAAAATATTGCAAATCACATCTAAAGTTTGACTTCTCAGTGTGTCCATGGTTGCCAAAGTCTGATTGCTGGAATTTATTGCATGCAGCAATCACGCCGATTTACGCTGCAATTTGTTTCCGGCAAAGGTCACACAACACGTTTGAATCTCAAGACCTAATTCCAAAATCTGGCTTGCATGCGCTGAATGTTCATCACAAACCTCTCTCGTTCAGGGAGTCAAGAGAGCAATACGAAAACATGTCAGGGAAAACTGTTTGATACTCTGGAGGACTCACCAACAGCTTCGAAGACAAGCCGTATTTCTAAGCACTGCGTCACATGCATCACCATCAGGCATCAAGAGAAGTGGCCAGGTCTGAAACGGCGTGGCACCAAGCAAGGGAACACATGGAAACACCAAAGCAGTGGCAACAGAGCAAGTTGCTTAGAATGCTGGGCCTGTGCAGCACAAAACGGGAAGCTATGGACACCAATCACCCAACTTCGAGCCAAGAAAATCGCCGCAGCTCAAGCTAAAATCGCTGCAGGCTTCCAATTTACGCAGTACGGTAAAACACATTTTTGGTGGAAATGCCGCATACGAAGATCTGTGTGATTCTGTGTATATATATAATATCATACTATTTGTATAATATCCAATTAATATCCATTATAGTTATAAAGGATATCTCTGTATACAAGTATATGATATATATATATATTAAGTGGGCGGCTTGCTGAGATCAAGGGTAGACCCTGCCCCTGAATTTTAGAATCCAGCAGTGCTGTCAAGCAGCTACTTTGATCATGGACATGCTTGCAATCGGGCAGTACAAACAAAATCAACTCCAGCACCTGAGACACGGAGATGGCCTATCGAAGCCAGGTGATGCACGTGGTGTCCTTTAGGTCCTCCATGACACTCTCATCGAAATGGCACACCAAGTGGCACACCCAGCCAGCACTGGGCTGGTCTGGGTTTCAGGTGGTTTCACCATCCAAGGAATAAGGATGGGATAGAATTCAAAATCCATTCGAGCACGCTAAGAGCTATTCTAAGTCTGACTCGTGGGTCAAGTGAACTCATCTCTGGTCTTCCTCCTATCTTCGGCTGACCTAGGTCATGCCAACTTGCTCCATCAACCGTGGGTGCAAGGTACAACCTAGAATCTAGCAAGCAGGAGACTCAATGGACAGGGAATCTATGTCAATGCAACATCAACACCCTGCAGTAGCCCCTGAGCTCTTCGAGAGACTTCCCAACAAGCTGTGTTTTAGACGGCTTACAAGCAAGTTAAAAACCCACCAAAAAAAAACATCAATTCAACATAAATTCGGCCAAATGTATAAATCCCTTCCATCTATTAAAAAACACGCCCCCCCCTCAATTACAAAAACTATTTGCGTGAGTGGGGGAAGGAAAGCCTGCTGGTGTAAACGCGGCGTGTCATGGTGGACAAACAGGGTGGACAAAGGAAGGGCAGCTAGGGTTGCTTTTGGAACTTAATTAAGAAAAAACACTACCCCAAAAATCGACCATGTTGGTAGTTTGGTAGCGGTTTGAAAGGGCGGTAATTAAAAAACAAATATAAACCGCATTTAGGGTTTAGGACATTGTGTTTTTTTAGTTGGGCAGTGTTTTTCTTTTTAATAGGTACTCGGGAGTAATGTTGTGTGAGAAAATGAACGATTCACACCAAAAGAACTGACCATTCAAAACACGGTTGAAATACAAAAAACATGTTCAACCACATTAATGGCTGTGTAGACTCTCCATGGATGATCAGGGAAGCTCGCGAATTTTCTTGACACACGGAAGCCTCATTTATGGAGGCTATAGTCATTGAACCCTTACAGGGAACAATTAAGTTTGACCTCAAATCACTTTTGACAACTTGCTTCAATCAGATGCATCCAAAAAATTGACTTGGGTCTTGGACCCGAGGTCCTGAAGGTTAGGTCAGTATCCCCATATCCCCCAATTAATGTAGAATCTTGATGAAGAATCCACCCCATTTGCATTGCAGAACCTCTTCTACCTCTCGCGCTCACGCTGCAGAGACTGTGCCGGTGGCTTCCACCACTTCGGCATGCGACAAACCCCAGGGCCCAGAGGGCCACCAAGCTAAGAACGAAAAGACGAGACAGGGAAGTCCAAAGTTGCGAGCAAGATTCTACATGACATTGCCTATCATTGCCCTATCAGCTGCAAAAAAAGAAAACAAAAAACACAATAAACACGCTCGGTCCTCCAGTGGCGCGCCCAGTGCCGCGAGCTGCAGTGGAGGCCCGCCCATACGGCGCACGCAAAGCTTCCCCCGGCGACCGGACAAGGGCACCAGCTCTGCGCCGAGCTCCCTCGGCGGGATCAGCGAGGTTTTGGAAGGGGCGGGTGGGAAGGTTCAAACATCTGGACCAACACCCTCTTCTGCTGAAAATCAAGGGGGATCACGACATGGAGACCAAATGAATCTGCGGATTCAATCCCACTGGTGCCTTGGATTGAGATACACACACAACATGATCGAATGCCATATGTCAAAGACTTTCTACTGATTCTAATGGTGGGAGCAGTAGTTCTGGAACATGGATAAGACATTATGGCTCCACCAATCACAAAAAATCAACAAGTTGGAGGACGAGGTATCTCTATACACTTTAAGTGGTCACACTTCAGAATGCATCCAAAAGAAGCATGCCAATTATCATCATGTGTACAAGCAACTGCGCAACTGCTGAACAAGTTAGAAGACCAGCAAAGCAAACCAAAGCAACACCTGGAAAGTACTCTGCCCCTGACCATTGAGCGGTTCATCCACTAAATCTGAAACATTCATCCATAAACATGTCCACTTGTCCCATTTCGGATATGTTCGATTCCAGCTCCTCCCCGGTGGGAGCGGTCTGCTCACGCCCGAGGAGCTCCGCGAGCTGCTCGGCGTCCAAGAGGTCCGGGTCGCCGCTGCGCGTCTTCAGTGCTGGAACCACCGAGAGCTCCAACCTGCTCGTACACCCACCCCTTAATGAAAATTCCAGCCCCCCACCCTCTGATTCAATTATCCTAGGTGCAAAGGTGTTTCTACGTGTATGTGCCTATGGTAATTCTAAATACATATGTTGAAAATTGTTAAACACAAACATAGTTCGCGTCAACGAGTGCCCTTTTTGCCCAGGCCAGTAGATTCGAGGTATGTGTACGATCGATTTCCAGACTGATTTCCATATAATCGTCATAATAGACCAGTACAAACCACATCGCTATCGCTATGAATAAACCAACATGCATGTTTTTTTTGAATCACCGACTTGGAACCCCACCCCACTGGATGATTCAATTTTAAGGGGTGGGTCTCCTGCTCGTAAACAAGGGCATCGCTACTAGTAGCTCCTGGCATTACTGCTAGGAAAAATCAAGCTTACGTTTCCCTAAAAATCTAGGAACCAAATGAATAGTGCGGGCTTCTTTGAAGAAGCGTGAGCTATCCTGCGTCCATGCTAGCAGCTACTTAAGCTATTAGCTACCTCTCCCTACTAGCTACCTAGCTATCTCTACGACTCTACGGCCTCCTCTACGGCCTCCCCCCCCAGGTCAAAAAGAACAAACAAGCGAACATTGTTCATTTTTAGCTGAGCTGGACGACCTGGTGTACGAGCTGGTTTGGTACTCCAAAACCGGTTGGACTTGTGGACTCGACTTTTGGAATAGACAACATGGTGTGAATGAAGGAACATGGTGTCCCGGTGTCACCGTGAACTTCCACCGGTCGTTTTCGACCGGGGAAATCCACCGGTCACGTGGAATGGTTTCGTTGTCCGGAGTTCCCACCGAGCGACCAAAGACGAGGTACTCAACAATTCCCATGGCAAAGATTCCGTGTATAATATATATGTATACAAATATGTAGTTATATAGCGTCCAGGAAAATCCGAATCAGTTCGACCATTCTAAGCAAGTACTTTGGACTCTAAGGCCATCCTCAAGAGGTACCTGGACCCTATGGAATATTTATAGATCCCATGGATAGACGATGATAGATGTACCGTCTGAGAAGGTGATCAGAAACACCTTTACATAGGCCATGGAGGGCGTCTTGGACAGTGCAAGTACCTTCTGAGAAGGTGGCAATGGATCCCATTGGAAGCGTCTGGCAGAGGATCGCTGTCTCCAGCCTGGCACCCGTCTGCACTGAGTCCACGTAGAAGGGAAAGCGCCGGGCACTGGCACGGCTGAAGCTCTGAGGGCTGGCCAAGCGCTTGAAGCTCAAGCGCGCAACGGGAAGAAGCAACGTGTAGCTGTCGGAGCTGCGAATGTGGTGAATCCTTACAGCGAGAATGAGCACGTTGGTCGTCGAACATCCGATTCGGAAGGCGTTTCAAAGCCTCGGAAGATCCGCCAAGGCCAGTTCAGCCGTTTTGACCAAAAGTGCAGGAACACTCAGAAAACCCAACATCATGTAAAGTTGGTAGTCTGCTGGGTTTGCCTGGAATGATAAAGTTTTTGCAGCCATGCCCATGATGCAATTTTAAGTATTTGATTCAAAAGTGGACAAACCATTGTAACAAGTGATAAAATCAAAGCTCGTACATGATGGACTCTGTCTGAACAAGGTGGGACCCAGGATACAAAAGTTTGGAGCCTGTATTTGTTTTTTAATATATATAGCATGCAACTAGTATAAATACATATACGTATAAAGGCAACAAAAACAGCTGCACACGTAACTCTTGGGGTATTAGCATGTGCTATATATGCGTAGCCACCAAAACATAATGTGGGATGTTCATAAAATCACGTTCCAATGGATGTCCTCAGACTCTCTGACTTTGCTTGGATTTTGGATGGTTTTGGTACCAAAACTGATGGGGTCCCGGTTCAGCTTGGGTTTCCCTGCAAAAACCTTAAATCAGGAGGCTTCTGCGAGACACACTCAACACACCTTTTCATATACCTTTTCTGATAAGTTTCAGTGATTTTGACATCTCAACACATTTTCCAGTGATTTCCCCTTTGAAGGGTGATGGATCAAACACAATAAAAAGATCAGCATCAAAAGAATATTCAAGAGGATCAAAAAGAAAAAACAGGATCAAAACACACATATTCACAGCAAAGAAAAAAATAATGGGGAAAGGACAGTAGTAGTAGTAGTAGTAGTAGTAGTAGTAGTAGTAGTAGTAGTAGTAGTAGTAGTAGTAGTAGTA
>CAXAMN010022373.1:140411-169767 GCA_963970005.1 Durusdinium trenchii | reverse complement strand
GGGGTCAGTTTCGTCCGTGTTACTACTCGCGTACATCGACTTTGACGTTGATTTGTGGACTCGGTGACCTTTCGTTCGCTCGGTGACCGCTTTTCTTGGCTTAGAGGACATGACGGGCTCGACGTTCGAGGATTGCTTTAACACTGCGTAGAATGGGTCTTCTTGGCCGTTGCGATGCAAAGCTGCAACGACAGCACGTTGAAGGCCTCGCAGCGTTGTGGTTCCGCCAACATCCAGAGTTGGACTCAATGCTCGAGGCTGTCAGAATACATAGAGAAGCTGAGAAGCCCGCTCAAATGGCTCAATTGGGAACAAGACTGATGTCTGGCGGCTGGAAAATGAGCCTTGGCAAGCTGTACATGGAGCAGGCGGGTGGGTTGGGTCCGTCAAGGCGCATTCAACTTATCGTCTTGCAACTCATGAGTTGCAAGACGATCAGTTGAGTGTCCGCAAAGCCACGAAACCCTGTAAAGCACATGGTTTTTTCATTCTCGGTGTGTTGCGTTCGGGGCTAACCCCCCCCGTTTACCCAACATGTTGCAACTGCACCTGCGTTGATGGTTGAAGGTGTTTGTACTTGCAGCGCTGATTTGTAAGATGCTCCAATGCTGACTTGTCTCAATGTTTCTTCCTTGGCACACCATTGTCCCAGGGAAAATGGTTCTATTGCTATTAGTGGTGACATGGGCGGTTTTGTTCTACAAGATGAGCATGTCTTTCTTGGCTATTCTTTGGCAAAGGTCAGTGGAGCCTTTTCGGCATGACATGCTCTGAGCGCTGTCAAGATTTGCGCATCTTCCCAGGGACATTGAGCTGAGCAGGAGAGGTTCGTGAAAACAAGTTGGCAGGCTGAAGAAAAACAATTGAAGGAGTCTTTTATTGGAATGCCAATCATTTTTTCCAGATTCATTTCTCATCCTGGACTAGTGAGAACAAATATCGAACCGAACAAAACGGCAGCAGGAAGTTCCACGTCGTTGTTTTTTTCTAAAAAAGAGCGTTGTAAGTTGCAAGATTTATATGTATATATTAAAAAAGTCCATTGTCCGTGGAATGTAAGTCACAAGTGTCTTTGAGGACTCTATCAGAACGTGTCGAGGTCTCAAGGCCCCGCGCAGTAGACGACACAGATCTCCCGACCTGGCGGCGACACAGATCTCGAGAACGGAAGCCTCATGGTGACCGTGGATGGCACCTAGTGATTGGTGAAGGAACATGGTCATCCAAGATGCCCTTTTCTATATATAATTCGAATTATATATTATATAAATATATGTTCCAGGAAGTGTAAAGAGAATGATGATCGGCGAGACTATTGATCGAGTCCAATGCAGGACTACAAATGGTCCGAATCAGACTCAGTTACGGACTTTCCATGGTCCATATATGATCTGAGTCTCACCACGGTCTCCTGTGGGAAGACTCAAATCCAACCCATGAGTTGGACTTAGTACAATCTCGTTGGATTATGGTTGGCTTTAAAGAGATCCAACAGAGTCAGAGAGAAATAGAGAGAGAGAGACTAATTGATGACTAACCCTAGGGCTCCAACTACCTCCTGAGAAAGTTATTCAGGTCCAACCACCTGAGGATGTGGTTGGAGCTACACAAGTAATATGTTGGAAGTGCCACGTCCATCTCCGAAGTTGCTTTGGATCAACAAAACGCTTGGGCTGCGATAATTGCTGTCAGAACGGATGCTTTTCCAGGGCGGAGTGGGTCTCTCACCACGAGTGGTTGTCTCAGTAAAAAGAGATCAGCCTGCCATTGTGTAGGGCTTAGTCGTTGAGTCCATGTTGCTGCTTTGCTGGTTGGCCTTTGGTATTCCCCCGTCCAAAGACAAAAAAACACATGATTCTTTGTCAAACTGGTGAAATGTTTAGCAGTTCATATATACAGTAAGTCCGGGTTTTGGGGCAGTGTTTTGAAAAGGTCCTTCCCCCCAAGCCAACGTTGAAATCCCCAGAACCCACACGTGGAGTGGAATCCCGTCCCAACCGCCTAACGATTGGTCCAAAGAACTCCTGTGTTGATGGGGGATGAACATGAACACATATACATTAAAAAAAAGAAAGTAAATAAATAACTGAAAATGAACTATTCCATACTATTCCCCAGTCTGGAACACTGGATGTTCATTTGGGAGGTTCTTCAGAACTGGATGAATTATGATGAATTCTTCCCCCAGTCTGAACATGCTCTGGAGAGCAGCTTTCAGGTTCCTGGGACCCCATGTCTGTCCTCATTCACATATCGGACAAACGAAGCACTGATGCAATGCACATGATCTGATTTTCCAATTGAAAGAATACTGGCTGTGCAATATTTGCAAGGATACTGGCTTGATGAATGCACGAATATCCTGAAATCCCTTGAAAACCCTTCTTCTCAGCCAGTCCCGCGCTAAGACCATCGCTGTAATGCCCGACCGAAGTTGATCGCCGGAATGGTCATGACCTGCCGGTCCAGCGGTCGTGTCACTGTTGTGGCCGCCGGTGGCCCCGGCATGGACGAAGACTTCTGGTGGCCCGAGAGTCTCTAAGAACTGGAAGGTCTAAGGAACATGGAGGGCTTGCAAGTCTAACCACATCGGGAGGGTCTGGAGGATCTAATAGTACAAGTTCGTGGTTCGAGGCAGTCGTGGCAGCCTGGAGGGAGAGAAAAAGGGCACAAACATCTCTTAGGTCAGGGCAACCTCCATCGTAACACATATAGGTGGACTGATTAAGCTCATAGATGAAATAGATTTTGTTCACCATGTTGCTTTAATCTAGGACATGTCATCCTGGTTGGTCGTTTCAGCGCACTTGACCAATGCTCAATCTTGGGAGTCATCATCCAGTATCTCTGTCACCACTTCTCAGAACAAATAAAACAACACACATTCTGATTCATCATGATCAGCTGTTCTGATCTGCTCGGAAGACCGCCCGCTGCCCGGCTCGTGATCCGGAGGTCTCCCCAGCGGTCGGCCCGCGCGCGAGGGGCCCAGGGCCTCTGCCATGCAAATGGCCGAGCGCGTGGCCTCAGGCTCCAGACTTGCCACCTGAGAGAAGGTTCCGCGCTGAGAGATGGTCGGATGGAGATGGGGTTGGTGAGACTGAATCCAAGAAATGATGGTTGATTTAGGGGGCGTGAAGAGGAACCACAGGTTGAGATGAAACGAGACCGCCTGGTCCCTGCGGCCAGCCAAACACGTCAAAAGCCTGAGCTAGTTGGAGTTTTCGATGGTATACTACAACTAATCCTAACAGAATGCATTAAACATATCATTTTTTTACGGTTTTCCGTTCTTGTTTTCAGACAAGGGCTTCAAGGTGTTCATAACGGGGTTGGAGTACCTTTGCTAATATAACATACAATGATCATATATTCATTCCTGTGAGTAATTGTCTACCTTAATGGTACGTAAGAGTGCTACAATATTGTTTGGGTTCACCTACGACTCCTTGAGAGTACTGTATGTACGTTGGGATAAAGGAATTTTTTTGTTCGCTCAACTGCTGCAAAACACTCTATAGACCCCTGCGGACAGTCCTGCAGTCAACTTGCCAAGGATTTGGAAGATTCTACGATGCTGGTCACTTTCAAGGCAGGGGCCTACATTCCTTGATCGAAACCCAAAGCGAAAAGAACTCCCATCATCATCACCTCTGGTCACTTGGCTTGTTGCCGGGTGCAACTGCAACATGCTCGGTTCGGACGAACATATGAGTTAAGAGGTGTTCAGCAACGGAGCATATCCAGTGTTCCAGTGTTCCACCTCGTGACCTCGAGTCGTTGGAGCTTCGCCGTGTGAACTTGGGCGTTCGCCCCCAGGGGCAGCAGGAGCGTTCGCGGAATGCAGGAGCCCGGCCTGGGCGGGGTGATCGATCCTCTGAGCAAGGGATATATAACAAGATGCAGTGATATCATATGATATCTGATCGATCTGATGTCTTTTTGTATACGACCTTCAAAGTGACCGTCCTTGAGATCACAGGACGAGGTCACGTGGGCCTGTAAAAGGTCACTGACAGAGACTCCAAAGAGGTCACAATCTGAAGGTCCTGGTACAATATATACATATCATTATTATATCCCTAGGGATCCAAGTACCTTCTCAAAAGGCACCTGGACCCTCCAAACCCACCCCAAACACCTTCTGAGAAGGCACTTGGATTCCTAGGGTATATTATTGTATATCATTATATACTCAGCCAGGGTGCTGGAGGGCTGTGTCCCTACCTTTCGAGGATGTTGGGGCCCAAAGATTCTGCTGAATTTCATTTCAGCACCTTTGCAACACTAAGTCACTAAGTCGAGTCAAATGGGCAAAGATTGGCCCCCAGCACCGGGGATGGGGCTACAGTAAGTCCTTATTCATCACTGCAAGTCATACTTAGATTGGATTCACACTCTCTTCGTGCGCCATCCCGCTGTCTTCCCTGCCCCTCCGAAGAGTGCAACATTCAACACGACCGCTTCTCCTTGGCAGAAGCTTAAGTAATTATATATGAATTGGTTTTGCCCTGGGGCTCCAACCAAACCCTCAGAAGATCTCAAAAGGTGTTGAAGAAAAAAACTAAGCAACCCGTCCTATAGCCACCTTAGAAACGGGGGTAGGCCAGGAGCCCTAGGCATATAGACAATCCGAAAACTGTCCTTTTTGCTCGTTCTATCCTGCACATCAAAAGCCTTGGTGTGGCAGGCGTGGAGTGTTCGTTCGCGTCTCGGTCCGACCTCGTGACCTCGGAATGCTGCTGCATGGCGAAGGGGCAAACTGATCTAGAAAAACTGTCTCAATCTATATGAACAACAGCAGTTCAGTTCCCAGTACAGCAGGTAACCATGGGAACCAGGCCATTCAAACCCCAAAAGAAAAGTCCTTAGTTGCTTGCTGTAGAGCTGAGACAGGTGTCTCACCTTTCCAACCAAATGCAGCGCGGGGCAGTTTTTTCTCGCCAAGATCAGTTCCACTGAAAATCCTACATGCGAGTGTGTCTGGAGAACGACGAGGTACACCAAATAGTATTCCTTTCCAGCTTCTTCAGATCGTGACCTCTTTGGGGTTCCTAAGTGACCTTTTACCGTCACCCCAAGTGACCTCAAGCTGGGATGTCAAAAGGTCACTTTGAAGAACCAGGCTAGTATATTGTCCATCTATTTCATGCCAAGTCCAATAAAAAACGCAACGCTGAACTCAAAACATGCCGCACCTGGCCGCTTCAACTCGGATCAGACTCGCATAAATTCCATGGAATTGGGAGGAGCCATGGCATTCGGAGACTGCAAGAGTTGATTGATCCAATGGCACGTATATCAATTATACCATAGTGGATGGAGAGTAAATGGCACAATCATGCACAATCCACAAGGTCGGTGGTATGTGTTGACCTCCATCTAAGACATGTAGAGGTGCCAATGCCATCGAACCTCTGAATCCACTGTAAATAGCTGTATAACAATGATGGTTTCAACACGTTTCAGCAGGGAAACGAGCGTTCGAATCGGTGTTTTCGTTTCGCCGAACTGCCAAGCTCAGGGGTCCGGAGTCCGTGAACGTGGACACGACCATGGTCCGCACTGATTTCGAACTCGTGGTACAACCCCATCTTTGTTCAAAGAACATGGGCTTTAGATGGCTTTAGTGTGGCAAAAGGGTAAGACCCAGGTACGACCCAGCTCACCCTGAAATAGTTGATGATGGCATTCCACTATAAGAATAGTGATGAAAGATCTTTCCAGTATTGCAGGTATAGGCAGCTGCAAGGCTCAAGCATCTTCAACCCCAATTAGGAGGCCTACTGACTGTTCGTGACGATACTGGGGGGGGACTACATTGAGACGACTATCAAGGTTCCAAGTGGCAATATAGTATGCGTTTCTACAACACCCAAATACACCCCAAAGCATTCCAAAGATGCATACGCATACTACTGAAAATGCAAAGATCGAAAACAAAAAACACATGTCCTCGATCTGGGTCGGTTCTCTGATATGAGTTATATAAGTGTGTGTGTGTTTGTTTGTTTAAGCAAGGTTTGGCCCGTGGAAGCATCGGTTCACGTCATCCACGCGATCCTCCCCGCGATCCTCCACGCGTCTTCAAACGGAGGAGGACACACGCTGTGGGTTTGCACGGGATCACTCGTGTTTGCAAACGCACTCCACTCCTGGGCCAGTGCGACCACGGTGGAGAACCGGGCACCACGTGGCATTTTAGCCGACGTACTGGTGGGGCAACGCCGATTACGTCGAACATGAATGCGAAAGCAACATGGGAACCCTGCTTAGCCGAAAAAGGAGCATTGAGCTATATGTTGTGAACATGTCATGAAGGTTCCCCAATGGACCGACATCATCCCTTGGCTTATGTCCACCATAGGTGGCTTTATTCTAGAAAAAAAACAATTAAACACAAAAAAAACAAAAGTGCAAACAAAAAGGCACTATAGCAAAACAAAGAGCAACCAATGGACCAAGTGGACCCTTCCAAAAAGTGCGCCAGAAAGCCCGGCGGAGTGCAAAAACCTCAGGGACCTCTTTGTTTTGCTTGTGCTTTTTTGGTTGCACTTTTCTCACTTTTCTTGTTTTTGCTTTCTTGCTTGCTCTTCGTTTTGCTTGTGCTTTTTTGGTTGCCTTGTTTTTTTGTTTTGTTTGCTTTCTTGGTTGCTTTTTGTTTTGCTAGTGTTTTGTTTGCTTGCACTTTTGTTGCTTTTGTGTTGCGTTTTGTTTCCAGATAATCAACTTCTACAATAAAGGGATCTGGCAAACATAACCTGGCCTTCTTCCTTCGGCGGGGAAGTGGCAGTGTCCGAAAACATGACACCAAGATTTGGCTGTGGGTCAAAACCTGGAGCCCATTTCACTGGTAGATTGACCTCCCTGGTAGTATTATGTTGTTCATTTTCGTCAGTCAACCCTGGGGCTCCTGCTTTTTACCCACAGCCATTTCTCTGCTACATTATACATCTCTGCACCCCCCTTTAGTCACGTGGGTATTTTTAAGCTGCCCATGGACACGGAAAACCCCCATAATCAGATCAGCACGTGTGATGTCACTTGCGGGATCCATTGAGGTGCACACCATGGACGAAGCTCACCCTTTTGGATTGGATCATATTGGATCCAAAGAACGGACCATCTGAGATATGCTACCCTAGCACCCAAAAACAAAAAACGGTTGCCTGGGAGCAACCGAGTCTTGCCGTATAATCCTGTGATGTTCAACATCCGAAACACCCAACAACTTCCGAAACACTTCTCGTGATTCGCCGAGAACCAAGAGAACCCCGGCATGCTCGTACCTCGCGCAGTCCCCTTCCGCCCTAGGACGTGCACCTACCCTGCAAGGATCCAGATTGGCCAAGTGGCCAGTGTTGGTCTTGGGCTCTCCCAACAGAGGCCGCACCGGACGCCTTTGACCCCCAAAGGGTGCCGTCCCAGCAGTGCTTCGCGCCTGCCACGTGTGTTGTTTAGTGGTTTTCCGCCATGAAGGCTTCCAGCGGGAGTGTTTGTGGAGGGTTTCTCCATGTTTCTCCCACCCAAAGACTTGGCAGTTCCCTCTCTAGTAGGCCAAACAAAATTAAGTCCTGGCTTTTAGGCAGGAGATTCCATGTGGAACTTGCGCGCATGAGGAGCACCTTCTTTTCCTGCGCAGCTGCGGAAAAGAATAATGTTTTTCACCGCAAACCGAGGACTCGCAAACAGAGACCCCTGTCGGATGACTCGAGATGACTGTCGCAGGTCTAGGACTTTCCAACTGCTCATGCATCTGCTCATCGGTGGGCGTTCTTGCGACCGGCCACCCCAACGGACAGAGAAAGGACAAATGAGATTCTGCATGCGGCCTTCCCCGAACGGACAGGTACAATGATGAGATTCTGATAGATTCTGCATGCGGCCTTGCGACCGTCGCTTGTTGGCCCCGCTGAAAAACTTGCATGTAGCCAAATGTTCTGGGCTGGAGGCCGTGGCTATTAGGTTGGAGGCCATCGCAAGTAAGTTGGAGGCCATTGCTATTGGGTTGGAGGCCATCGCAGGTAAGTTGGAGGTCACCGGTTGGAGGCCATTGCTGTTGGAGGCCATCGCTAGTAGGTATCTATCTCGAATTTGTTCCTTGATTAAAGTTGGAACTCAGCATCGCGGCCTGCGAAGTGCACGATGAAGTAGTCCTTCTTTGGGAACGCCGTCTTTGTTAGTTCAAGGTGTTGAGCTCAAGGCGTTGAGTTCAAGGCAATCAGCCAGGGACCAGCTTTGGGATGCAGCATGTCCCTTTAGATCACTCGCCAGGCGGCAAGTTCTCAAGACATGCTTCTGCCTTCCGCTTTGCTTCTGTTGGAAGTAGAGAGCTTGTACATGATGTCGATCCTTTCCGATCTTGCCACAGTTCTGGGGAGGATAAGTCTTCCAAACTTCCTTCAAGACATCATGCGTCCACTTGTCGTTCTTGAACAGGATGTGCCCATAATAAAAGCAGCAAAGGTTCAAGGTCATGGAGCTGCTTCTGCTTCCTCTGGGCGTATAGTCCCCCAAGCTGACGTTGTAATTCACAGAAATTCACAAGAAGAGAAACGCTCTCTCCAAAACACGTAGTCCACCTCCGGCTCATATTGGAGCACATTCAGAAGTGCCAACACGTTTGACCAGTGTGGGTGCCTGTCTTCCGCACCGGGAGGGATCTCGGTGAAGAACACCAGCTTGTAGCCGTGATAGTCGGGGTATTCTAACTTTGAAGCTTTTCTTGGGGGGCCATTGTGCACATCTCTTCCAAGATCGAATCCTTTGGCGCACTCATGCCGCCAGACTTTTTTCTGGGGCCATTTCTGCTTCGTTTATTTTGTTCAGGACACCCCAGTGACACGGAAGTTGCCCGTGGAAACACGAAGTGAATCTTGGGCAGCTGGACGGTGACCACTGTGGCTCTGGGGGGGGTCAGGTCTATCCCCGTAGGGCACACCGACCGATCCAACACGATCGGTTCCGTCACCTGATCCCACCGCAGCGGCCATTGCTTCGTTGGAGCGCACCAAGGCCCGTCTCGGCCCGTCTGTGTCGCGGCGCGGCCCGAAAACATGGCCGTTGGGGTCAGCCGGAATGATGGCAGGACAAGTTCAGTCTTTATGAAGCATTTCAAGCCATCCACCAGGAACAAAGCATTGACCACGATTGCCATCAAAGCTCCGGTGATGCTTAGGCTTACACGAGAGCCCACATCCGTTGCAACACTTTCAGCCGCACACCTGCATCCCTTGGGCTGAGAAAAGGAAGGAGTCCCACGTGCCTGTGGAATCGATCCCATAGCTCTGCCAGTAGTAGACCAGCTGATGAAAAGGAGAGATCGCGGTGGACTCCATCAGCAAGGCGGAAGGATTTGTGTTGCCGATCCAATCCACCATGATCTCTTCTTTTCTCGTCTACTGGCATCCAAAAGCAACGAGCTCAGTACAATAACAGACACGTCGAAGGACTCCGGGCGGCCTTTGGACGAAGAAACTGGCGCGTGAAAACCGCCATGGTGCCAATACCACGGATTGAGCAAGCAAAAACACAAAGGGGTTTCGAAACGCTGAGAGCTTTCACCAAGTGGAACTTGGCTTGTCGAAGGTGTTTGAGCGGTTTAAATAACGGTGTCTAGAGTTTAGGGATCTACTCAATGTCCTTTTCTTTTCTTGCGATGTTGCTTGCCAGGTCAGAACCGATGGGCTACACCTGCAAGAAAAAGATGCGGAGCTGTCTTCTCCATAGTTGGACAAGCTAATTAAGAATTGAACAAACTTATATATCCGCCGAATGACATAACCTTGAAGTAATTTGAGGTTCTATAGCTTTATCTTCTACTATAGCACTCGTATTGGGGCAACAAAAAAAATGGTTCACCATTGTCTTTCAACCAGAATCCCAGTCCGTCGCAAACGAAGTGACCGGAGATCGCCTTAAGCCTTACAGCTGCGGAATTCGGAGGGAGAGAAACCACATGGTTCAGCTTCATCACTGACCTCTCTGGGCGAACAAACAAAAAAAGAACAAGCGTGGAGAACTCCCAAACGTTGGTGTGAACTCCTCAGCTCAAGATTGAACCCTTCCCACTGTTGCAGCACCTAATCACTGTGCACCCCTGCCCCTGCAAAGCCATGTCTTCTGGGGGAGGCGATGTGTACATCCGATATCCGATATCAACCGCGGTAATTCTTCGCAGTCCCTTTCCCGAGACATGGCTACAACCAAACCCATGAGTCAAGTTCCGCCAACCTGCGACCCTCTTGGACAGCTTTGACCGTCAGCACCATCCCGGACTTCCTGCGCACGCGAAGCCAGTGAGTGGTGCTGTTGAGTGTGTGATCGAGAGCACAAGCTTCGCCACTGCTCTGCTCAACTTCCAGTACAAAAGCTCAACTTCCAGTACAATACATTTATTTTACACATATACATATGAATCACATTGAATCCATGCACTCCCTGGAAGTAACATGGAAGTGGACAATGGCCCTTTGGAAGACACATTTCTTCTACAAACAGGGCGTTTTCCACCCATGTTGGTTCCCAGGATAATGGTTACAATGTACTAGAGTTGTTTCTACAATTCTCCGAGGTCCGTCAATTCTTAAACCATCTTAAACACCACTTGTCGGTCTTTCATGTTCCAGACACACGGCCAACTGCGCGTTTTGTCCTGTGACGGGCGGGGTCCAAATCAATCAGTGAAGCCGGTCACCCTATCAGGCTTCCCTTCCCAACTTGCTCCCAAAGACCTCGATTGACATGACCATGACATGGGGGTAGCCAAGCTGTATTCTAACAGTGGTTCACAAACCTAGTGATCTTTCAGGTTCGAAGACTTACCCGCAGCGTCAGCTGAATTGTGCTTCTTTTTGAAATGCGTCGACACACCGTCCCCAATCTAAGTTCAGCCAAATTTGATCCAACCTGGAATGAAACGACACATCCGCCGATCTGTCACTCCACGGGATTCGTCACTCCTCCTGTGCCCGTCGGATCATCAGCTCCATGCAAAGCAAAAACCGCTGGGCCTCCTGGACCTCCGTGAAGACCTGGTTTTGAAGCCAAGTTGGCCACCCGGTTTGCCCGAAAAGTGTGAATCCTGCGAAGCGGTACACGGACATTCCCAAGTGACGAACACAAATTTCAAGTGATATCCACCCTGAAAGGCGATTTGGAACAAGGGAAGGCTGCATTGACACACTAGCCTGGCAACGCTGTGACATGCGCATTGACACAATGTTCTGACGCTTGTTCTGTTCTGACACATCATCCATCATAAAGGCTAGAAAGGTTGTTCTGGACTGTGTTCTGACGCTCTTGCTGGCATGCATTCTGACACTTGTTCTGACGTGAAGTCTGACATGTGCTCTGACATATGGTTCAACATGGGTTCTGGTATGTGTTCTGCATTCAAGCCTGCCACTTGTTCCGACATATGCTGTGACACAGCTTCTGACATGTGATTTATTATGTTTTGACATTCTAAATAGCAGGAAGGCCGACATTCAAACGGGCATATCTTCTGACATCCTTTCTGGCATATCTTCTGGCTTACCTACTGGCATTCTATTTGGCATATCTTCTGACATTATATGTTCAGACTGATTTGGATCTGTCTATGGTGTCCAGGTGCATGCGCTGGCACCCCCTATGGCGTGCAGGTCCGCGCGCGCCCAGACTGACCTTGCCCTCTCCGTGGTCCTTTGTTCAAATCTATGTCAAGACCCTGGCAGGTGGAAAACACACACTAATTGCGAGTGTAAAACCAAGTGTGGGATGTGATTTCAGGGTCTCTAGTTGTTCATTAGCATTTTGGGGACCAGAAAAGGCAGGGAGCTCGTGTCTGCCCAAAGCCTCTTGAATTGATGCCTCTATCAAAGTGTATGTTAAAGAATCGTAACATGTGCTGAGAACTTGCAATTCAGCGTACAAGTAGGCGCAAGTGGGTTGGGCATAAAGAAAATGCGGACTCCACTCTGCAAGTTGCTTCAAGTGGGGGTGTGTCAATTCAAAACTTCCCCCACAAACCTTCTTAGAACACGGGGACCAAGGGGCTTTAGACTGAAAACCCAGGACTCAAACCCATTCGTTGGGTCACCCCATATCATGCCGAAACCATCTTCTGAAGATTTCTGAAGTGTGCTTTTCCAAGCATCCCATACTTCTGAAGTGTGCTGCTTGGGAGTTTTGGGATTTGAAGGCTTCGATTCTCAAGGAAAAGCGACAGATGCCACACAACGATTCCCATCTAGACACGAAGGCCAATTTTCGTCGCATAAACTCCACCACCACAATATGTTCCTGAGGCAGCAGATTGGTCTGGATGAACAAGAAAGACTCGACAGTTCTGTTGACCCAAGGCCAGAACCCACTGAGAATTGCTTGGATTTGGTGGTTCAAAAGTGTCATATATTTCATCCCTTTTTACTGAAAAAGTATCCTTTCAGGGTAAAATCCTCTTGTCGAGTCGGACGTCCGAAGCAAGTCAGACTGAACCCATGCGTGAAAGCACCCCAGTTCACGACCTGCAAGCCATTGCAAAACTAGTAGCTTCTCGTTCCTAGTAGTAATGCCAGGAGCTACTAGTAGCGTCCTTGCTCCTAGTAGCGATGCACCTTGCTACTAGTTGGTTCCCAGTGCAAAGAGACACTTCAGAACTACTGGGAAAACCAATGCCACAAACTGAGCTGCGCATACCTGCAGGCCTGGTGTCTAATGTGTTGAGTCCTGAATGGCCCTCTTAGTTGTATCATTATACAATTGATTGGTTTGTTGCTTGCCGATTCTATGGAGGAGTGTGAAAGCAACGAATGGCAGGAAAGGCAAGCCAACAACATTGTGCAAACAAACAGCACACGTGCTCATCTGTAGTATGTGATCCTTGTTTCGCCATGCATGTCAATGCTTCTTATCAGAACATAACACCAAAGGAAAATAAACGTGCTAGATTTGCAACGCTTGAGTCATGAGTAAACCATTGGAAAGGTGCCGTAGTTGTGGAGCATGGCTGTTGCTGCACGAGTTGAAGATCACATCGCAACGTAGCAAATAGGATAAAACGTTCGAACCAGCTCCATAACTACAGTACCAGGTTTTCCATCTAAGATTGTTCAAATGGAAAAGTAACCGTGGCAAGCAACACCCCGAAAGTAAGGACATACAAATATTGGTCACAGGCAGGCAGAACGGCAACAAAGGCCAATCTCTCCCATCCAACCCCTCTGGTTCACTGGCCAAGGGATATCCAAAACAGCATGCATAATTCTATGATTCTTAGGGCGTGTACTTCAGACCCCAAAGGCTAAGAAGCGATTTCCGGCTCCCCATTGGGTGGTGATGGTGGTGCCAGTGATGGTATATATGGTATATAATACATAATATATATATAATATATATATATAGATAGATAGATAGATAGATAGATACATAGATAGATATAGTATATATAACATATATTACACGTATTTGTCCGTCCATGCAGTCTTACATTAGTTACATGATCTGGCAGTCACTTCGTGTGGAGCTTGCACCAAGAAACGCTTGCTTCACTCACTCCGCCTGGCCGCCCGGACTCCGCCCAAGGATCGATGTTCTGCGCGGGTGTGCTGGACATCGAGGTGAGGCGCTCATCGGTCTTCACGATGCGGTAGACTTTGGAGACGCCGGTGAGAGGGAACTCGATGATACAACCTGGCGAAAGGAACACGTGGGGCGTGGGTAGCGTGGGATGACCCTTCCCAGCGTTGCGGAAACGCGGGAACAAAAACAGAGAAACGCGGAAACGCGAAACCTGAGTCTGCGGGTAGATTCTGAAGGCTCGGATGCTTGGTCCAAGAAAAGGGGACATATGGGACGCAGAAAGGGTTCGGAAGAACGGCAACCTTCACGTAGGTGCATCTTCTGAAGATGTACTAAACTAATCGAAACTATGTGATCTATTCTGTGTATGCTGGATGATTCTCGCTGAACCTCCAGCTAGACTCCCTGTTCTCTTTTCGTACACCAACCGTTTCTGAACTCCCTTGATCCTCTCCTGACTAACCTCCAAGATACCTCCAAAGACACCACAGGATTCCTACTGAACGGATGCTGATACTTGCTCTTCCTGCGGATTTTCCTGCCAAACCGAAACCAACCATCCGGTTGAGACCTCGAACAACCTGGCTGTGGATTCGGACTCTGGGAGTCCGGAACAAACCTCAGAGAGACGTTCGAACCCAAACGTGCCAACCGTTGGACATGTTTGCCTGGGACATGGTGAGAGGACAACTGGGGTTGACCTTGACCTGCCGGCTGGCAATCAAACCGTACTCCACAGCCAGGTCTTCAAATTGTGACTCTGGTTCAAAAGAGTTTGTGCAACAGCGGTCGACTTGGCTGCTAATGAACCGCAAGCGAGGTACCATTTCCTTGATCCACCTTCAAGGTTTGCAGGTCATCCATCACTTGGCAATGAATCACCGAATAGTCTTGATTCGATCCCAGCTGTGTCCTTAGAAGACAAGTCATGCCACAATATTAAAGGCAAATAATGATCTATATTGAACAAACATGAACAAACAACATGACGACACCAACATCGACCAATAGTAAATTCAATCGTGGAGTGGAACTGAGGTTGGTGACCTCAAAGCTGATAGAACGCGTGGATATCCCTTCCTTTTCTCCTTACACGTTTTGAGAGTATACAAATACATATATATGTATAATTACTAATATACAATTACATATAATTCCTTTTACATATATAGAATGCAAAAAGCGTGTTGTGCACAAACAAATCCATTCCTGCCCCTCACAGTCATGTGTAGCGTCAAATACCTGCCCCGATTCATATCCAGCGCGAACTCCCTGAAGAGCTGTAGCAAGACCTCTCGCTCTTGATATTCCTCGTTGCCCTCTTCTAATGTGAAGTCCTGCCAACACTCAGTGGCTCGGTACATGGCTTCACAATCAGTTTCAGTATGTTCAGTCAGGCGACAAGTCATAGAAATTGTTTAATATGTGTCTTTTTATTAACAGTCTTTGTGCGGTCTTGGAACGAACATTGCTGAACATGGGCATAATAGGTTTGGCAATGGCAGCTATACATGACCAATCATCAAAAAACAGTTTCGTGAAACACAAAAAACAAAAGCACACAAAAGCTAATGAAAATGCAAAAGCAACGCAATTAACTTTGCTATTGCATTTGATTGTTTTTTGCTCTTTTCCTGGTGTACCATTTCTGAACTTATGAGGGCTTTTACCCGTCAGCCATTTTCGCTGTCATAGGAAAAGCAAAAGCGGCAAAAAGAAACATATGCAAAACACAGGTGAAAATAACACACAAAACACCAGGTCCAACACTTGAGCACACGCTCCAAGAATTCCGTGCGTGACGCGTGGATGTGGCAGTTCTCGGCGAGACGAGTCAGGTGCGATGCTGTAGCAAGCATGTTCTAATGTTCTAATGGGAGCCCAGGATTGAAGGGCCAAGTTCTGCTGCAATATGATGCACGTGCAGCATGATGTGGAATTTTGCTGAATAGGCATCGAACGGCATTTTCAGCATCCAAGGAGACTCGGAATGGATGGGGTAGCGTTGGGCGCGCTTCTCGCAAAAAACACAAGAGCCAAAGCAAGAGGTCCTTGGGCAATGATGGATATCGAAGAAGCTTTGGAAGCTGAACTGCTTCTTTGAAGTGATGTTGCCGTGGCGTCATGACATTCTCCATGTGCACCAGTCTCCGGTTGCCTGGGACATCACCGATCATCTGAAGGAACTCATGCTATAACATATATACCCCTGAAACCTTCCCATGTATAGTGTACATATAATACTGTATATAATATATACGTCGATATATAAATATATTTATAAATTTGCATATTGACCCCTGAGACCTCCCACGATGTGGGATACTGTAGGCATATGCCACACATGAAGCGTCTGGAATGTAGATGTCTATTTATTTACATGCAGAGCCCCTAGTAGCGTCCGATCGCTCCTAGTAGCGATGCCAGGAGCCCCTAGTAGCTTCTTGTTCCTAGTAGTACGGCCAGGAGCCCCATTCGTAGCGTCCGATCGCTCCGTTCGTAGCGATGCACTTTGCTACTAGGTCCACTTCGTGCTTGTCCGGTGACCCCATTGCGCCCCAGTCGCGGAAGGCGGTTCCATTCGGCCCATTGGGGCCGACCGTGGTATCGATGCAGTCATGCTCCGCCAAGTCGTGCGCGAAGGGCGGCGAGGTGCCTTCGAGATCCGCGCGCAAGGAGACCACCTTCCTCGGTGCGTCATGAGGTTGGAGTTTTTGATCTGAAGAAGAGAGGAGCACCAAGCATGATACTGGGGAACAGCAATTTCAATTCTTAATCCTGTATCAATAGGTTGTTCAACAGTCCAATGATTACAATAAATATGTGGCCTCTGGTGGAAGGGAAGACCAGGCCAATCCTATTTCAATCCTTACCTAGCAATGCCCCAATGGACCTGGATATCATCTCAAAACCCCAGCATTCTCGTGTTGAAAACCGTCGTCGACCCTGGTCCACCCAAATCACAGGTCAAAAAACAAGTTCCTTCTTGGACAGTTGGAACCAAGATATGGAGTTTCCACGCATTGGCGTTTCCAAGATTGCGAAAGTGTTGGCACAAAGTTGAAGACCTCAATGTCTGGGTTTACTTCAGTATGCTTTGGAATTTTCATGCCCGGGGTGCAATGATGGACAACAAACAAGGAACAGCAGGTGGCTTTGACGCGACATGAGTGCACATGCACATGCCCCAAGCACAACTTGTTGCAACATCCGTTGTAAAACAGTCAGGACAATTGAAGGGGAGACAAAACAAGTTTGTTTGGTTCAGTCATCTCTCCTTCTATATACTGTGGTGGTCAGAAAACAAGGTACAAAGTTACAAAGAATCACAAAAGCTGCTATCAGAAAGGAACACACACTCCCATTGGTTGTCATAGACACCCCACTGGGACCTCCGCATACCATGGCTCGTCTCACTACTTGTTGACGCCGTGTTCTCTGCATAGCCTGGGTCTTGTGCGGCACACAAAAAGCCTTTGGGGAGTTCATTCGTGGTTACCCACAAAGGACCTGGGATTTGGGTCGGAGAAACTGGGTAGCTGAAGTTGATCAATGTTCCCAATGTCCATCCGCAATTGATGGAACTGAGCTTGGCCTTTGAATGGCCACACAGGCATGACATGTTCATGCAATTTCCCAAAACGCACAATTACCCCTCTACTACAGGGGTAAGACAGGAGGAATCCTGTGGACCCCAGTTGGCGGGGAACAACAACTAGCTGCATGTGCCAAACAAAAAGGACTGCGGTCCATTCATTTACGCTGCTGTGCTATGTTCTTTTCCCTTCCAATCAGGCGTTCTTCAAGCTGCGCTTGGAATCCTATCGGAAAAACATAAACGTCAGCTACCCCGACCTCTACAGTACAGCCGGAGGCAAAATGGTACAAATCTCATCGAGGCATGGGAACAACCTCGACCGACCACTCGCCGGCTGAAAAGAAGCCACGGAGGCGACAAAAACAAACGCCCGATCGGCTCCGTGTTTAAGCCGAAAGTCTTGCGAAAACGTGTAGCTGTTGGTCATAAGACCAGGAGACCGACCGCTTGACCTACCTGGGAGGTCAACCTACCGGGTAGCAGAAGCTCCACGTTTTGACTCACCATGTAAACCGAGCAGCAGAAAGGAAAGAAGGACATGAGACTCCATTGAGAAAACATCCCGCCAGAGAAGTCATCTTTCCGCACAGCGCTCTCGGCCATGACGCGCAGCTGATGCGCAGCTTACATGGACTGTGACTTGGTCAAGGGAAAGAGAGGACAATGGCCACGGTCAAGAACGGCTTGAACTGAGATGCAGGGCCAAACTACACCTTTGAACATAAATGGGTCTATCGGTTTATCATATTTACAGCAAATCATGCTGGCTAGCTATCCTGGCGAGACCCTTTACCAAGACCAGTGAAGAAAAAAAACATACTGAAGATTTCTAGGAAGGCCGTGTTCTCAGCAGTTTGTTTTGTGTCTGTCACAGGTTCCCAAATGTTGTGGGGCTTCCCATCTCTTGACGTGTTTGAGGGTCAGTTCAATTGACCTCCTCTAGATGTTTAGAGGTGAGAGTCAATGTTTCGGCAGGTTTGCATGCTGCATGCGCCAAAGCTGTCGTGGTCAAATTATGTTGGTATCTCCACATGAACACGTGCTCTCAGCAATCTCTACCCCGTCCAGGCAGGGGTGGACTGAGAATCTTCACTTGATCAATAATTTGAGGGAGCGTATGGGTAATATTGTAGATTACATATCAAGTGTTATAGTTTGCTAATCTGAGTCTTGTGGCTGGAGCGTCACATATTACTCTACTGCAAGCCAGTTTGTTTCTTCCTGGGTACGATTTTCTACCCAGATCTCGAGCCAGGGCCAGCAAATGCAAGAATAGCCTTGGCTTGAAGCCAGGCTCTGACTGGGTCTCTTCAAGGGTATATAATTGAAATGCAAAGTAGGGCTAGTGAGATTGACTGCATGGTCCGGAAGTCAATTACGACTCTTTGCTGCGTTCACATTTGGTCACTGGTGTATCTAGAAAGCATGTTTACAAACTGCATCTTTTGGAAGAATACTGCTGTTGGGAAGGTATTAGACTCTTGTTAGACACACACACACACATGACCACATAGCAGGTTGTTTCGGAACCTCATCCAGTGCCTTTTTTCATCTGGCTTGCAGGATTCATTTCTACTGGAAATTCGTTCACTGGGAATGTATGCAAATGGTTCAAGGTGGGAAAATTGGAAAATGCCGTTGTGGTCCCAGTGGCATTTAAAAACCAACAAAGGAATACTCCCGGCCCGTGAGCAGGAAAGGAGATTGCACATACTGCCGGCAGAACAGTGGCTCCTCTGCTTCGTACCAGCTACTAATATTAGCAAAGAGTGTGTCTAAACTCAAACACTTATAGAACACAATGAACTACATACCCCTACGATCTTGCAATGATTACTTGGAGAACATGCTTGCTCAATGACGCTAGGATATCCCAGTAGGCTTGTGTGAAAGCGCTTGCTCTCACTATCCAATGGCGCTTAGATGACTAGAACTTCCAAATACATTCATTCCAATGATGAATTCGATGTCCAATCTGGGCCCGCGGGCGCGTTGCCATCCATGTATGGCAGCTGCATCAGGAAGTTCTTAGGCGCTGTAAGGACCTCGTTCGGAAATCGAGCCTTTCTCCGTCATCATCCCCGGCAGCGGCACGTAAGAATCCATTCTTTGGACGGATGTGGGATGGTGAAACACGTGAACACCCATGCGATCATGAAGAGGAATGCCACCAACTAGGATCAAATGACTCAGAAGCACCTATCACTCATGATCAAGCATGAAGCGAAGCAAAAAGCCACGTGTTGTTGTTCATGCATTCAACATGCGATTCCTGAAGGGCTAGCAAGCAGAGACAGTGTCGTTGGCTCTTGCTGTTGACTTCTTCCACAGATTGAGAGCACCTTCGAGGATTTTCCACCGGGAAGATATCTTCTCAAACAAAGGCTTGCAATGAGCCTCACTGTGAAAGGAAGGAGATCGAAAAGCACATGAACAGGAAAGTAATCTATTGACATATGAATTGAAGCCAGGCATATCAGCGCAGTTTCTGGATCACCCACCGGGTCTTTATATATCAAGACTGAAGACTCTGCAAATTTGGGCTCTCGCACCAACTTGTCTGCCAACCAGGCATTAGCGGGCAGGACAAAGTCAATGACCTGATTCAACAATGTTGGCTTCCAACTCCAGCCATTTTATCAGGCGACAGCGGTGCTCCCTCGAGGAATGTAAAGTGGCAACTAAATGCTTGAGCTTGACTCATGTCTCATGTTGTCTTTGATAGAACCATCATGAACCATCCATATAAATCCTCATGTGTCTTGACCGGTGATCGGATACGGGAACCTGGTGTCTGCAGAAAACGCGATCAATGAGCAGAAAAAGAGATGGCTCAAAAGTAACAAAACTCCTGGATCACCACAGGTCTCTAAACCCATCTAAACCCCTGCATCTGTCGAGCGATTAAGCAAGAACTAACTTACAGTTACAGAAAATCTCTGCATGAGGTTTTACTATCTTTTCTCGTCATCCCTCACTCGTACGAATATAAAGGATCTTGAGCCTGAGAGTGGTCCAAAACCGCGATCAGCATCCCTCCGCTCGGTCCCGAACGAAACAAAGGTCACGAACGACTCCCACTTCCTTTCGTTCGTTCGTTTCACCAAGTGGGGGGGAACCCCGTGAACAAAGGGTCAGTCATTCTTTGGTCAAGTGATCCCGCCAGTGCTTTGGTCACGGGTTACACCCGGGAAGATTAACATTGAATCTGGAAGCTGTAACATGGACCTTTGGAAGACTATTTTGCTCTACAACCCGAGTGGTTTTCAGGTTCCATGTGGGTCTCTTCCAGGGTGTAGCCCCAATGTCTTGAGGCCTCAAGACGGTCACTGGCCAGGACCTTCCCAAAGAGATATCGCTGAGTCACCGGTCCTGACTATCGCTGAAGCCCCTCTAAGAACCGCACGAAGTTTGGGATCAAGGACAGTCCTTGCGTCACCTGAGCCGTCGGAAACGCATGGAAACGCTAAGGCGCCGCTCAGCGTCAAGCTGTCCCAGAGTGAAAACCTGGCGTCGTTTGGGAACAGTTCGACCTGGTCCCTGAATCCTTTTTGGGAAAACCAGGTCGCTGAATTTGTTTGCGTTTGAGGAGATGAAACTTAATGCATTTCCTCTGGGGATGTCTGTGGATCCGAGAGTTGCGAAAAACCATGTTCACCACAAAAGGATCTGCAAGGCGACGAGCGGCCAGCAATGATGGCCATCCAAGTCGAACGCACAAGGGAACCAGTGGGATGAGGATCAGGTGAAGGTTCCCTACTTCCTGCATCTAACCACAAGACAACCATGGAACTCAACAAATTAACTACTCTGAAGTAGGCTGTGTACAAGATCTAGCCGAGACAAATAGTATGAACACAATATGAACCATCATGAAAGAGGTAAACAAAACAAGTCAAAGTCAAACTCAATCAGTGATCCAAAGGTTTTTTTCACGACTAGAGGAGCTGAAGAGTCTTAAGAGTGTGAATCTCAAGGAGGTGCTTCGTCTCATGTCTACCAGTCGTGAGTCGTCGGTCTTGGGCGCTTTGCTTCCTGTCCTCCTTGTTCAAACAAAAAATTATGGACCACGTGCAAACGCAACAAATGGCAAGTGGTCGAACATTCAGCCTATATACAGAGAAGTTTCGCAACGTTCAAATCAACTGAATGCTACACATTCCTCAAGCATCCTCAAGCAATGATACAAGTCTGCAGTGCTTTCAGCAAACGTCTGAGGTCTCTCTTTTTGGGGCCAAGTTCCCAACTCGCCCAACAAATCCTTCTCCCAACAAACAAAGTGGCTTATAAGTGGCTTGACAAGCAAAAAAAATTCTATCCAAGTCGCAGCCGGTGAAATGGTCTGTGTGTATTTGTTGATTCCACCCGTGTTGCTGTGCTCGAAGGTGTTCATCACTCGGATCACCTGGCGATGTCGCACCCGGATGTCGCACCCGGAGTTCGGAACCGGATCCGGGATCCGGCTCGGGCACGCGGAGTTCGGGCAAACCAAGCGAGTGGTTCATTTGATAAACGGCGGCTTCATGTGAAACTGCCCGACGCGTGGATTTCTGAACGTGTGCTTTGGCGTTTTTTGTGTTTGCGTATAGCATTCCAATGTTCTATTTGCAGTATTCTTGAGAGTTGAATACAGAGAAATGCGTGCACTTCCATGGGGATTTGTAATTGTTGTGGTATTTGCCACACAAAACATGCTTTCCCGTGCCTAAAATTGAGATCCCATTTTCAAGAAAAACTGCATCATCACTGGACAGCTGCGTGTGTTTCTCACATGGCTCACAGCGTTTTCGCAGTCGGTGCGGCTAGGGAATCGTGCTTGGCATGTTCCCATCGCCACTGCCACGCCCTTGCATGACGCCAGATCTTCTGATTGATCTGTGTCTGATCGGTGACGTCAGTGGTTCTGATCTGCTTCGGCAAATCCTTTTTCAACAAAGACCAAACTCCATCAATCGTTCCCGTATGAACTTTCAGAGTCTTTCAGAGTCCCGACGACGCAAGAGCGCCTCCATGAAGACGTGACACTGGAGCCAAAAATAAACATCGCACAACATATCATGCAAATTGATGCAAATTGCCCCCCCCAACCCCCTCCACCCCGAAATCTGCAGCGAAAAATCGCTGGGCCCTGACGGTGCCAATGTCATCAAATAGTTATCCAGACTCTCAGCTTTGGTGGATCGGGAGATGCACTGGTAGTCATGCATAATCCAAAATTGTTACAACTACACGTGTGGTATTCCACGCGCAGGCTGAAACAAGGATGGTTCTTTTTGGAGTGGGCACAGCTTGCTAATATACTCACTGTCTCATGTAAAAACATATATAATGTACATACGAAGATATAGGAAGTTTTAATCGCTAAATAAAATACTGTATGTGTGTGTATAAATAGACACGTAACACACATATTATATATATATACATGCTGTATGTATGTTACTGTATGTATGTAATTGTCCATATGATTATATAATTAAGCATCAATACCAGCGGTAATGACGCCGGTGTTGATTATAATGATGGACTTAACAAAGCGACCAACACCAACGACCAATCAAACCTCCAAGCAATCTGCTCAGCCTCCCTAACCTTTGAAAGGGGACCAGCTTGCCCTGGAATTCCACAGAATGGTGAATATCCAAAATCGCGCTCAGCAGCATGAAATGCAACAAAAACGATGTGCAATGCGCAGGCTCTCTTTTGGAATGATCAAACCCACCCAACCTAACGGAACTCACCCATGCCAAACCCAAAACAATCTCTTTTTCGTGCATTCAAAGGTCAAGGTCCCCCAACACCCATCCCAACCCCAAAAACAACTGAGGCACACAAAAGAATCACATGAGATTCTCAGCGAGCCTCCCATCCCATGGTGGTGCCAATATCCAACTCCTCTCCATTGGGGCTGAAGCTTTCCAGGTGCCACGCCTTAGCTCGTCTGCAAAAAGACAGGTGAGGCGTACAGGTGCTCAGTGGATGTAGATAGCGCGAACTGACCTCAAATAAACCAAAGCAAACAAGAACACATTGGCTGCCCACGTTCTGAACTACATGGAAGTGTGTTTCGATTGAGTCTCTGCAGTGTGTATGTGCTCTTTCTCGCAGCTCAGTAGAATCCTGCAGTAAAAGATCCTCCTCAAAATGTCATCGATTTCCGTAGTTTCTGTTCTCCAGTTGCCATTGAAGTTGCCGCATCTGCAACTTGACTCAGTTCCCGTTGGAACATTCGTTTCTGGGGTCCGATTTCTTCATAGCCTAAATATTGGACCGGTCTGACTCAACAAATCCACCCGTGCCGTGGTCGCCGTCAGCCCAGCGTCCCGTCGACCGTCGACTGTCCCACCTCCTGTTGCGCCAATAAAAAACAGTCCCGGCCTCTGAAGGCCTAAAGGTGAAGGGCGGATGGATCCTGAGAGTGATCGACGGTCGGAGGGTCCACATCGCCCTGCATGTTGTCTCAACGAGTGGTGACGCTCGGAGTCCACGGTCGAAGTCATCAGATGTAGGGAAAAGGAGTGCCTGTCCCGTGGATTGAGTGGGAATTGATGTAGTGATTCTGTTGGAATGTTGAAGACATTTGCCCCCGAGCTCTGGCAATCAGTTGAACATCCTGATCCACTGCCTGAGATGACCAGTCTTGATGGAGTCTCATATGGATACTTTGACATGGACCCCTGAAAGGACCCAAATGCAAATGTACTATACATGGATTGCTTGAAGCTTGGGTTGCGAAGATTGACATATTACACATGTCCTGTCTACCTTTAGTAATTACTGGCAGTACGTATGTTATGACCTTTTGCAAATCTTATCGATCATGACTTTAGCTTTACAAGCACGCTTGTTTCCTGAGCAGAATCTTCCCATTCCTTTCATGGCATGTGTTCCAACTTATTTGCCATGAAACCAAGAAGGATGTCTGAAGAACCAGACCGGACCCAAACACGAAGGCCGTGCAACGGTGCGAAGGAATGAAACACATTCAAAAACGAGTCAAGTCCAAGTCATGGTGCAGAATCCCAAAAAAAGCTCCAGAAAGGCTGAAAAAAAACTTCATATGTGCACTGCCTAAACTCCTCTCAAGCCTGTCCAGGATGTGAAACGATTACAGTATCCCGTTCAGCCATGAAACCCCGCAGCTGCCTTATCGAGACATTTTGTACCTGTGGCTAAAGCTTATCGCACATCTCTCATCTCGAACGCTGAGCCGCCAGAAATGCAGGATGAAGGTGGCATTCGGATGAAAGGTCTGGCCACGGATATGCGGCGGCGACCGGTTCGGCTCCCGTGGTGAACACGGATGCTGAAAAGGACCGGAATCGCACAATGAAACAAGTCAATGATCTAAGCCAGTTAGAACTGATCTACCCGTTTGGCCCGTTTGGCTGTCTACCCGTTTGGCTTACATTGTTGTGATCAGTTTTTTGGTGCCTGCAAGAACATCCTCACCTTCACAATGGCGCAAAAAGAGAAATGCGACCATGTAGATTCCTGATAGTTCCTGCACCACCAAGAAACACCCGCAGCTGTGCAGTGGCTGAAGATCTCCGACCCATAGAACTGCCCGGGACCCCACGGCTTAAATCACAACATAGTCGAAGGAGAATCGAAGCACTGCTCAACCTGTGGTGCATCCCCGTACCACGCACATATCAACATATCCCGCTTCTGAGAAAGATAAAGCAACTGATTATGGGCCAAAAGCCTTGCCACAAACCCGGACGATTACTAAGATGTAGCGGACAGACCACCCCACTGCCCACTACCCCAGTGTGAAAAAAACAGACTGTTTGCAACACCCTGACGGGTGTTGAATATGTACTTTTCCCGTCAGGGTGTTGCAAAAACAAGTTGCTTGAACAAGCTTTATAAGACTTCTTTCATCTTCCATCGAACCGAGTTCGTGCAAATGCCCATCAACACACGGCCCCGTGTCGCTGTTCAGCGACCCCCCGGCTTCGGCCTTGGGCGGTCGCAAATCAAAAGGGTTGACCTGGTAACGTGTGATGACGCGGACCTGGGCGAGCTGGCCGAAAAGGGCGACCTGGGAGGCGGGGGATTCAATTCCAAACATTCAAGAAGCACATGGTAAGAACCAGGGACCAGGAGCCTTCAACGTGACTGAACTTGAGATCGCCAGTCACTTAGACCCTAAAGACGTCACTTTGAAGATCCCAGAAAGGGTCTGTATCGAGCAAGATACATAATGATGTTTGACAGATGTGCGTACGTTTGCATCACCGCAAAGCAGTGCAGCGCGAGCCAACATCATGGTGTACAAAAGACAAATTTAAACACCACAATTGGATTGCCCGTGTTCCATGTTGAGATCTTTTGAGTCATACGCATTTGATGTGTGATTTTCTTTGACAGCTGTAGGAAGGATTCTGCTCGCGATCCCCATACCGCATGGCAATCCATGCCATGCGCAAGTCCGCTCCCGAATCTTGTGGTTTCGTGCTTCTTTGGTTGTATATCACATGTCACGAGTTCGTAAGAAATCGGTTCCAAAGACTCAAATGGGTTGGCCTGGAAAAGCATTGATTCACCATGCATTGTGTAACGGACGGGTCATCTTCCAGTTGTCAGCGACTGGAACAGCCCCGTGGGGATACCGCCAAAGATCCACATCAATCACCGCCAGAGATCCAGTACTACCAGCCATTGAGAACAGTCATTGATGTTCAACAATGTCCATCTCACCTTCTCCAGCTGCTGTGCACCTGTGCAGCTGTGGGGACCCGGGCTGTGCGAGTGTCTCCAGTCCCTGTCCCATCCAAGGGGTTTCCACGATCCACGATGAGGCAGTAGCGCTCCTGAGAGCGATCGGCATCCAGGCTGAGCTCCAGAGCACAGCGTCTCCGTCCGGAAACACAGCGAAACCGCTGAGCACACCTAGATCTAGAGAACTCAACAGGACTAATATCACTGGTGAAAAAAACAGGAATGCTGGCTGGCAACCACTAGACTCTAGATCATGTCTCGTTGAGTGGTTTCTTCCTTTACATTTCGTCCCGGACCAGTGAAGCGCCGGAAGATGGGACTCCCACGAGCCCTTCTGGCCCTGTTGTGTAATAATAGTAATGTGTGTTCGCAGGCTCTTCCATTTGCATAATTGCAACTATTGTTGTGGCATTACCGTAAATGACCAAAGGCACCAACTCCAGCAGAATCCAGAATCACAGACGCAGACTGGTGAGTCACTGTGACTGGATGGTCGCATATGTGGAACTCGTATGTGGTGTGCCGGCTCCTTCAAAGGCCTATAGACTGCAAGCAGCTCATGTCGGCGTTGAAATGTCCACTGACCAATGACAAGATTCACAAGGTAAAAGACTTGACGGAGGTCTGTTTGGGATCCCTTCGAGTATATAATAATATGTATATATATATATATCGAAATATATACGAATATTACATATAATATGATGTAATATGTAAGACAAATGTTCCCAATAGTGGCAGTTCCATGTCTGATAGCAAAGCTTTCCAGGTGGATCTATCCCCCCTTACCGGCGCACGAGCAGTACTCGAACTTCCAAGTCACTGCCATTCGCCACGTGTACGGCACAGCTGAGAGATTGAAATTCCTCGGCAAATGATCATGTTATTGATACCAAGGCATGCGCCAAACCATTTTTGCCAAGAGATGATACTCAATACCGCGGAGGGCATCACCCATAATGACCATCTCTATTTCTTAGTATGTACTATGCTCTTGACTCATTTGCCAAGACATTGGACAGGAAAGTCTGAGATGATACTCAATGAGCACATGAAGGAAGGATTCTAGACTCTTGAGGAGGCTCAAGCAACTGACCCCACATGCGCCAGAGAATGTCACATTATGTACGTACTGCCGTAGCTGCTGGTGGATTGGAATGTCAAAGTGCTTAGATGCTGACCCACACTCTGATGGAGCCCTACTGTGGGTAGAGCTTAGTCCGAAATTGGCCCATATCTCACACAAGTGGATCCCAAGTGAATCGCAGAAAGAAGAGTGGGAATTCGAAGGCTTCTCGCTCAAAGTGGTGAATGGGAAACAGGACACCAAGTGGCATGCCTGGAGAATACTATAGTGGCATCCCTGGATCCAGATCCAAACAGGAGATCCGCAGGAGAACAGATTTGATTTGTCTTGCCAAGGCTCTCATACTCCTTGATCAAACACCTCGCTTGCTTGTCACCTTCGATCAAGGGTGCTCCAGGCACATCATCGAAGCCGAACTCCAAAGGCGCCAAGATCACAAGCTGTCCCCCGGTCATCACAGTGTTTTGGGTGCGCAACTGCAGTTGAATCCTGAGGCAGCACCGAACACGCAGGTAGTTAAGCAAGGTATTGCTAGGTGTTGCTAAACATTCTGTTCTTAAGAAGCTACTTAGTCAGTTAATTGGTTCCCCTCAATTGTACTACCGACCCTATACAGTTCGATGATCGAAATCGCAAAGGGGTAATTCCCAAAAGTATCTCTCCTGCCATACCGACGAACTTAGGCATTCAAACCTCTTGAGCCCTGGGAAGTAATTGCTACCCTATATATAGTTCTTGATACCGATCAACTGTCCAAACATTTGCAGCCTTCCCAGGGAGCCCTTGTTAAGTCCCGCCAACAGAAGCGAATTGGGTCATTGTCACTTCAGGATTCGAACTTCAACACCAAAAGGACAACCCAATGACACAGTCTCTCCCAAAAAACGCTCAGCGATCTGGAAAGAATTCGGACACCAATGCCCCTTCCAACCTTTGAGCTACCCATTTCAAAGCACCCGCGACCCAAAGGCCGCCTTCTTCCAAGTCACGGGAGGGCGATGCCCTGTCCAGCCCCCACGCAATCGCCCAAATAGCAGCTGGGCGCACTGTTCCGAGCAAAGGTCGAAACCGAGATCTCCTCGGGCAAAAGGTCGACACCGCGACGACCGGCGGAGGCGGTGGAGGCGCGGAAAAAACCCGAGGCGGAATGAGGCGGATGGTGTGAGCAGCTGAATCAGAGATGTGAGATTTGAACCTTGGAGATGGAGGAAATTGGAACATCTTCAATCCCCATCAAGGGACACATGTGTCACATGATGACACAAAGAACAGCATGTGAAAAAGAAAACACACGGACCACGAACTGCGTGGTGCACAGAAGTGAAGTAATTCATATATGAGCATAGCCGCCGCTAAACTGAAAACAACACAAGACATGGGAAAAAAAACAGGCCCTGTTCAAGAACAGGACCACGCCTTCAAAACTCTTCTAAACCACTACCACGTTCGATTGGAACTCGATCTGTGAAAACGAAGGCGAAAATTCTTAATGGCTTGCATCATGTCCTTCCTCTGATCTCTGCATCTGTGATGAGTGTTTGCTTGCAGTTTCAACTCTGACATTGTATGTCTGAAATCATACCAATATACTCAATATGCCACAATGAAGCCAATCATTTAAGCATCGGAAATTACGTGTTGCCGCTTCAAAGAAACCTGCACAGCCCGGGCTGGTTTGACCGCAACGTCCGACTCTTGGGACCCTGCACAGTCCGGTTTCACCATCTGAGTCCCTCATAAACCATTCGAGCTAACAGAAACCGCCGATGGAAGTCTAGCCTCGACACCTGATGGCCAGGATGGTTTTGGTCCTTGGGCTATATTTCTCTTCTCCAAGTCAACCCTCAAGCATGCAGTTGATTCTACAGCTTCTATGGCTTCTAGATCCTTGCACTAAGTTCCGGCTGGCATTCAAACACCCAAACACACATACACACAACACACACACTAACCTCACCCTCCCGGCCCACGCCATTACCACTCACCCTTACCGCGATTCCACGAGAACCGGCGAGCTGCGGGAAAGGCCCAAAGGGGGAAGGAGGGAATGGGCTTCGCGAAGTGATCCTCAGGGGGGCACAGGACTTCGACGGCTTTTCTCGGCGCAAGGGCTTATAAAATGGTGGCACACCTCCCCCCTAAGCTGTTGCATCCCGATTTTGCTGTCATGCGTCTGAACCAATTTTTGGATTTTAGATGATTTTAGATTAACCGGGCTCGGGATGTTGAAAATCAACCAGAAAACAAACATACCACCGCGCGTTCCATCATGCTCGCCGTGCTGCACTGTGTTCTTCACCACAGTGAAGGGTCAGACTGAACCACAATTGGGAGAAGGGTATGGATCCCAAACTCACATGCTGTTGAACCTAGTAGTAAGG
>CAXAMN010022373.1:129506-140401 GCA_963970005.1 Durusdinium trenchii | reverse complement strand
CCCTAGTAACGTCCTTGTTCCTAAGGGTATGGATCCCAAACTCACATTGCTACATCCTTTCGGGCACCACGTTGGACCCCCCGCGCTGGCCCGAAACGTTCCCCCAGAGTCAGACCTGAGTATACCTTGTTGATCGTTCAAGCAACATGATAACCCACCCACCCAGAAAAGAAACACACTGACACAAATCACAGCAACTTCAACACGACTTGGGGACGACAAACATCCCAAACTTCTTCCGTGGCACATCACGCTAACCCAAACAAAACATCAAACACAAACCAAGAACAACACCCAAACACAACACTTTTGTAGGAAAGAACACCTGCCCAACCAAAACTCTTAGCAACAAACACATCCAACAATCGGCATCAAAGAACCACCCACCCAAACATACCCAAAGAAACCACCCGTCACCCCCAAAAACAAAATATTACCGAAAAAAAACGGACGGCTCTTGTTGCTCCCAGTGCTCCAGCAAGGTCATGGTCCAGAAGTTGCTGCTTGTCTGGCTCGCAGGGTTCACCAAATCGATCCGGAACCTCGGTGCGTTTGCTGCGGCCGTGCGACACGGTGTGGCCGTGGACCCGGCCGCTTGGTGTTTGTGGTCCAGTGATGGTCATTTCGGACAGGTTGACCAAAATAGAGACCCCCCAAAATCATGCCCCAAAATTCGTACCCAAGAATGATTTGAGTACTGAGATCCTACCCCAAGACCCTTTGTGTTTGAGGGTGTCTGCACGATCCTTGGGATAAAACACATTTTTATGATAATATATGGTTCTCAAAAGGTCTGTTGGTCATAGATGTTGGGGGTTCAACGCAGATCACTCGTCTGTTGGAGAAGGGGTACACTGGTGTGTACGGAAACTAGTCTTCGAGGGATCCAATTCAAGATGATTTAATAAGCAATTTGAGACTAACAAGCAAACACACAAGCAAATCCAAGCTTGGTTCTCTGTATATCTGCAGTCAAGCTTATACATGCTTATACTAGAAACCACAACGACAATAGAACACATCTATTGCCCTCTGACTCATTTTCGTGGTTCCTTCAATTCCACTCGTTTTCTCTAGCTGGTCCACCAGTCGCGTGGCGCCCGTCTCGCGGTGGTCGCTCCAAGATGCGCATAAGTGTTGGAGGCAATGAGGCCAGGGGACTCGGCAGGTTGCGAGGCGAGGCTAGCTGCTACGGCAGGCTGTAAAGCAAAAGAACCGGAAACACGGAACCTGTGCCAAAGGTCCGGAAGTTCCAAGATGTCTATCTTCTGGAGATTCTGGACCCAAGAAGTTCAGAAATACACACACATATCTCATACAAAGACGCGATTTGATGGAGAAAAAAGGTCGGGTTGTTCCCATGGCCAGGGGCTTCGGTTTCTTTGTGCGCCAGGTTTTTTCATGATGTTTTCATGCGCGCCGGTGGTTGCCAAGTAGGAACTTCATGGAACTTCTGATCTTAGTGCATCCAACCATCTGAGGCTTCCATGAATTGGTGAAATACCCTCCCCCCAAAAAAAGAACACACACACAAATATGATCAAATATGGTCCTTTTATGATTTGTCACCCGGACCATGGTGACGCATGGTGACACAGGGTCCGCCGTCTCGACAGCCCAGAAACCAAGGAGATCAGCGCCGTCTCGCCGTTGCCTTCGCAGCCAGTGACCTGAACAGCACAGCCAGCGCTTCCCGGCTCAACACTTTCTAGTAACGCTTCTTCTCCCAGATGAAAGAATCTCCTGTGGCCCCACATACCACCACCTAGGTCTTTTGCCCCAAAACACCTGTACTGAAGGCTCTCTCAGGCGCTGTTTCGATGTCTTTCGAAACTCGGAGATTCCATGTGGTCCCTCGATGCGTCGCTGCCAGTGGGGCTGCCACTAGGTCAACCTTGAAACCATCAATGCTTCAGCAGCTGGTCTTGACTCTTGAATCAGGCCAACTCATATGAGCCATAAAACATGAAATGACCCTGTAGACCAAGAGGCCTGAAGAGGGTCCAGGCGGGGATATGTCATAGTGTCAGGATTTGAACTCTTCAAAGTGGCCCATAGGGTATGATACTAAGAACTGTTTCGACTGCTTCCATCGAACTGCCCACACCCTAGAGCAGTCATGTGCTTGATCCTATTCCGTGCAAACATTTAAACAAGGTTGTACACAAAGAATTGTACCACCGTCACCTAAAACATCCCTCCTAGCTACACCCGGCTAGACTGGTATTGCTGGATCTTTCTTTACTCTCCCGTCAAAGTGGCCAACCCTCCAAGCAGCCTACCAACATAGATCACGAATCCGTGAAAACCCTTGAACCCCTTTTGGTCTAAAGACCAATGTGGCTCCATGTCGTCTGGTAACAAGTGATTCTAAACCACTAAGGGTCTATGTTCACACCCATTTGCTGTCCCATTTGAGGCTGCCCATTTGCTGGTGAACCCAAAGGACCTCCGTCCCTTTTCTCGGTGCGTCGGACCCTTTGGACCCGGCGGACGTTTGGCTTGTCAAGCCCCCCGGCTGGTGAGTTGGGATCCCATTCATCCACCTGGCTGGAGTCCAGTGCTTGACTCAGACATGACTCCATTGAAAGAACTGGACTCCCCCCTAATTAGATTAACCCCCCCGTCAACGCGGTCGCCTGCCCTAGCACCGCATGGGTTTTCGTGTTTTGTTGCGCGGAGATGCGGGACAAGAGATGTTCGGCAGAGATGCGTCAGGAGCGCTGCGAGGTTCTGCACTCGGGATATCAGTGTACTGACACTGACTGCCTGAGACATATACAGATCGTGGCAAAGCTCATACACAAAACTGATCAAAACTGACTTGGTTTTGCGTGCATGGAAATCATGGACATGTGGGAATGGTCACTCCATTCAAAACCATCGATTAGGAAGAACCGGCCGGACCATTCATGTTCCCCGGGGTGTTCTAGACTGATTATATAGAATCGCCAACATGTGTTAGGTAGTTGTGTTAGGTAAAACATGGTACACTGGTACACCTTGTCTGGGTGACAACATCATAGTCATTATTTCTTTACGGAATCATGCCTCCTTAAGAGGCTCTAGAACTGAAGCTTGAATCATCCGCTTCTCCACACACGATGTTCTTTCCTGGACGGACTCTCTGCTTCTGGTGCATCTTTTCCTCTCTCCAAATCGAGTCGGAGCGACTCCAAGTTGTGTCGCATTGAAAATGCTGCCGAAAAGGTTCACCACACGAGTCCTCAGTGACATCTACCAGGCTCTCATCTCTGCAGTCGCTGGATCAGCCCGATCTCAAGCGAATTCTGGATCGGTCCGAAGGTCAGGTTCGCTTGAGGCACCCGGCTCCACCAAATGATAACAGCGAGTGGGAATTTCCTTGGACCGAACAATGCGAACACCGCGAACCGCGGACAAGCATGCAGCTGTGATCTGTTCAAGCCGGAGTTGCTACCTTTAAGACTTGTGCAAGCCTAGTGGATACACTCCCTGGAATGATCATGGAAGTGGAACATATCCCTTGGATTACAATTTTCCTCTTCAAACAGCAGGTTATCCACTTCCATGATTATTTCAGGGAGGATATTTGGCTTTAAGGGTTGAACGGCAATGGACACAGTGACTGGTCCTCTTCCCACGAACTTGCGATATCATTCCTGCCCGGCCCATCGCTCCAACAAGGGCTTGTTCACATCCCTTTTCAGCTGGTTGTTTCGAACACCACTCCCCCTTCATTTGGCACCTCACGTCCAACACCTCCACTTCGTAGGCTTCGACACACAGCAGGGCACCACACACCAGGGCACTGTGTGCCTTCCTGGCGCCTTAGGAAGGCGCCATGGCTAAGGTCCTCGCCGTGCCCGGAGGCCCCACGAGTTCCATCTGCCCCGCGGGCATCTTGTCCTCGCCCAACGACGCGGAGGACGCGGAGGACGCGGAGGACGTGGGACAGTTGGAGCTGAAGAGTCCAGAAAAGCTGCAGAAAAAGACAGCACGCGAAGGAACGAACTATATAATCAAACAAACTCAGGGCAAAGAAGAGTACTCAAGCAAAACTATAAGAGAACAGAACAGAATCAAACTATTCAACCAAGGAAAGTGGCCAAACAATCGAACGGAAACGACCGAAAGGCTAAGATAGGATCCCTGGGGCTCCAACTACCTCCTGAGAAGATGGTTGAGGTGGGTTTGGGGGTCTAACCACCTTCTGAGGATACGGTTGGGGCCCTAGGGAATCTGACGCAAGCCACTTGCTTTAGTCAGCTTGAAACAAATAGAATCAGCTAGAAGGTCAGAAAAGAATCCAAAACATGTTGATCCATGTTGCGAGAATTTAGGACCATGTAGGGCGCTTGATATCTGACCAGGATGATTGCACCTGCACCCAAATCCTCAAAACAAGAGATCTTTCTCAACCGACCAGACCCGCTCCCCAGACCGGTCCCCAGTGTTGAAAGGGCCGGCGGTGCCCAAGCTGAAGCGAAAAAGTATCCTGTGGGCGCCGAATTGGACTCAAGCTTCTTGTTACTACTAGTAAGGCACTTGTTACTAGAAGCGATGCACTTCCTAGTAGCTTCTTGTTACTACACCTGGATTTCTTCGGACTGGATGGGCTCATTTGGAGAAAGCATTCATCGGCTCAAGAAGCACTCCCTCATTCAAGGCTGCTAGCTGATCATCAGAGACCTAAAAACTGGATGGATGATTTTGTGAAGAACCGTTAAGGCAAAGAACCCTTCCCGAAACATGGACGCTTGGGGTTCCTACGAATTACTGTAGCCACTGGAACTGGCTGGAAAACAAGGTTTTGGGAATCATGCTTACAGTAAGACTCTAGACAGATGTTTGGTCGAATCTTTATGTTCTCTATAAGTGCTATAAGACCCCTTGGATAGAGTTTGCCTATTGACGTCTTAAATTTGTTTCATCACCAAAATATCACCAACAAAAGGGCAAATATGGAGGGCGGATCAAAAAACACAACTACAACCCACATATCGATTCTTAACATTGCAGCTACTGTAGAAATCTAATCTGGAGGTTGTGGAATCTGGTCGGAAGCATGTGCTTGGTGCATGTTATGGTCTAGCAATTGACTATAATACATTCATGTGTAATACCAACTACCAACAGAGGTTGAAGGACCCTATAGCCTATCCCATAGGTACCCCAGTAAGGTCCTATAAGGTCACTCAACCTCTCTTGGTAGTAAGTTAACCTTCTGATCCTTGTGGCAAAGGATCTTCTCATATCTTCTCCATACATCTCTTCAGCGCTCTTTACGCGCCTGCTGCTTTTGCTCGGCCGGTCGTTTCGCCCCGGTGGCCAAAGCGACATCATCCTCGGTCGTGGCGCCGAGACGAACTGTCGCGCTCTCCTGACAAAGCCTTCCGAAGTCGTTCCGCCGATGGAAAAGGAACTCGGTAGGTCGCAGACTGACAATCTTGATAGGTTGAAGGATCATGAAGGATCAGTATTCTCTGATCCTTTTTCCTAGTCTTTTTTTGCGATGTAAATAATATATATACTATAATATACACCTATCGGTAGTAGTCGCCGTCTCAACAACCGTAAGTACTCCAGTAGTCGGTCATGGTCTTGAGACAGCTGACCAGCCAATACACACCAACAAGATGTCTGCCTCCCCCCGTCTCCAGCCTTCCGAAGTTCACCTTCACACGAATCAACAGTTGTTGTGCTTCTTTCACGAATCCCAAGAGAGAGGCCCATAATTTTATGATATACTGTTGAAGGAAGACATCTTGCACCACCCAAGAGAAGGAAAACCATGTATCTTTGCAGAGGTGCGAAACTGATCATTCCAGTTGTTTCTACATCACCGTCTCACTGTCGAGTCCCCACACGAGAGTCGGCGCGTGAGAGTGACAGTGCTTGACATCGGGCACCCGCACTCTCCTAGGGCCATCTCCTGAGTGGGGAGTGTGAGTTGAAACAGGAGAAAACACAAAACTTGGATAAACTTGGTATGGTAGAGCTGACTTACCCCAACTTCGGGGAGTTGTCAAGATCATGGACACAGTGGATGAAACTGACAGTTGATCTGGAAGGGGAAGTGCCGAAAGCTAGTGAAGAAGCAATTTGAATGTAGTGAAGAAGTCTAAGAGGATTGAAGAGGTATTATGTGACAATTCACTTGTGGATCATCTACCAGGTACCAAACCGAACCTTCAACCATATACGGAGAGCGGGCCTGATTAGCTGGTGACGTCCCGCTAACATGAATTAACAATCCAGCAGGAACATGTAGAAAAAAGCACTCCCAACGTCCAACCGACCAGCTAATAAGGCCCACCCGCCTTATAAAGAGGGAAACACTGACACATCCGTACACAGGTTGATCACAGTTGGGATGAGTTGGACGTACCACTCTGCGGGCCCACAGCCCTTTAACAGAAGTGAACAATTGTCCGTTTCTAGAGAAGACTGCTATGTTTCAATATATATATATATATCAAAATAAATGGAACTCCCTTCCTCTTTGGGGATTGCAAAACCTCTTCATGTGCAGAGGCTTTTATCATGTTTCATCCATTAAGAGTCTACACGACTGGTCCGAGCCGGGCGCGCCGGACCGACTGGAACGGCTCGGACGCTTCGGCTGGGTCGCCCGGCGAAGGGCGGAGGGTCACTGGGCACCTTCTGTGGCGCATCGATCAGCGTTCCATCCGACCTCGTGAGCGGTAGCGGTCTCCAGTCTGGGTGCTCCGGGGTATGGGTTCGTTTGCCAGGCAGAGAACCAAATGGAAGACCTCACAGACCCCATGGCAAAGACCTCCTGGTGAAAGAATAGGAAAGAATGCCCAAAACTGTGGGATCCAGTTGGCGAAAAGCCATGATGACCCGATGCGACAGCCCCGATGAATCCAGCATTCCACTCTACTCCGAGGAAAGCTCACACTGAGACCGTGGAGTTCACCACCGGACAGAGATCCCAATCGCGGTCCATGCCATCCACCAGTCACACTGACCAGCGACCACACCGGTCGAGAAACGGCGACCGCGCTTCGCGGCTTTCTCGGGTCTGTTCGGGTGCCTCAGAGTGGAGAAGCTCCAACATGCAGCTCCGCAGTCTCGAGCCCTGGCAAGCTCCGCCGTGTATGGGTGCGAAAACAAATAGAAAAAGACGTGTTTCCATGGCGATATAATATGGTAATTATATATATTTAAATTGGTATCTGGTGGTGTTGTTTTTTCACATAGTTGATTGTGCTTTGATCACCAAATTGGATAACTGCATCAACAAAGGAAGTATATATAAATATAACAATTCTATCGGTCGATCAGGATCGATCATTATCAAATGCTGGACACCGTTCCATTGCAAATTGTCCACACCAAAAAACATTTGGTAGACCACTTTCCCACTGGAATGCACTATAAAGCACTCTGACGCAATACCAGCTGACAAAACAGGCTACACGTCACAGGAAGTACAATAGTGTACATGGAGTCCTGGCCGATTCTGGTGTAGGACGGAGCCCAGATCCGGTCCAACAGGTGTCTCTTTTGGGGACCTGCTACAAAGGCCCAGCCTGACATGTATGCATTGCTTGCTTTGATGTCCTTTCAGAGTCCAAAGTAAATCAAACAGCATCCATATGCATCCATGATTCTCTCAAAACACGACTAATTACATCGGAACGCCCGGACATGGATGTGACAAAATTCAATATACAAAAAAGCGGCTTACACATCCTGACAAATTGCCATGTGCTGGACCTTCTCGGTTACGGCCAGATCTTGAGCTCCTTTGGCACTTTCCGTGCAAAGACGGCCAAGCGACATCGTCCTTCGCTAAAGCCAAGCCAGTTTGGCCCGGGTGGCGGTTCGTTCTCCATGTAGAAGGAGGAGAGCTCCGCAGGAGGGTTTCGAATCTCAGGACATCTGACAGGTTGGTGGACTCTTGCATTGAACTGAACTCTTTAACATTGGAATTTGGCTTGAGTAAGCATTAGGTCTGGTGTGTCCAGCCATGTCCATACCCAAACTCAATGTATATAATGTTGATCGTTCTCTTCTCCCATACATATATATACTATATATATATATGCATATATAAATAGGTATGAATAAGTCATGAGGCATGTCCACTTGTAGCAACTGTAGTCCGGATTTACATCCGCATTGTAATATACAACTATAACTAACCCTCAAATCCAACTACATTCTAGTCATGATCCCCTGAATCTTCTACGTCAGCATACTGAGTTTTCCGCATCAATGCGAAACTGCAGTAGCCTCAGAGCGGGTGTCGTTTCTCCCAGTTGCCGCTTGCGACGAGCACCAGGAGCAGGACGTCCACAAGATATGGGGATCAATAGAAACTTAGGTCTTTCACATTGATCTTTCTTTATCTGACGGGGAGTGCAATGCTAACTTGTGAATCCCCTAAAAATGCTTGGGACTGCCAAGGGAGCAAGCACGACCCACCATTATATAGTGGGGAAAAATGATCAATTTTAACTTGATCTGGAAAATCTTCGGACTGTTGCCTAATGAGCCCTGCGAAGAGATCTTCCTCCATTCCGTTTGATTTTGGGATGCTTGAAACCGTGAAAAGATGCAACTATATAATTAGATACATACTGCATACTAACGATACTAATTGGCCTATTGAAGGTGCTTCTATGGACTTCTCAGCCAAAAAAACCACGGAAACACAGTGTCTGCGAAACATTGGGTACCACAATCAACAGCCCACAAAAGGACTGCAATTTTTGATAACGTTTGGGTACCCAACTGACGTCATGCATCCTGGAGGGTCAGTGTAGGATTGGTACTCTGAGGGGGCGCCCCACCCCCCGTTCCACCCGTGCAAATGGAGCCACCCTGGCATCAATGGCGATGTACTACTAGGCCGGATCACGATGTGGAAGACATCATACTGGCAAGAGTTGGAGAGCATGAATTTGTGCAACGATAGCTCCAAGCAGGATTTGGACTATGGTAATTGCATGTTATTCCTCTGGTGGTTTGGGGTGGCATGTTGGTTTGGGGATGGTGTCTGCATATTGCAATGCTGATTGTTGGGATCACAAGGCTCGGGCCACTTGAAGGGGCAAACACAAGGTCAACTACTTGGCAACCTGGTGGAATGAGGAGCTTGTGTGAGTCTCGTTGCTTCAGTTCATTGCAAATATTGCATAATTGGACGTGGAGTTGCAAAGCATGCCTATAATAGCATTTCATGAGATAGCATCTCATCAAGCTACTACCAAGGAAGAGAACTCCAGAGCTGACTTGCAAGTACCTCGGATGTCCTTTACTACTCCGGTAGCTCACCCCACAACAACGCGACGCAAAGGCTATGTATACAATCTATATTTACATTGCACTGAATGAAAAGGTGTATGTTATAACCATGCAATCACGCCCAAATTACACGAACGCACGGAAGGGAATCAAGTATTCCCGCTTTCTTGTGGTGCATTCAAAGTTGCATCCCCTTCTCAACACCGGGAACTAAAAGAGCCAGGCTCTGTTATTTTGGGTCAAAGTCACTTTGCTTATCGCATCGCAAGGCCTACAGTTCTCAATAACACTACTTTACTTCGAGTGATCCTCACCATGACATTTCCAAGCATTTGTTTTCATGCCGTGGTGAGGAGCATGTTGCGTGATTATCGTTTTTTCTTGTGGGTCCTCGGGTTTGAGATTGTTATTTTGGTGTTAGGGAGTGTGCGTCGGGGTGTCGCCAGGGTCTCCAGTTGGCATCCAAAAGTGCTACCCTGTGACAACCTGCCACGCAAAGCGCCACACACACAGGCAATGATATTACGTAGTTTAATTGTGTTTGAGTATTGTGGTTGTGTGTTGTGGTTGTGTGCTTGTGGCTGTGTGCTTGTGATTGTGTCTGTGGTTGTGTTTGTGGCTGTGTTTCTGACAGTCACAGAGACACACATAGTAATCTACAAAGAGCTGGCGTTTGAGGTCCGGCCCAGAACACTGCCAGCCGACGCTCGCGTTGAGGTCCGGCGGGGAACACCGCATCCGGAGCTGGCCGTTGAGAACGAGGAGGAGGCGGACGCGGAGGAGGAGAAGGAGGAGGGCAGCTGACATAAAATCTTACAACCCTGACAGGTGGGGAATAAACCCGAAGTAGCCATGGCACATCATGGGACCATGGTAAATGCTCAAAAAGTATTTACAATCTTTGTCTTCCGGACATGCAATACCCATGTCCTTCCCCCACCATCCCACGGCTGCCTGCTGGTTCCCGTAGCTGATCGCACCCACGCTTCGCTCAAAGCCGCAGGTCGCTGATGCCAAGGGTGCCCCACTGGACAGGGTGAGCAAAATTGTGAATTGGAGGCTTCGATGTTCAAAGCCAGTGATAATGAAGGGTCATGTGTTGAACTCTTTACTAGTCTATCATTTTTTGATCAATGAATAGTTGGGCACATGAGTCACATGATTGTTCGGGGTCGAATGAACTTGAGAATCCCTTACACAGGGATATCTCAAAGCTTCAAATGAAACACTTGTCCCTTTGGCGGTTTCATGATTTCTCACGTGGCGTAAACAAATTCCCATACTAGTACAAGGGAAATAGATCCAAGACAGCAAGCCTCATGATTATGGTATGAGTCGTTCCCAAAAAGTCCCAAAAGGACCTTTAAACGTGCTTCTTACACTTTTACACGCTTCTACGGTGGAGGCCATCGCTCTTAGGTTGGAGGCCATCGCCCTTAGGTTGGAAGCCATCGCTACTAGGTTGGAGGCCATCGCTACTAGGGTGCCATCGCTACTGGGGTGGAGGCCATCGCTACTGGAGTGGAGGCCATCGCTACTGGGGTGGAGGCCATCGCTACTATGGTGGAGGCCATCGCTACTAGGGTGGACGCCATCGCTACTGGGGTGGAGGCCATCGCTACTAGGGTGGAGGCCAT
>CAXAMN010022373.1:65031-129496 GCA_963970005.1 Durusdinium trenchii | reverse complement strand
CGCTACTAGGGTGGAGGCCATCGCTACTGGGGTGGAGGCTATCGCTACTGGGGTGGAGGCCAGCGCTACTGAGGTGGAGGCGATGCTTGATTCCAAAAGCCTCTTTGCTGGTTGAGAGCACTCTCCGAGCTCGGCCTGAAATCCAGTTGTCCAGGCCATGGCCTGTGGAGGAAGTTGCTCTGGACGCGCAGATGTCTTGTCAGGGCTTGGTATCCGGAAGGACGTGCAGAATGCTCCACTCCCGAAGCCGGACTGGAGGGTCCGGGGTCCAAAGCAGATCCCATGTTGCGAGACCAATTGCTGCTTGGAGCTTCTGGATACATATGTTTGGCCACCCCATCGAGGTTTGTGCTTTGGCCGCCAATGGCCTCGTTGAATTGGTCGCTTTTTCTCCTTTCTTGTTCCTTTCCTTTATTTACATGGACTTCAATGCCAACCCGAAAACTGAAATCAGGTCCCTTTCACTTGCCAATTAACTGAAAGTCAGCTCTGACGCTTCAGTTTCAGTGGGTCACAACATTGGTGCCTAGACGGGCCGTCGAACACCCAGCGATTGGAGGGGACGATCGGCTTTGTGGAACTGGACCATGCAAGTATATGCAAGTCATAGTACTAGTTCTTTCAATGCATGGTTAACACAAACAGGCATAAGAAGCCCGGAACTCTGTATTCACTTAAGTCGAACATGATTTCGTTTGGACTCTGCGCAAGGTTTTGGACTCCGTGCCTCTTCCGGCAGTCTCCACCTCAAAGGTTCGACGCACGGTGAAATGATGGTACCTGGTTCAAACTTTACAGGTGAGGTGGTGCAGGTGGTTTAGAAACTATATGACATTATGCACGATCCCTGTTAAACCTGGTCCTTGACCTCATTTAGTAATTAGTAATTACATGTAATTACTGTTTTTGCATGCCCGACCCAGTAAAATGAAGTCCTTGACCTGTACGGCATTATTGTATAATCTCCATTCATGGACAGGTTTCATTTTTTGAGTGGTCAATGACGATGTGCCATCGTTGACGAACACACTCACCATGACCGACTGTTGCACAACTCTTCCAAGCCGTGAAATGCAATTGCCTTATGGGCACCAAGGAACCAACATGGAGAAAAGATGTGGCCCCTTTCAGTAGTACCATTGTAACAACTTGAACCGACTTACATATACTTACATACCTTCCACTTGGTGATACCCGCCGAGAGTCACTGAGAGTAAATAGAGTCACTGAGAGTCGTCAGTCCAGCCAAACGACCTCCACATCTACCTGGGGCTGCCCAGTTGGAGCCCAGTTGGATGTCTGTTTGATTTGGGAGACCCCCCCAACAATGGGTTTGAAGATGTTTGAAGTCTATTTCCCTTCTTCCAGCAGGTCGAACTGAGAGGCCTCCCTATCGGCCCATCGGAGCCACCCGCCATACCCACCGCCCCGCCCCTCCACCTGAAACCAAAGGCCAAGCGGCTGGGCAGTGGCCCATAGCCCGGGGGCATGGAGATCCGCAGGTATGAAGGCTCTCCCACCATGGTAGCAATCCGGAGCTGGCGAGACGCTGTTTTCGGGCACGCGGCTTTCATCCCTGTGGGGCAGGGCTTGAATCACTGACCAAACCCCCAACTGGTGGCAGGAGATCAATACCCATTGAGGCAGTTGCATGGGGGGGGTCCACCTTCCACCAGTTTGGAATTCACTCCATTGCATTAAGGGGCAGGAGATGTTCCTCACCTTCCGTCCGCCAATGGCACCTCCGCATGGAACGTTGAAACGAAGAAGGCCTCCCTGTTTAGTATTAGACATCTTCGGATGCCAAGTTGCGGGTGAAAGCTTTAAAGCTGGAAGTTTATATCTTCAAAAAGGTTGCTTGTATATTTCAACCCACCATACGAAGAGGTTTCACAATCCAAAGGGGTGTCATTAACGGTCATTAACCGATGCTGTATCTGAAGCAAGTAGTTGGAACATCCGTGGAAATGCCTTCGCAGATGATGCTGCGGTGAATGCAAGGCTGACAGATCTATCCAAATTTGGCCAATTGTGCGAAAAGGTTCGTCAGCATTATCAAAGCCAAACGACTATCTTTTCCAACATCATGCAATACCTCTTGGATGTCACTTACGAAGATTAAACAAAATGGATGAAGACACACAGTCTAAACGAACGCAAGGTGGCCTCCATAGGCTGCAGAGTCCAGGACCTCCCTCTGACATACAGGAACATATGACCCACTTAAGAAAAGACTAGACTTTTTTGCCAATTGGAAGCTGTCTTACGCACAGTTTCCCATGCCTCCAGAGCCACATCGGGTTGTTTTTGGGCAAGTGCATGGGGTGTTATATACTTTTATGCGCTCCGTGACCGGCTTGGTGTGGCAATTCTGTACACTTCTCAAATGGCCGACCAAAGAGAGTTCACGGGTTGCACATGATAGTGGAATCTCCTGGGTTGAACTTGCCGTATCATTCATGCGATGGTCAGGTCGCTATCTGCCTGTCGAGATCCGTGAAGGAAATACATGGACAGCCGACAGCCCATCGATGACCCCGAAGTGCAAAATGCTCCCTAAAGCAGCGTTCATTGCGCACTGTTGCAGAATCTTTTCGATGGATGGTTAAAAACATATTCAGACCTTCTCTGGAAAACGTTTGCTTCCATCTTATCATTATCGTAAACAAGGAGCCGGTAGTATGATTAGCCTAGTCTTTTCGAAAGGTCATAAAGGTGGTGTCTCGTGCCGACCGGAATTACGTACCAAACGGACTTGCCACCTATGCTTTCATCAACAATCTCTTGATGAACATGCCTCATAGTCCGCCCTTTCATACAGAGATCCCAATACCATCATTCCCCGACCGTGTGCATAGGCCACCATGGCCAAATTGGCAAGAGGTTTCCATTCCCAAACGTGAAAAGTCTATTCGACAAGTGAGGCATGCACAAAGATCTAAGAACAGCTTTGACACACTATATATAATATAGTTCATCCTGATTCCAATTAGATGCTTCACCAATTCGAACTAAGTCGTCTCCCTTGAAGGAAAAACAGCCGTTTCTCAAGTGTTGCTTCTTCTTCTTTTTCTTCTCCATGCTTTGGTTCGGTTTCACTTCTGTACAAAGACGGTTTGTTTGTCACCTTCATTTCTGGGAGTTTCACAACAATCCAGACCCGCAAGTGCGTGCATCCAAATGGGGGGTTATTTATCAACATTCTACATCATAGAGTTTCTGCCTCTTAACATGTTCTTACATCGTACCGCAATGGTCTAATTCTTGCAAATTGCATTTGCAAGTGTGGCAAGTGCGTGTGCCAGGTACAGCACAGTCAGATTGTCACACATGTCACACCCGTCTAAGCCGCAAGATGTGGCACGTACAACATCTAGCTTTCTCACTGCATGGCATCATCTTGTGTCCCTGCAGGTCATAATCACTGCCCCCAGTTGGACCAAATTCCACGAAACCGGCGTTTTGGGTCACTGTCTGTGGGCATGAGGAAGTCTTGGAAGCCCTGTTTGGACATCCTCCGCATCAACGGAAGTGGCCTTCAGCATCAGCTCCGCATCAGCGCCGGGAAGCTTGTCCGAGGACTGGACATGGAGCGATATGTGATCTTGGAGAATCTCGGTTCATGAAACGTCATGAATCTTGCAATTCTGTATCAAGAAACAAGCAACTAGAGTTTTGCAACCTAGACATATGAGCGGCTGACAACATTTATTTGAGCGGCGTGAGTTCTTTGTGCAGGCCTTGATTGACCCCGCATTTGTTTTACACTCCAATTCGAAATAAGGTATTGGTAGCTGGGTCGGCCGAGATTGGTTACGCATTGTTCAAGATTTGAAGGCGGCCCTTGAATTGAACAATGTTTGAATCGTACATGCTGTCCATCGTTCAAAAATGAATATAACAAACCATCATTGAATTACGTGCAAAACAATTCACATGCGTGTGTCTGCTTGCATGGACAATGGGAGTATGACTGTGAAATTCACATTGCAGAACATTCGTTTATTTGTTTTCTGGAGAGAGTAAATAAACACAAAGTGAAGACGGGTTGGTTCAAACAAACTTGCTGCATCAACAGCATGTGTGACATGTACGGCAAACAACTCGAGGTGTTTGTTAAACTGCATAAACATGCAGAAGCACATGCAAATCCAGATCCAACGTTAACAAAAACACAACGCAAAACCAATTGCTGAACTACCTATATTGCCACTCTCAACCAACTTGGCAATCATGCGGAGGAACTGTTTTTTGATCTGAAACACCAAATCCATGGTGTTTTATGTTTCCCTTGTTTGTTAATGATCAGAACGTTGTTTTGTGACATAGGTCAGAGATGCTCCTGTACCCATTTTCATGAGCACACGATGATGTGCTGGGAGTGGTCTACTAAAATCTGCAAATAGTAATGACCAATCCCCACCCACTGTTTGGGACACCTGGTGGTTTCACTTTATGAAACTCAACCAAGGGCAATGATCTGGACACCAATTTCCAATCGACGTTGTGTAGTTGCGCTACATGTTGGAGGGATGTAGAACTGCTAGCGACCATCTACACTGCTAGCGACCAGCTGAGCCCCTGTACCCGTGCCATGGCATCCACGACCGCCCGAACCGGATCAGCAAACACCTCAGCCGTTTTGGGCGACTCTTCGGCGGACGTGACGTTGGATGCAGCGAGCCGAGCCCGGTCGTGGCAGACTGTAGACATCAGGCGAAAACGTCTGCTGAGTATACCCCACATAAATGATGACATGGTGTTTCATTAGGTTGAATGCATGATATGTTGAAATTGAAGCACCTTTCTGCGTGGGGGGTGGTGTCCGGGGATTCCCATCTCCCAACAACTCTAGCAGGCAGGAGCTCGTGTTTTTTTTTGCATGGAAATACATGCTCCAGAAAGCAGCAAGAAACACGTCAAACTTATGAGCTACGGAGCACAAGGTCTAACTCTTGGTCCCAGGTTGGTGTGAGGACGCTGCCTGTTGAAGTGCATGTGAGCATGTGGCCTGAGCTTACATGCAGCAGTCAACAAGAGGTCATCCACATCAGCGCGTAGTTCAGTATTGGGCTGGTACACTGGTGGTGTGCCCTAAGTGGCCAGCAACATTCCAACGACGGACAACGGACGATTCTGGAACACCTGTAGTGGAACGAAGCGGCGCACTGACACCGCCTCCCAAGTAAAAGCTGTGTTCCACGTTGGCAAATCAGGGCTGAGTAAGCTGCACTGGCCATCCAACTTGCAGCGGAGGCCGTCCGACATTGCTAAACATCTTCTGAAGGTCTGTGGAAAGTCCAGCCAGCGGATCATTCACTTGCAATGGGCATCCTGCCAATCCTTGCACCGTAGCGAAACCTGGCCACATTCGAAGCCCCAAATTGAAGATCTTCCATTAAAAGCATCTGTGGCGGCGGCGTTGGGATGAAGAGCCCCTCGTGACAGGGTTGTTCTGGCAACTCTCAGACCTCAAAGCCTGGTACTCAGAATGAACAACCAATGGCCCATCTGAGATCTGCAGTCCTCTGGCCACTTCCCACGCCCATTTCTGGCCTGACGTGTAATGTATGTATGTATAAATATAGGTGTTCTTCTTGTCAAACCTCAGCACATGATTCAACTGGAAAGTTTCATGTACACACCGAGTGGTTAAATTGGAAAACACTGCAAAAGTTAGCACACTATGAAACCTAGGTTCTGAAATACTCTTATAATATATTACATATACAATATATGAAATAATATATGTATAGAATTAACACACGTGCATATAATATATAGAATACACACCCGGGAAGATCAACATGGAACCTGAACATGGACCAGACTGGAAGACCATTTTCCAATGCAACCCGACATAGTTTTTCAGGTTCCAATGTGGGTCTCTTCCAGAGTGTCTTTATGTCTTATTTTCGTGAGCTCCCTCCACTCCACCCGCTTTCAGCGCCGGGGCACCACAGCACTGATCCCCTCCGGCACCGCAGGGCCTGGCACAAGCTTTTCAGCGCGGCCCAATCGGTTGCAATCGGTCTCCAACCCAAAACACTCCAAGGCTCCGAGGGACTAGAAGAGATGCCTACCTTGATCCCCCTCGCGCGTTTCCATCATCATCATCATCAACAACAACATCATCATCATCATCATCATCATCATCATCCTGAGTGTCCGTGCTGAAATTATATGTCACTCTCATGGAATGTCATTGGATTTGTGTGTTGAAGACATGCGGTCCTGGCTCCAGCTGTTCGGTATAGGTCCGAGGTCCAACTCCATGCGCGCACGGAGCGCCCACGGATCGTGCTGAGACCTGAAACATCGCCGCTCGCCCGAGCACCGCTCTGCATCGCCAGCCCAGAATGAGCCAGCCCACGCGGCCCAAACGCTGTGACTGCAGGACTCGAAGAACAGGCTGGGACGAGCGGCTCGGCTGGGATTGCAGCACTCTCGTCCAGTGTCGATACACTACCTCAGCATCTGTCGTCAATGGCCTCCCCTGCTAGCACAGCCAGCACACTCTGCATTGCAAAGGGCCTCTGCATTGCACGGGGCGTCCAGTGAGCACAAGTAGTCCATCGTCTCACTGTCATCCACTTTGCACCAAGTGGGTTGGCCTCAAACGCCTTCGAAGCATGTACGCGCTGGAGCGGGCTTTGCTTGTGCTGGTGTGCGCCCCACACCCGGCCAACGGTGTGACAAGAGCCTTCGGGAGTACCACACAAACCTAAGCGGCATTCTGGTGCATTGGTTCTTTTGGGTAGGGCGCATGCTTCAATGGACACAAACGAATACCCTGGCACTACTACTTTACCTTAGTCAGTCAGTAATTATAGAATCCATACCCAAACAAAAAGTGGACAACATTTTATTGAGCATTTGTGGGAGCCCTGCCATCGTTTGAGAAATTCATCATTATCATACTACACTGATACCAAAAACATGACTCGTCTACGCTCCAAAACGGACACAGCAATTCACCTTCCCGACACAAGCAGGAACGAGCAAACGCTTGTGAAGGCCCAGAGTGGGTCCAAACGGGAGAAACCGCCTGGAGTTCGCACCAGCGAAGCCTCCACTCCAGGAGATCCATGCACTCCCCTCCAGGATTCTTCAAGGCTCTTCAGTTGCTTTTGTCAACATGGTTGTTCAAAATGGTTCTTGGAAGTTCTGTAGGCCAAAGTGTGTTTGAAGGCAAGCAATTCTTGGTCGAACTGTGTGCGCAACAAAAAAAAAACAGCGAGATGATCAATTGCAATGCCCAGGATCCAAGTCAATCAGTCCAAAAAAAGGAACAACACACCTCCATTCTCATCCCTGAATGCGCTCATTTCTCCAAAACTGGGAATGCGCAAGACTACCGTTGAAGCCAACGCCAAGCCGCTCGCCACCCCAAGGCCGACCCCTTCGCCGGTGTTTCGCTCGACGTCGAGCGGTCTGTTTTCCAGCAGCGCGGCCTAGCGGGTTCGCCACTTGAAGGCTGATATAGAACCTTGCACGGGCAGTCTCACGTGAAAGACATCATGAAGAAGCACCAAAACAAACATGAGCATGTCAGACAGCATGTCCCGCTCCTGGAGTATGAGTTGTTCATAGTTTTTCTACAATAATAAATTCATGACTGAGGGACCAGATTGGCTCCTGGAGCACCCTCTTTTCATGACTCTTTATAAAGCCTCTTGGCAGCATGACCCAGCGGACTGACCCAGGCTGGTTGGACTCCAGCTTGATCGGCTGAAGACCCGACCCCTTCCCCCGCCGGACCGCCGAGGGCCCTTCCGTGGCTCGTCCAAGTGACGCGGAGATGCTGGTGACTGGGCCCACGTCAGGCACATAGATTGGAGCCTGAACTTTGGTGCCAGGAAGAGATGTCCACCGTTGAGCTGATATTTGTATTAACACTGGCTGATCAGTATACTGGCTGATAATATACTATTGTACCAACTGATCAGCCAATATACTTTGGTGTTGGTGGAGAGATCACCACGAAGGGCAAAAGAGATGTCCACCGCTGAGCTGGTCCTCTTTTGAGGGACTCTATTTGACTCGTATGAGTCGAAAGAATGATGTTCCATCATGTTCAGGATTGTTAAACCCAAGGGTTCAAAACCTCAACTGAAGTCATGTTCAACTTAAGATTTGATGGCGTCAGGGCAGGTACACTCGGAGCTCGATCCAGCCTGAAAGCCATAGCGCACATTTGCTCCGTATTGATGCACCATGAACTGAAGCGAGGCACCTGGACTGAGGCAAAGGAAAAAAAAACTCATCGCCATAGTCGAAATGGAAATAAAATAGCTAGCAATGAACCTATATATATATAATAACGATGGCTTCCAACCTACTATCGATGGCCTCCAACCTAATAGCGATGGCTTCCAATCTAATAGCGATGGCCTCCAACCTACTAGGGATGGCCTCCAACCTACTAGCGATGGCCTCCAACCTACTAGCAAAGGAAACAAATTAACAAATCACTATAGTTGAAACAGCAAGCTTTTTTATGTGGATATGGCCAGAAACAAATTAACAAATCACTATAGTTGAAACAGCAAGCTTTTTTATGTGGATATGGCCAAAAGTATCTCTATCTCATGGACCCTCTACCATACAAGTAAGGTGATGGATTATTCTCAATATCCAATCCCACAGGTTCCACAGGCACTTCGAAGAATTATTAAGAACAGTTTGCTAGAAAAGAGCTGTGCACTCTCGCACTGTTGATACTAGATAATATACGTTTTTAAAAATATATATGGCTTCTGAAACAAATTTAAAGAACAATCATTCATATCAGTCCTTCAATAGGCCTTTGTAAGTGCTCGGCATCCCCTCCAAACCCACGCCTTGTGAGCTGGGATTCACCTGGTCAGTCGCTTCCGCGTCTCGCGACTCGGGTTCGAGCTGGTCAAGACTCCAAGCGGGGCGGTCAAGGGATGATTCATGGTTGGGCCAGGACCCAAAGTGCCCCATCCAAAAACCGATCCTTTGGGAACTCCTGGCAAAAACACGTGTAAGTCATGGTAAGTCTGCAAGTGTCCTTATAATTGGATGTTCTGGATTTCCCCCATTACAAACAATCTTGAACATCCTTAAATATTCTCACATGGTTCTGATCGCAAAGAGCAAGTCACTTCACCAGATTGGAATCCATGGGAAGTCTCTATATTTAAATCGTGAACTCAAAATGGTCACTCAAATCCCTTGGAGCAGGAATCCCACAAACTGCAGTTCATGGATGTTCATGATGTGCATGTTAAAACCGGTGGAATACCTTTTGGCATCTTTTGGCCATAGGAAACCACAAAGAGCTGGAATGTGCTGTGTACCGACCTCATGTGCTGTGTACCGACCTAGCGTTTCTCGCGTTTCCAACTCGATGCTAGCAGGCGCATGGAGCACATGTGGAGCACTCCAGGTGAATCGAACTCAATGTCTACATAGAACCCAAACTGGACCTCCTTTATGATAGGATGCCAAAATAGAGGTCACTGAGGTTCTAGGGCTATATTAGGTATGATGATTGCCTGAGCCATCGGATATGGGAGATGCTGAGAGTATGGATTGGATGAGTGGAGCTCCCAGCCCTGGTGATCGAAGCCCCTCACCTCGGGTAGATCTTGGAAGCTTCGGGTCTCCTGAGCGTGACGTGTCTCGTCTTGTCTCGTCCAGAGCCTCCACACCACCCAGTGACGTAAGACTCGATGAAGACTCCAAGCAGCACTACTCTCTAGCAGCTGTAGCAGTGGTGAGCTCAGCACAGTTTCAACTGTACCGTCGTCGTCGTCGTCGTCGTCGTCGTCGTCGTTGTTGTTGTTGTTGTTGTTGTTGTACTACACTTCCACAATATTTTAAAGAACACAGACCACAAAGACTTTCTTGAAGGAACGGATCTCTATTTAATTTTCTATCCTTGTTTTTCTTTCACAAAGCTGCGCCAACCGCTTCCTTCTACAAAGCTGCGTATCTCTCAAACGCTCGATGCTTGTAGCATCCAAAATCCGAAATACACCTCCCTCTTTCGAACCTTGGACCCCCACAAAATAGGACCTGGATGGGATTGGGTCAGGTTTTTGGAAATGATTTGCCAGAACGCATGGACTCAGCTTGAGCTGGTCGAAATACTCTTGGCGTTTGGTCTCGTTCCACCCGGGCACCCGGGCATTGTAAGGAGCTTGAGGTTGTCGCGTGACCAAGGCCGATAGCCATTCAAAGCCTCACCAGTCGCACGCAGTCACACGCAGTCAAGCGCAGCAAGCAAGCGCGGCACGATGGCGCTTGCTTCTTCTGTGCGCTTCTGGTCTCTTCTGGTGGTTTGAGAAGCCGAGCATGTGAGTTACTGGACATTTGAGGGAGTAGTGCTCGACAATCATGAATCACGAGAGCACGTTTTGGCAAAGTCACATGTTGATAAACACCAGATTGTTGTACTGATGATTGAAATCAAAACTACTCTGATGACTCAACAACCGGCCTATATATATTTATTTATTCATATTATGTTTTTAAAATATATATATATATATATGATAGTCAACCAACTCTTCTGCGGAAGCGGTGCTTGTGTCAGCTAAGATGGAGTGCAAGCAAAGTAAAAAAACGTGATAACCCTCTTGTCACAATAGCTCTGGCAAAAAGCTCTGAGTGCCGCACCCACAGGGGCTGAGATCTCCAAATAGCCCAGGAAGTCAACGTCCAACATGAAAACTACCTGGTTTGCAGCTTATGATTATTCAAACTACCTGCATTGCAGGTAGCTTGAATAATCATAATTCGTGCAGAAGTAAATGAACATCTTGAGCTTCGACCAAGAGGCCTAAATGATCCCAGCTCTCAGTGCACGAGAAATCATTTGATTTCTGTATATTCGGAGCACCCACTCGGAGGAAATGCTTTTCTTTCTCGGATAATGATCCAAACGAACAGTCATCATCATCATAATCATCATCATCATCATCATCATCATCATCATTGTTTCATCTTGAACAATCTAGCGTTTTTGACTGTGCTCCATTCAACACGAATGGAGTGATGAGACTCTTCTGGTCATAACAAAGAGGTGCAAGGATCACCAGAGGTACCTCCTAGGATGGTTTTGGAGCTGAAACTACTTCCAGAGAACGGTCTTTGGAGCTAAAGGACATCCGCAGGACGTACCTGGACATCCTCTGGGCGAACGGCACACACACGAGCAGCACGGGTCACAGACTTGAGAGACTTGACGGGTCATTGACGCAATGGCAGCGGTGGCAGCGGCAAAAACAACCATGGACAACTTGGTCTTGGTTTGCACCAACAGCTGCTAGGCCCTAGTTCTTCCAATTAGAAAAAGTATCATATATAGACTCAAACCTATTAGCCCCAAGCTCGGCCCTGGGCTCCTGCTTGGGCCCTGCTTTGGACCATCTGGGTGCCGGGCCGTTGCATGGGAGGCGACTTGCGTTAAGGCGAAAGGTAGCCAGCTGGCGAGGGTGACCTTGGTCACGTCTGGCGACGGGAAATTAACAATTCTCCTTCTGAAATTCTTCAACTTGGTGCTTCTTAAGTTTCTGACTTTCTCACTTTCTTCAAGTTGGTGCTTCTTAACGTTCTGACTTTCTGAAAACGGCAGGGTTTGTGGGGTCTTGGATTCGCCTAAGTTATGGCGTTGGACCACCGGCAAAGGTAGAATGAAGCAAACAGCACCCTTGAAGCATCGAGACTGGAACAGACCCCTTGGATCGTATCATATGGCCTCCATGAACCCGAGAACGGGGTGGGGAATGAGGACAGGACGAAGATTGATTGTTTACTTGGGCAGCCAATAGTATGATGAGCACATTGTGTGTTTCTTGCTCGAGCTCGCACATCATGTCTTGGATCAAGCAAATAATGCCGGGTACCTATTACAAAAGCCTCCCCAATCCAAAAACGCACCATGTCCGACACCCTAAATTCGGTTTATATTTGTTTTAAATTTCCGCCCTTATTACCGCCCTTTCAAACCACTACTAAACTACCAACATGGTCGATGTTGGTGGTAATTGTGTTTTAGATTAGGTTCCAAAAACAACCAATCAAGGTTTTTGTAGCGGAAACGGAAGACCCTTCGATCTGGAGGTTTTTTGAATTTTTGATACGAGTTTAATAAAGGATTTTATGTATTCTTATATAACACTTTCCTGCGTGACTTGTTGGTGAAGCTCTTCCCAGAGGTGACCCTACTTTGGACCCCCCCGATTTCAGGGACCCCCTATTGAACAAAATGCGACCGAGTTTTCTTAATAGGGGGGGATCAGAGACTGGAGACTGGATCAGAGACTGGAGACTGGATCAGAGACTGGAGACTTCAGAACCGATGCGAAACGAACGAGTTTCTCACACGGGCGTCAAACCGCGAAGCAGCAAATGGGACAAACGGCGCACCGCTCTTTTTGCGCCGGAAACGGTGGTCTGGTGAGCTGAACCATACAAGCTGACATCAGGCAGAATAAGGCAACAGGAATTTACAACACATCTCATGTGGCTTGGGCTCAGAAGGACATAAAGCAAGTCTTTCAGAAGCTCATGTAGCGCAACTCACGCCGGCTGAAAGTCCTTGAGGAACGGCGTTCCCACCTGAAAGCATCATGCAAGCGCGCAATTCGGATGCTTGCATGTAGCGAACAAGGTAACATAAGCCAGTGGATCCAGTTACGACTAATATATTCAGTATATACTTATATATACATACTTGGCATATGTAGGCATAACTGTTTAACCAGACCTAGAAAATTCCCGAAACCCGGGTTCCGTCTGCATCACTATGCGGTAAGTGGTCACCACTGCACTGGGGAAATTACAAAGAAGGACCGTGTCAAAACGGTGAACTCCAGCCAAGAAAATGGAAGACTGCCTCCTGTTCGATGATATTTTCTCTCACCTGGCCCCTTTGGAATGGCTGTTTCATTTGAACTTCGGAAACCCCGCTATTGAACAAAATCCTACCAAATACACACCGCCCTACACTATGAATAGTACGGTCTTTGTCCAAAATGGCGCAAAATGTGGTCCATCCTGCAGGAAAACCCAGCTTCTGAAGTGATTGGATCCCCATGATCCACTCTTAGCTCAACCGCTTGATCTCCCCAAGCATCCATCCTACCCCACTATCCACTATCCATCCTACCGCACCCCCACCATCCAGCTCCAACCATCCGCTCCGGTGACCCCGAGCGACGGGGCGGTGTTTCGGGTCGGTCGCTTCGCCGACCGAGCCGCGTTGCTCGTCACCGTGACCCAGCCAATCGCGCCATCCTTCGCTCGGCAGAAGACGCGGCGCAGCTGGGCAGAGTTGGTCTGAGGGCCTGAAGGTGAAAGCAGAGACCCAGCGGAGACGAGGGCTGAGACAAAAGAAAACACCTTTCAAAGGCAATTCGTGGGGGTCAGCTGGGAAAGGAAGATCTTGAGGAGCTGTGAATATTGTGAATGGTGTGTTTTTTTTTGGAGGACTTCATGGATCACCTCTTGCAACACCATGCACCACCAGGAATTGGACACTGGGTGGCGATGGTTTATGAGGATCCAAAGATTCCAATGACAATAGCCATGCAAGGGACATAGGTCCATTTAATGTTCTAACCGTGGTTCCTTTTTCTTCCTTTCTAACGTTTTCCAACCATCAAGCTACCCTCAAAAAAAGGTGGATCATCGCTGAATAGAGAAAATCTGCAGGTATTCTCTCTGCACTGAAATCTGCAATCGGCAGTCTTTCGGATATGACATTGTCTGATTGTCCCCATCAACAGCCTCCCTTGTTCCCAGGACCCTCCACAACTCAAACCCTACAAAAGTACGATGAAAAGCGCCTGTACCGTCGGTAGACCGTCTGCTCCCATGTTCCCTCTGTCCAGTTGCTGGAGGCAGCCATCCCTTACCCCATCGATCGACCGGGTCCCTCACCTCCAAGCACCTCGAGGAGCTCCCCAGGCTTTAGACTCCGAATGACCTGAAGCACCGCTGCAGCCCTCTGAACGACACTCGGTCTGAACACGTGATGTGAACAAAGGAGGTGCCACCTTGGGCTCCTTCTGATTATCTTCCTTCCAGTGGTTTTGACGATCATCTTCCCCCGTCTATGTTCCCAGCAAAAACAACAGGAAGCAGTCTCAGAAACGCTACTAGCAACAAAGGGCCTCGCTACGAACGGAGCAAGAACGCTACTAGTAACCACTGGCACCAAGACCGGCGCCTCGCCGGCGGTGATGGCCACGTTTTTGGTCATCGTCGTGGTCTGCACGACCTCCGTTCGGAACCGCCCCTCGAAGCAAGTGGAAGATGCCCAGACGCGGCAAACCGCGGCTCTCGTCGACGCGGTGAAGACAAGCAGGTCACTTTGAGACTAGAAGAGGTGATAAACTGGAGCAACTCTTTTGCTCTATCATTTTATTTAGTTGCCTGGAACCTGACAAACCTGCTAGTGCTGCCTGCTTGTTGTTTTTGTTGCTGTAGGCTCCTCCCAATGATATTTGACAAAGTGAATAAACAAAAAACAGCAAAATAGAAATCCAAGTATATAATTAGTTGTATAGCGACCTGGACCACCCAATTCCAAAAAAGGTGCGATGTAGTGCGATATTTCAAATCACAAGGAAAAGTGCCATGCTGGACCAAAAAAGCGATATTCACGGAAAAACAATGACATATGTTGTGATGGGGTGTCCCCGGAGAGGTAGACGTGGACCACAAATTCACTGCGATCAATAATCTTCTCAGGTTTCTGCAGAGGATTGGGCTTCAAAAAAACAGCCTGGTCAAGCTGAAGTGTTTGTGAGGAGTTCAAATTTGCTGCAAATTTCCAGTCCGCAAGTTTCTGCCAATTTCCGAGATATTCCCGCAAATGTCCGCCATATTCCCGCAAACTTCCGCCATAGACTTGTTTGTCAAATTTTGCAAGTTGCAGCCATCCAAGAGTTACCCCTTCATCAATCGTTGGAATGCCCAAAGTTGAACTGGAGAGTCTGCTGTGTAGGGCTTAATCAATTCTGCACCCGTATTGTGTCCTGTTGCACCAGGTGGAGGCCAAGATCCCCAAAGAGCACAAACAGTGACATATGGCACTTTTTTGGCATGGCAGCTCCAAGTAGCAGTGTTGTTTTTTTACCTAGCATTTATTTTGCATAATTACAAAGGTTGCTCCAGGATGCTCCAGGTATGTAAACGTACATATATCATATCGAATATACGCCAGCAAAGTGCCAATCGGCGTCCATCGGCGCCCGATTCGGACACGGCTGGGTCTTCCCATCTTCGAGGTCGATCGAGGTCGACGGGTCCAACTGCATCGCCGTCCTTCTTGGGGGGTCGCCACCAGGTCAAAATCAAATGAAAAACATGTTCCATCATGTTCCGCTGCAACTCAAAAGAAGATGTTGAGATTGGGGTAAACAGTGATACATAGGGATACATCCCATGTGCTGCACGTGTGCTTCGCGTACCGCTGCTGCGCCCTGCTTCACGCCACGTCCAGTGCCTGCATGAAGCGGATCAACAAGCGCTCGAAGCCGTCAAAAGAGAGACTGGTCCTTGGTGCACTTGACCGTGTCTAAGAGCTAAGGTCTGCTTAAGATCCATGATCTCGTGGGCAAAAGGGAACCAATTGAACTCATTTCAAGAAAATAGACTTGAATAGTCAGTCTGCCTTAAGATCAAGCGTTGTGAACCGCCTTGTGACTCTTTGGCTCCACCCGGTTGTTTTCATCGGAATGATCGTTGATTTTAGGGGATTTTCATCACCCTGCCAAGTGACTGAAGAATTCCACGCTCTGAGAAGCGACAACAGTTCCACGAAAACATGCAGTACACAGGGAGTCAATAATTAGGGTTCACGCCATAAACATCGGATAGACTAGAAGATCGGATGTGTTCTGAACATCTGTGCCAATGAATAGACCAACCCAAGTTTCTCATCATTCTTCAGGCCAAACTCGAAGAGGCTTTCCAGCTCCTGCGGTTGAAACATGTTGAAACTCAGTAAGCACTCCGACTCACTAACATGGAAGTGGAAAATCCCCTGTTCGTAAAGGAAAGTAGTCTTCCAAGGGACCATTTTCCACATTCCATGTTAGTGAGTCAGAGTGTAAGTCATCTCATCTCAGCCGATCCACGAGATGGTTGCAGAATATGACAATATTCTGAACATAATGACTGAAGTTAGGATGTTCAAGGATTTGATGATTCCACAACCATTAGGCACGCAAAAGACATGGTGTGTCAGGAGTCAAGAGACATGCAAGTATGTTCTTGGACAGTCGTCACATGAATCTGATGTCTCTCGCATGCCTCTGAGCCATCGTGAAGCGAGATGTCTACATCATGCAAAGTTTCCAAGCTCGGTCGGACCCTGCAGTTGGAACAACCACAAAATCCACATCAGCCACTCGCGCGATTGGGCGCCTCTGTAGAAGGTTGAAGTTGTTGATACTTGTCCTTCGCTGCGAGTGGAGTGGAACGAATAACAGTCTATGAAACAATTTCACTAGGTGGAGAAGTTTGGTGATTTTGATCCACGCCAATGCCCAGCATGTTCGTTCTCCATCGGCGGACTTCATACAGAGCCTCGTTCCTTCGACAGGCGCGGGCCACCGCGTTTCTTTGTCGCTGGCTGCTGGGAGTTTTTTCGTTCCAGGTCCTGCAGCAAAGGGAAGACGTCTTCAAAAAAACCCAAGAACTCTTCGCGATTGAGCACACCATCCTGGCCGCCACCGCTGGTGGATGCGGTCATCGGTGGAAAATGGGGATGACTCCTTTGGAGATTCAGTGGGATCACCACATTCGTCGGTGTGAAAAACCCATGAGGGCCTACACCATAGTCTACAATTTCTACATCAACATCTGAATGATAATGAGCCTAGACTCCATTTTGCTCATGTCCACACAGCAATGGATCTGAACCTATCCAGTATGACCATGGGATGATGCAGTAGTTCACTACGAATATAGTCAGTGGTGGTTGATCAAAATTATTTCATGATGTATTGGCCATTGTCTTAGAACCTTTCGCGGCCTCATCGCGAAGCATGGCCCTAAAACCATGTCTAGTTAATATGTATAATGGAACTGTGTCTGAGGATGCTCTTGTAATATCAACAATTAATGTTGATTGGCATCTTGCAGCATAACCTACACACTATAGTCACTAGGGTGATAGAGTCAGGCACAACTCAATCCAACCCTCGTGCCAGCTACCAACATAGGGTAATGCAGCTCGGGAAATGTTGGGGGGGCGCTCAAGTCTGGAACTGGGACAATCCTGTATGCACTGTCAGTGGGAACAGGAATCGGAGAATCCTTTATGCTCTGTGCTGGCTGGGCAAGGAATCACAGCAAGTCCAAAGGACAGATTTATCGAGCGCAAAGGCCCCAATTCACCCGCCATCACCTCCCGCAAGTCCAAAGGACAGGTTAAACTGGCGCAAGGACGCATTTCACCTCCCAACTTTCAAGACCCCATGTTTGTTTTCATAGGTTTTCGCTGCCTCTTAATGCGTTGTTTCATTGCCTTTTCAAGTTTCCAGTTCCCATTTTGCCACCGCACCGATTAAAACGGGTGCGTTTTTCAAGCACCAGTTAAACTGGTGTGTTGACCCACTGGGGCTCCATGATGGTGAAACTTGAGACATATTGTAAAACATTGCCGAAGTTCTAAGGCCTGGTTAAACTGGTCAAACCAGCACGTCAGTGAGAATGCCAAAAACGCTGGCAAGAAGACCCACTGGGAATCATTGAAGACCCACAGTTCATAAGCCTCTGACAGTGGGGACATGTCGGGACACTTCCGCCCACCGGCCCTGCCAGAGGATTGCCCTCCATTTCTACATGAAAATTAAGTTTGAAGACAATCGATATATCTTTTGCGAAGACAATCGAGAATCTCATCGCGAAGCTCATCGTGAATCTTTCACAGACGGTTTGAACAGCACCCATGTGATATAAGACCCCTTACACGCACCTTTAGATCAAATCCCATGCAAATACTATACAACTTATACATCTTCTGAAGGTTAGTGTGACTCTCGAAACCACCCCAAATCCCCAAATATCCCCAACACCCAACCTCAGAAGGAATTAGTGCATCGCGTATAGGCACTAAAGAGGCTTATCGAATCTTCTCGGCCACGGTACACGTCTTTACACCTTGGCCACGTGGCCACCGGCGCTCTCCTCATCCTTGTCCAGCATCCGAAAGACATCCTCGCGGGCAAAGGAGTATATGCCCCGGGCATCGAAAGGGAGACCGGAGACCAAGCGATTCCTGCAGCCTGGTCAGCCTGGTCAGCCTGTTTGGAAGTTGGGTAGTGAATCCCAAGTGATCAGCCAAGGGTGACCATTTTCACCCCATCTATGATTGTAGCATAGGGCCTATGATACTATGTGAGTCCTATATAAATGACCCAACCGGTCACGAACTGTTCACAGACGCCGGCAGGATGCGCTGAATTGCAATTCAATAGGCCGAAGAAGCTTCTGGAACGCTGGGCTTTGGTCTCCCAGACCCGAACAGCGTTTCGCCCCGTTTTGGGCGATGGCCGGCTCGGATCGTGCACATGAAGAGATGCGGATGAGTTTGGTCCATTGGTTCTCTGTTCATGACACATGCCACGTAAGGTCTTCCATGGTTTACCCCAACGCGAATGCAAAGAACCTGAGACTCAAGGCCACTGTTCCTCATCAACACCAATAACCTCCAAATCCTTCAGCACGTTCTCACACAGTTCAATTCAGAGTCTGCAAATTCAACAAACGGCTCACAAAACTGTTGCACCCCGAACTCATTGACTGAACGAACTCTTCGAGATCACATCACCTACAGGACCTACAGACCAAACCCATCCAACATGTTTGTCGTCTGGTTCTTTTGATGTTCTTTTGACCTGATTCAAACCCCGGTCTTGCCAACGTTTCCTTTGGGCTCAATCCGCAGTGTGTGTGTGTGACCCACATGGCCCCGTGATCACTCCCGTCCTTGGAAGGCAGCCCTTCTAAGCCTTTATCTGCCTGGTCCTGCGACCGGAGGAACTGAAGAGCTTGGAAGATGCCCCACCTGGCGCCCACCTGGTCTCCTCCCAGCACCACCCAGAGGGTTTCGCTTCCCCCATCTGTGTTTGATCATTTTCCCGAAAGATATCCATCCACACTCCTCTCGGAAGACATCCATCATGGCAAGGACCTTGGTCCTGACTTTCTTCAAACGGAAGACATCTTGGCTTTTGATCCTCAGCCACCAAACCGCTCGTGGAGTGCATGCGACAGGAGCAACAGGAGACAGGCCCGCAAGCTGGGGCCGGCTCGGAGTTCTACATCCTGAGAATGACCAGGGCTGCAATTTCTTACGACCCAACGACTGTAAGCCTGTAAGCACTTACTATAAGAAGCGACCCAGCGGCGGCCGAACAAAGACCATAACGACCACACACTGGGCGACCGCCGTGACTCGGTGCGACTCGGTCCGCATCATCATCCAAATTACAAATGATCAACAAACGTTGGACCATATTGGACCTCACAATCGCACAAACAACATCAAAAATGACAACTGGTTATAGTTTGGTGCATAGTATTAGAACTTCATGCAGCTTTAAATACAGTATACGTAATATTACGAAATTATATACCTCCGGCCTGACCCTCTCTCCCCCGGTTCTTTCGAAAAAACAAAGAACTCGCGGTTCTTTGCAGATCCCCATCTGTACCACAGGTCGGGGTGGGCATCTAGATTTCACAAAAGTCTAAAAAATACCAGTGTCAGGTTCTATAAGATCCTGAGGCAAAATTGGCTGTTGGCTGTTGAACGGAAGAATCAATAATCAAATCCAGTGTTGGGGTTCTCTGGATGTCCTTGGAAGTTAAAGTTTTTCAAGGTCATTTCGTGGCAAATTCTCAACGCTTATCTTATGTTTTCCTGTGCTGACCTAAGCCAAAATCAACTTAACTCCACAGCCTTTGGGCGAGTTCATGGTCGCCAACATGTCTGGCGCAACGAAAAAAAAACCTTGTGATGCTTTATTGTTTTCTTGCGTTGAGGGGAGCCTTTAAAACATCATTCATTTTATGTCCCGGACCTTGATCCTTGATAATATTCTGCCTCCATGGTTATAACAAAAAGATACTAAAGCGATGCGCGACGAGGGATTTTGAACGACTTTTCTCCCAGGCACTGCTGGGCGCAGCGCTCCAAGATGCCTCGGAGCCGCTTCAGGCGCACCTGGAAGAAGTCCAGCTTGGCCTGAAATCCTCGGACAGTGCAAGGAGCATTTTCCGGGCCGTGCACCCGCGACGGACCGTGCACCTGTTATTTCATGCTCCTGATGGAGTGGAAGAACGGCAGGACTGCCAGCTTACTGGAGGATGTTGGGTTTTTGGAATGTATAAGGTGTTGTTGGAGCACTTGGAGCACTACAACCCTCAGGACCACCTTGTCTCAGGGGTGAAGTCTTCGGAAGTTGATCGCAGTTGCTTCTTGGAGGATGCTGCAAGCGGGTTCATCTGCTGAAGGTTAACAAGGGGTTATATAACTATATAAGAAAAATACTTTACGTCGAGTGATCCCCACAATGAGATTTCAATCGTTGTTTTCATGCCATGGTGAGGAGCATGTTGCCATGGTCGTGAGTTTTGTGGCTATTGATTTTGCTTGTGGGTCCTCGGGTTTGGCATTGCTATTTTAGTGTTGGAGAGTTCGCATCAGGGTGTCGCCAGGGTCTCCCCTGTGGCCACCTGACACGCAAAACGCCACACACACAGGTAAATATATTGTTGTGGTTGTGTGTTTGTGGTTGTCTTTGAGTGTTGTGGTTGTGTGCTGTGCTTGTGTGTTGGTGGTTGTGTGTGTCGGTGGTTGTGTGTTGTGGTTGTGTGCTGTGCTTGTGTGTTGGTGGTTGTGTGTTGGTGGTTGTGTGTTGGTGGTTGTGTGTTGTGGTTGTGTGTTGCCGTTGTGTGTTTGTGGCTGTGTGTTTGTGAGTGTGTGTGTGTGTTTGTGGTTGTGTCTGTGTCTGTGTGTTTGTGATTGTATGTGTGATTGTATGTTTGTTGTTGTGTTTGCGGTTGGGTTCGTCGTTGTGTGTGTGGTTGTGTTTGTGTTTGTGGTTCACTGCCCACTGCGATCTGGCGCTTGCTGTTGAGGTCCGGGGCCCCCCGGGGCGAGGAGGAGGAGGAGGTGGAGGAGGAGAAGGATATCTGAAAAAATCTAACAACCCTCACCTGACAGGTGGGGAAGAAACTCCATGTCCAGTGATTTGGGCTGAGTCTTGGAATGGATTTTTCCACGCCCAGTACAAAAGACTACCCCTGCCCAATATGTGCTTCCTGCGAGGAGATCGAAGATCAAGTGAAGGGAGCAACCAAGACATCCAACCCCAGGACTGATCGGACGCTACGAACGGGGCTCCTGGCCTTACTACGAGTAGGAGCGATCGGACGCTACCCCCAAGGAGTCCAGTGATTCGGTCAGTAGTTGGAGCACTCCGGATCACATCTGTCCGGCTTGAAGCGGTTTCGGCTCAGATCGAATCCGATTTCTTTGGTGGGAAACAAATGGAAACGGCGGAAACCATCGTCGTTTTCAAAGGCACATGAAGTAGACATATAACTTCAACACAAATAGTGGTGTGACATTACCAATTGTGGGTCGTCCTCTGACTGAACTGGTGAACCTGATCTATCTTCGCGAGTAGTAGCTGCACATGAAGACGTGCTGCTAGGAAACCTTTCATTTCACTGAAGATGTGCTTTCGCAACACCTGCTTCACATAGTCATCCACCTCCTCCACCGTATGCTCCTTCTTTCCAGAAAGGCAACGAAAACATCTGAAATACAACGAACAACGAATCGAATCCAAGTATGAACAAACATAGGACATGACTCATGCATCTCATGACTGCAGTTCGGCCCCAAACAGCAAGATTTCATAAAACAATTCCGAATTCAACTGTAAGAATCAACTGCAGGTGTTTCAGGATGTCAGGGAGGCAAGTGATGTTGCTGCTTCATTGTATTTGCACGCATGATCAGACATGGCGGCATGTTGTCATGACGTCTTATGCAAAAGCATCCTGTAGGTGTAGGCTGAACGAGCTTAACCGCACCTGATTGGCAAAGTGAGGCAGGTTCAAGCAAATCCGATGAACACCTTGCTTACCGGCAAGGCACATAGATTATCCTCAGATTCATGGCTTCACACGTATATCGCAAATTTTGTCCATATTGCTACAATTGCTATAATGCTATTAATAACTAGATGTGCTGCCTAACTGCTGACAGTATGCTGTCTGTGCCCGCCCACATGACATCCGTAAGATGTTCTGCACACGAGCAGCCTCGCGACCAGCTGGACCAGCCTCAGACCTTCATGGAACACATGCGGCGCGTCGTGCTGTCCTCGATGGGACAAAGCTGATCCTGGAAGGCCTCCAAGCTACCTGGTCGATGAAGAAACCGCGACGTGCGAACGAGTTCCGCAGCGAGTGCTGTTCTCGTGGCCTCCGAAGGTGGAAGATGGTAATTACAGAAGCTGGACATCGGGAAGGAACCGCAACAAGCGGGACAAACAACCAAGCACGAAGGACTTTCAGCGCAGGTAGATGTTCGACCGTTCGACCCAAAGGAGAGCCCGAACCAGTGGCCAGTTGGTTTTCACCAGCAGGGATGTTGGGTACCACGAATGCTATCCGAAATGCATGTGACTCTCGACATGATCATGGTGATTTCTTTCCGTGGAAAGCAACAGCGATACGCCAAAAGCATCTGTATACAGTAATCTATCAAACAAAAAAAAAGGAGACCTTCCACCCAAGCGGCTTGCTGCTTCTGCAACTTTGGCATCCATTTCTTTGGCAATCGCCTGGCCATAACAAGTTCAACGAGTTGAAATGGATTGAATGCACACCAGAACCACAACATACCCCTTCCAAACGAACAATGCTAGGTTTTGCCTGGTAGAATACATCCCCAGCATGCTTCTGTGACACTCATATCATTCCGCGTGCTTGTGGGCCAGGATGGGCCAGGGAGTTTTTGACCCTCCACTCGCTTGAGACTGTTGAAGCTGAACAAAACCTTTCAGTCGGCCAAACCCCGTGCCATTTTGATAGTCTGAGGGATTGTCTCCTGGACACTTCCATGTCTATTTATATAGATCTATATATATATAGTCTGTATAGGGGGCATCTCAGAATCTCAAGGATTGACATGGAGATGCGGCTATGCCTCAAAATTGGGTACGACCCAACCCATGGGCTTCATCCTGGCAACCCTTCGGGAAATGGCCTGGAACTGTACTACAAAGCTAGAGGTCTATCAGCGCTTGTTGGAGGATGCCAAAGGAACACATCGGGTGCCATACGTCTGCTCAACCAGGTGCCCTTTCCCAGCTGCCAAATGCAAAAGGGTTGCAATCAATTCAGTTGTTTGTCCTGTTGCTTGTGCCAGCTTCAATCAATTGCATGCAATTGCACCATATCCACGTGGTTCTCTGAATGGCCCGGCCAGATGCAAAGCTGTCCCATTGAATGTCTTCTTCATCGTACCACCAAACATATCTTATGGTGTCACACTTGGATTTAGGGATCGCGCAGTGCAGTAGGCTCTTGTTGCTCTTCCACTTGGTTGACGACTCGACGATCGATTCGACTGGAATACGCATTTCTTTTGACTCCTCGACCTGTGGAGAGTCCGGTTCCACTTGGTTCCGACGTCACGACAAGCTGCACATCTGAAACATGCACCGTCGCAGATCGTCGCACATGTTTAAGATTTAATTGATATTCATTCAGCCACCTCTGACCACATCTGGAGATGCCAAGTTCTATAACCCGGTGCGACTTCAGCGTTTTGACCCTCGAACCCATCTGCATTCAAGCTGGAGCAAAAAAAACGTGGTTGCGAACTAACCAATTACGGGAAGTGAACGAACTTCTTAAAGGTCCGTTTACGCCTGAAAGACTATTTCAACCAATTGCAAAGGAAAAGTACAATGAATGCCTGACTCTGACATTGAACACCCTTGAACAAATGTTGAGCTCATTCGGCATGGGCAATGCCCCAAGTCCTGTGAAAGCAAAGCGTTGCTGAAGGAAGCGATGACGATTTGAGTCTCGATCGCAACGCAAAAAACGGGACCAGGTCGACCTGAAGTTCTTCCGCTGGCATCAAAGCCATACTCCTCACCTTTTCAGACAGCACCTCCGCCTCCTTGATTGCTTCCGACACCTCCGGACATCGACGCTGTCCAGCGCAGCGAGCGAGCGGACACCAGAAGAACGAGACCACGACCACGGAGGCCAAAGTGGAGCCACGGAAGCAGTGCTATACCATGCTGGTGCACCCCGCTCCGTTTAAAACATGTCTCATGGGCCACGGGTTCTATATATGTTTCTATGATGTTCTATGAATCTCTCGATGGTGCAAAAGTTTGGCTCTCAAGCAAGCGATCTTGAGAATCTATGTGCCCGCTACACTCTCCCGCCGGACCACCAAGCCTCCGCCGAGGCTTCCTCCACATTGAGCGCCTGGACGCTTGTGTCTGTCCATCTCTGGCAGAACAAAGCATGGGCGATGCAATGCGATGCATCATATATTGGCGAACCTGAAAGGTGCCTCCAAGAACTCCGGCCAAGGGATTGATTTGTGAACAGCTTACTGTCCTCACACAGTGAAACATTCACACTTCTTCCTCCACGATCACTTTTGACCAGAAGATCTGGGCATTCCGCATATTTATATATATATATGTGTATATGATATTATGTGATCATATATATATATATGTTGTTTATCGAATTAGTTTTTTTAGTTTTTTGTGTATGTCCCGCCCAGTGTGGGTCGGATCGGCCTTGACCGCCTCAAGGATTTGTGGCTTTAGCTCGTCGAGCAATTCTTTGCTCTTGGCCTTTTGCACGTCTCTCCTCAGGCGTGTGTAGGTGTCCCGCTGCGCAACCCTCCAGAAAAAGGATCTTGCATGATCTTGCATGATCTTGCCCATTCCAAGTGGCTTGTCCATCAACAGAGTCTTTGAACCCATCTAAGGGCTGGCAGTTGGAAAAGATAGCGACGGGGTGCATGGTCTTGGATTCATGGCCAACTCGGTATTTCAGTGAAGCCTGCGTTTTGAAAGCATGCCAAGCATCTGGTAGTTGGCCACCAAGTTCTTCACGCGCCCCGTTCTTCGCCCGAACTGTCCCAAGGCCATCCTCAGGCTTGGAGATTAGGGGATGGGATGGCCCAAAAAGAGGGTCCGTTCTGCAAGAATCACGGATGCACCTAGAAGCGCCATGGATTATATAACCGTGATCATGTCAGACCCCAAGAATTGTCGAGTGTTGCAGCCACTTGTACCCGTCGTGATGTTCATGAAGCATCATCAGGTCAAGGCAAGTGAAAACCACCAAACCATAAAGATTCACCATCATCCACCCACTCGAACAAAGGTGCACTGGTGAGAACACAATTCAAATGTTCCCCCAACTGAGCCTCTTGCACCATCTTGCACCTAGGCTTACTGGAACATACTGCGACATACTCGTGGACATGTCCTACACTAGTCGTATACTCCAACCAAAATGCCGCAACAAATACATGGACCGAGCCTACGTTTCTTGTCGTTCCAACAGAAATACATCGCTCGAACCTTTCCAAGGTGCTGCAGCCTTTTGGCCTCGTCTTTCAGGTACTCGTTGATCTCCTGGGCTCGTCTTTCAGGCTTTTTCCGATTGGCAGGTTGTGCCCAGATCATGGTCATAAAGGATTTGAACAACAAACATGTGTTTCAGGATGTTCAGGAACATCACTCCAGCAGGTCACTCCAGTTCTTCACCTTCCCTTGAAGAAAAAAAAACACACCGTACATTCTTTCCGCACTTGCAAAGGCTTTCGGGGGGTTGCTTTCAGGACCCTCCTCCTCCTCCTCTTGTTTCAGCATCGGTACGGATCGATTCGGGTCCTCTCGAATCTCTTCTTCGATTTCCACCTGGCCGAGCACCGGTTTGGTGGTCGCCCGGTGGTCGCGGTGATTAAGGGCAAGGGGAAGGAATCGTTGCAAATCAGACAACGAAGGGGGAAGGAATCCTTGGATACCTCAAGAACTTCTGTGTCTCAAGTAGTGTTTGATATGTCTTTGTACCCATCCTGATGGGTTTTTCAATGGGTTGGAAAAAATTGGACATCAGTGACATCAGCCTCAAGGCACTGAAATCATGCACACTCACCCAAGATCGAAAGAGAACACTCTTTATGTTAGTCAAACCATCTCCCGAGCTCTTCAAAACCCATCGAATAGCCATGCATCAGCCATCGTCCCACCCCGAACATGGCAGAGAGAACATGGCAGGCGCATCTTCCAAATCCTGAATCCTCCATTGGGATATCGAAGGCCGTTTGACAGGGTTCTTCCCAGCAAAGGATCTTGCCACTATGACATGAACCGATACATGTTGCCATACTAATTAATGCCCAGTTACCTATATATATATATATATATGCCACTATGTCAAATTTACAGCTATGATTATGTCACACAAGATTTGCCTCCGCAGTTCACCCGACCTCCACCCTGTTGCGGCCTCCATCTTCAGCGGATGCTCCTGAGTCTGCGTGAAGGCCGCCTGGATCCCCTCCTCCGCCTCGGCAATCATTGGCTCCAGCTCCTAGTGGCCAGATCAGGGGGGTCCGACCGCGTCTTAGGGCCCTTTGGTCTGGACAAGTCCACCTAGTTGGGTTTTACGGTTTCCCCACTCCTCCAAAAGGTTGTTTTTTAAAGATTATCGGTGATCCACTCACTGTCTAGGGGGGAGAGGTGTGGATGAAACCCGTGCGGTGATCAGGTGGACAGGACGTTTAAACATCCACTGTTGAGACGGTCTCCGTCGCACTTTCGCCCTCACATGTCCTCAGGGTGGTGTACTTTGCAGTTTCAAAAGAGTAAATATATAGCTCATATGACCGAAGCCTGATATTGGTTTGTCAAAACACTGGTCCAGCGTGGAATGTACAGCAAACATGTTCTGTCCTAAATAAAGTCAATCCCCAAATCTTCGGGGAACTTGAGGCAGTAGGGGAAGCAGTCAGTAGAACAGAAGTACTGTAAAAAAAGAGCGGGGAACTACGAGCTGGAGCCTAGCAGCCACTGAGAGACTCTACCGGCCCTTATTTGTTGGGTAATGTTTGATGAGTGATTATTTTCAAATCCTCTGCAAAACTGCATGGAGAAGACCGTGTACAGGTGGAAGGTAGGCTCAGGTAGCTTACTAGCTAGATGAGTGCTTCTTAGACGTACCCCATCGCTTCTTGGGATTGACCAACGTGCTGACTCCCCATCTCCTGGATCCCCAGCAGGCCGTCCGGTCGACACAGAGAAACAATCCTCATCCTGGTCCAAACAAACACTCTGAGAGTGTCCTTGGCGATCCAATCCATCTCATTTTCGTCTTTGTTCTGAGGGATCCCAATGAAAGGTTCCACCTGAAACCAGCGCTCACCGAACCAATCTTCCGGCACGTGCCGGAGGGGTTGGACCCGGCGTTTCGACCCGGTAGCGGTAGACCCGGATGGGCCGCGAGCATCGCAAAAGCATCCAGGACTGAACTGAACCTGAACTTCTGCGCCAGTCATGAAGCTCATGTGCCAGAATCTGGCTAGCAAACCAAGCATGAACAAGCCTCCAAATCTGCTCAACGACGCAGGGTTGTGACACAACACCCTCATTAGCCCAACATAAATAAAGAGAGAAGGATAGAATAGGAACAAGAAAGCATGCCCTCCCACAGACCAATGTTGAAATGAAATCAATTATGGACAGCATGGAAAACCATGTTCCTTTTGTTCCATTCCATACTTATATATATATATATTATATAAAGGCTTTGCAGCGTCCCACGTCTTTTGGAGTCAGAACCGATCACGTTGGACCTCGGACCGCTCACCCTTGGGCTTCTTAGCCCGGCAAAGGAACGGATCCCAAGAAACACCCAGGTCTTAGAACAAACAAAAAACAACTGTTTCTCAAGCAGCCGACCTTGTAAAGGAGGTATCTGCTTGGCCATTAACTGGAGCGACCCTTTGTTTCATATATTTGTTTCTGGAGGTGGGTCCCAGCAGGTATTACAGTATGAGGTATTAGCTAGCTAGCTAGGCACAGCTATAGCTGCAACACACGAGCGGGGTGATTCAAATGGCTTTTACTTTCAAATCTGGTGAACCCCTCTTTCCGAAGCCCCGGTTTCACTCTGTTCCACGGTTTCAGGATGAAAATCACGGGCCTTATCTTCGCACATCTCCACGAGTTCTCTGGCTTTTGAGACAGCCATCCTTTGTTCGAGGAATCCGAGAGCACTGGGCTACCGGTTGGATGTGGATCATGTCAGCACCAACAAATCCCATCAAAGCCCTTGACATGATGGGCCAGAACAAGACGGGTGAAATGGGTTGTGCTCTTTTGTTGGACTGCCCCATCCCCCCTCAAATGAAACCCAAACCAACCCAGCAGAGTGCTTTCCTCTCAAAAAATGTTCCAGATCTTGAAAGCCCTCCAATTCCGATGAGCGTCTCGCCAGGATCTTCCTCCAAATGGAGCCGCACCTTGGCGGCTCGCAGGAGCTCCTGAGACCGACACGTGACGTCGATGTCACGTGTGCGGTCGAGATGTGTTGTCACGGCGATGTCAGAGCACTTTTGTGTTGTTTTTTTGCTTGGTTTCAACGATGAAACCAACAGCGCAAAAGAGAGATATACCCCTTACAAATGTGTTGCGCAGGTGGATGCAGGTGATCTACTGCACAATTGAGGATGTCAACCCCTTCAAGGAGTTATGGCTGCAACTCTGCAACACACAAATAAGTTGTTCGCTCCAAGGTGCATACTGTATATATACTATACATGATAGTCTTGAGTTCTTCTTCTCAGATCCAGCGCCTTCACAGTGCTTCTCTGTATGTTCTGCAAGTCTGCAAGTGGTGCTATCAGCGATTACCCAATCATTTTCCACCAACAATTCACTGCTCCATAGGTTGATGGCCCTGCATGACCTCCTTGAGAAAGGTGGGACATCCTTTGTGGATTTGCGGAAGTTCTCCATACACTGCATACGCTATCTTGGAACATTTCAGACTCAAACCCTCCTATCATCCCTTCACCTAAATGAAGTCGTCACATCTTAACCGATCCGCCCAACCCCCAGCGCCAGCGCCGATCTTCGTCCTTCTTCGCCGTCTCCTTGGCGTTGCGACACGCCGCTCGCACCGCCTCCAAGGCTTCCCCCGCCTGGACCGTGCGAAGGACGGCCGCTCACAGAAGGCGGAAGACCTCCGTTTCCAAGAAATAGAGATATATGCATGTGTATATGATTATATATGTATCTCTATAATTGTTAATATATGGCATGGACCCTGCCTGCTTAGGGAGGGGGTAGACTAGGTCCCTTCAAAATTGGTTATTTATTTGATACCACCCTCTTGAGTTAATAATTGAGGATTGGGCTTGTGGCCATAGGAATCCTCACAGCCCCGATTTGGAAGCAACCAGCTCAAACCACTGAACTCGGGGTTCTGGATTGTGAAGGGTGTTTGTGGCCATCGGGATTGTGAAGGGTGCCTGTGGCCATAGGAATCCTCACAGCCCCGACTTGGAAGCCACTACTCAATTGGGGGGCTCTGAATTGTGAAGGGTGCTTGTGGCCATAGGAACCCTCACAGCCCCGATTTGGAAGCCACCAGCTCAAACCACTGAACTCGGGGTTCTGGATTGTGAAGGGTGTTTGTGGCCATCGGGATTGTGAAGGGTGCTTGTGGCCATACTTTTAAGAACCCTAAAGTTTACGCTTCTTACTCTGTTCCAACATGACACTTGCGGTCTACAGCGGATCGGATTGACACGTCCATTTTGCCTGGCAGGTACGGCACGGTAAGATTTCCACACCCGTTTAAACTTATAATACTTATAAGGCTTTCAGGTGTGGAAATCTGACCGCAACTTAGGCGTCGACATGTCGCACATAGGATTCTAAGGGGAAAGGGTTTGTCCCGTTTTAGAAGTCAAGAAGCGCAACTTTCGGCACCCCAGTGTAGGAATCCTCACAGCCCCGATTTGGAAGCCACCAACTCAAACCACTGAACTCGGGGTTCTGGATTGTGAAGGGTGTTTGTGGCCATCGGGATCGTGAAGGGTGTTTGTGGTCATAGGGATCCTTACAACCATCGCGCCAGCTGGGGGTAATTGAGCCGAAGGTGCTTCAGGATCAGAGGCGTTTCACCAATAGGAAGGATCTGCACATGCCAAACAATCCAAAGCTCTAATCCGTAATCCTAGTCTCAAAACGGGGGCTCTGGGTTCTAATCCGTAATCTGCCCCAAACCGGACAATCTAGTTTGGGATTAAGGATTACGTTTGATGAGGCCAGCCAAAAATGACTTGCAACCATTCACTCACTCACTGATCTGTGAGTCTGACGCAAGGGGCCACACCAAGGGAAGCCGCGCCACGCCGCTCCGCAACGGGTCGCGGGGTCGACACGGATCCCGGTCGGACCCCCGGACGAAGAAAGGTCGACCAAAAGCCATTGTTTGTTTTGGGTCTCCCGGTCTCTTCAGAGTGAAATACGCATACTTCAATTCAGCGGCACTATATATATATATAAACATAGTGGCACGATGCATTTAATATACCCCAAAATTTGGAGGTCCGACATCACCTCACAAACATATATACTACCATACACGTGTTTGGACAAAAATGCTATGTAAGTCATCCAAACCCATTGATGAACAAATATCAAAAGGATCAAAGGAGACCAAAATTGCAGTTTTTGGTGGTCTACATCTCTACATAATTAGGTTTCCAATGCCAAAACAGATACAGGTGTTGATCAGGTGTTGGGTGTATCCTATTGCCAGCAACAGTTGATGATGATGGTTAGTAAAGGCCTTTCTCTAAAATAGTGATAATTGTGCACCGACTGTTACAGGTAACGGGACAGATCCAATGCATGTGCCTCTTTCCGTTGCTCGCCACTCTTGTTCACTGCATCCAGCCAACCTGGCAACTCTTGAACGACGCTGTTCGCGACAAACACCGAACGGTGAACAAACGGTACATCCACGGATGTCGCTCAAGAGGAAGATATGTTTTTGTCTCAAGTGAATTGACTTCCAGGACCATCCTGTCTGGGTGTCCTGGCTGGACTACCCTACACTACTTAGGGATCTCCAGCCAGGACACCCAGACAGGATGGTCCAGGTTGGATGGACCGACCCCAGCCGACAGACTGAGCGCACCAAAGAACTTCAGTTGGTACGAAGACGTTTGGCTTTGAGGGAAGGGGGCACCATTTTCACGTGGAAATCGAGTGCGACAGGGCTCAAGAGATAGACTGATAGACTTTAAATAGACATTTAAATCTATTTCTAGACGAAAAACTGGTCGCCGAAAAGCTCCGCTCAGTGCGATACGTCGCTTGCCGACACCGGTTAAAACCTACTCTCTGACGCGGGTTAATGGTAAAGCTGCCCTCCCACCCTCACCCCCGCCACACCGCGAACCAATCCACTTCCACACGAAAACTGGCCCCAGAAACCCAATCCTGTAACTGATGGTTTCTACCACCCACTGATGCCTTATTTGGTTGGGAACGGTTTATGATGGAGTTTGTTATCAGATGCTACTTTAAACGATTTTTTCCAGATATTATATACATTCGTATGAGCACGTTTCTACTACTACATTCAGGTATGAAAATATATAAATTAAATGTGCAATGTTTGATCGCAATATATTTGTATCCATCTATGTGTCTATTTATCTACCTACCTATCAATCAAAAGATCCTATATATCTACCTATCTAACTATCTATCTGTCTGTCTGTCTATCTATCTATCTATCTATCTATCATCTATTGGCACCCTGCCAGGCTTTCTCAGCTCTGCATCATCGCCATTTAACACTTGTGCAAGCCAACGTCACCGGGGAATCCAATTGAAGTTTACACAGTGCAAAGACCGTTAAAACAAATATATATATATAATATATACACATACTAACGAAAGATAAATATATTATAATATAATACACATACTAACGCAAAAAAATAAAATATATATATATATAATATGCACATACTTTTTCAGGCACATAATTATTCCTGCACATTGGAAATCCGCGAAAATGCAACTCTACTATCCGGGTAAGAGACCCCAAACAGTCTGTCTAAAGGTCTAAGGTCTAGAGGTGTAGAGTGGTGGTGATGCTGGTGGTGTTGTTGCTGGTGGCAAGTTCAATGACAACAGCAACAACAGCAGGGACAGCGACAACCACCCTTATGGCATCGCCAGTTTGCAAAGCTCTAGAGCAAATGAATCCGCCCGCACCGAAGGTGCTCAGGGCGTGATCATCCGGATTGCATAAACAACTCTAAGGTACAGGTTTACCGGGGGGGAGGGCCTAGTTTTTGGCCAAAACCATGGGTTGTTGATAGGTCACGACGGCGGACTTCAACAAACATCGTGTTTTTCAGCACCGAATGGGCTAGTCCGTGCACGCACCCGCCCGGAACCGGCAAGAGAACAGTGATTGTTGTTTTTTTTACTGTTGGTCTTCGATTTTTGGCTTTGAGACGCGTATTTTTCCATGTGTCTTGTCGGGAGGGCGGGGGGCCAAATTTTGTGATTTCGGAGCTGTTTGGGTGACGGTTTTCGTCGTTTTTGTTGGGCAGAAATATTGTTTTTTGCAGTGTTTTTGTACATTGCCGAGGCTTGAGTTCTTTGCGCAAAAATGTAAAAACCTCGCAAATAGCAGTGTTTTGGGCGACCATGTTGTTGAAAACGTCGCAAATTGCGGTGCTTTTTGACAGCAGGTTCAAACACACTGTAAATAGCGGTGTTTTGGGCCACGGCAAGCTCAAAAACATCGCTATGTGCAGTGGTTTCTGCCTCACAGAGCATAAAAACACTGTAAAATACAGTACGTAGTGGCGTTTTTGGCAACGCCAACCTCAAAAATTCTCGCTATTCGCCGTTTTTGTTGGGCAACTGTTTCATGGCGGTGCGGGCGGACCTTGCCGCGGAGCGGCGTGAATATAAAATAAGTTATAAGTATATTATGTATTATAGTCACTATATTTGCATACTGTATATTATGTTTGTTTCCCTTTCAATCCCTTTCACATGTTACGACTTTCAAATCACGAGCCAGAAGTTGGCTGTTGGCTGCTGTCTGATCAGCCAAGGGACTTCGCCGCAGGTCCAAGGACAGCCCCAAGGCCGCAAAGTGTGGGGCATGTTTGCTGATGTAGTCCTGGAGATCGATGAGTCAACTCTGACAGGATGTAGTCAACTTGCCAACTTGCTTAGATGAAAAACACCGACAATCACCAATTGGTTCACTTGCTCCTCTGAACCCAGTTGATGTGAACATGTGAGGAAAATATAAAGGGATTGCCCAGTTCTTTGGATGAGTCGGGCTATAGTCAAACCCTCTGTGGGTTTGCTAGTGTGCGGTGGGCTCAAGAAGTACAGCCTGCCCCACAAACATTTAAACTGTCAGTGTGTGCTGTTGGAGTCTTTGGCTGCTCGCCGTCATGAATCAGGAGACGGGGTTGGTGGCTTGGTTCATTCAAAATCAGTCCTTCGCTGGACTACAATGGCAAGCAGCAAGCACTTATAAAGAGGCAGAGTCAGTGTCAGAGATGGACCTTTTAACCCGTGTCCTTGTCCATCCATCAAACCACCCAGCCATTCATCATCCAATCATTGTCCGTGTCCCTATAGTACACGCATACTATAGCCCATACCAGCACCACATGCCCCCCCACCAACAAAAACTGCAAGTAAAGGCGTGTCGGACCGTCGATCACTGATCGGTCGTGTCCTTCACGTCCAGGCCAAATTGTTTGAAGGTCTCTTGGAAATCTTCTACTCCAGACTCCAGCCGCTTCACCTGCAGATAAACAGTCTATTTTCACGGCAGATCTGATCATCTCTTCACTAACTACATCTAATTACAGGGCACCACAACAGGGGACAGTTACATTTTGTACAAGACACCAAAGCTCAGAAGACATGTGCATTCCGCGTGCCACCTGATCAATATGTGTATATTATATATATATATATATCAAACGTCCAAGGAAAAGGACCTCTCCCTCTGATGTGTGAACTGCAGAGTCGTGTGCTGAACGGCACTTGAGCATGGACCCGAGGCTCTGTAAATCCATGGGAAATCCATGTTTTTTGAAGTCATGACATGTAAAATCATGTCAAGCCACGCAAAAGGGCCATGATGCGTACCTAGTGCCTACAAGGTGGTGGTTTCACCCGTGAGGTTAGTTTTCGGGTAGCGATCCCAACTTGGCCGCCAAACCCAGCTGCCTCGGACGCCGCCATGCCTGGCTTTTCGCGTACTTTCTTCAACTCCTGAGACGAAAAGCTGATCAAAGAATCACCATAGCGTTGACAATTGTGAGGTGCACACTGTATACTACAATCATGGAACACATATATCATATATATCATTATATATCTGTCTCCATTAAAAAAACACGTATGTGGGATGACCGTGTCCTCTGGATAGACCATAGCGTTGACATCATATCATATCCGGAAAGGTCGGAACCAAGCCTCAGTCCGGTCTTGCCCGGACCAACAAAAACGTACCCATTTGGGTGCAGCGGTTCTACGTTAACCGGCTCTCAAGCTTGCACCCTCCGGCATGAGGCAAATGACGGCCCTAAGCGCAAAGCAATTACGAAACCATGAACAGGGCAACCAAAGCTTGGTTACTAGGTCTTTACGCACTCAAAAGATTCAGAAGTGGAGCGTTATATAATGCTTTGCAGCTGGGCTGCCTCAAAGAAAGTCAAATGAAGTGTTTCTTGAACAGTTGAAAAGTGGTATGGTGACTGACTGCTGAAACGAGGTGGAAAATGAAGTTGGTGATGAGCAAACAGGGAGATAGTTTTGGGAATCATTTGTACACTTGCAGTATGTGTGACTTCGAAAGGGTTGAAATCATAATATTGGGTTCCCGTAATGTTCCCCATGTTTGAGGTCTCTCGGCAAAAATAGAAGCAATGGGACAATGGTCCTGCAATCTGTCTCCCATTCCATCCTAGCGAAAGCAAGTATAGCTATGTTCTGCATGCTTCTGCCACGTTTCGCCCAAAGCTGCGGGAACGTCATCAGCGTTTCCCTAGTCAGAGATCGTGTCCTGGAACTCTTGTGATCTCTTCCGGAAAGTCTCGATCACTTCCTCCAATTCCTGGAGAGACGGTCGCTGCGGGCGGGTCACTCGTGTGATCCGATGTCCACATGGATGAAAATCACAGATGGTTCTGCGATAGGTTGTAGATAGGTGAAAACTCTACACTAACTCTATCGTAGGGAGGTTCACTCTCAAAAACAACACTAAATCCAAGGGATGTTGACCTATGACCTACACACACCCGACATGTGTTGATGATATGATATGTGCCAACATGATTCACCAACGCATAGTATTGCACACAAGGCTAAAGTGTGGTACAAAGAAGCTCTTGCACATCTGGAAGCAGCAAGGCGAAGCCGCCAAACGCAAAAACGACACCTTAAACATGCGCAAAAGCTTCGTTAGGCTTTGTTAGTTCAAGAGCCTCCGCAGGGTCTCTTAGAGGCCCCTTAGATGAAAAGAAGCTTCCTGACCTGTCGACTCTAACCCTGACTCTGTTCACCTTTGTGGGGTAGGATGAGATGGGGGTATCTCCAGAGGTATCTTTCGTTGAGATCTTGGGCACTTGCGGGATCAAAAGGCTGGAATAGATATGGTATGGGGGCCCCCCGCATCACTGAGCACCAGCCATGCAGTGATGTTGCAGTGATGCCTACTTCTTCCAAAAAGATGGAATCATCCGATTTTGCCATCACCCTCTCTACATGATACACCTCAGATTTGTGAGGCACTTACAACTTGCCACCGCAACTTGCCACTCTTCAAAAGCCCCCGACTCGAGACTTCCTCAAAAGAGATGGGTCTCCCGCGCCTCGAGACTTCGAGAGGCCCTTTCATGCTTCTCCTCCTGGCAGGGTGTGAACCCGGGTCCACACCCCTCTTCCCGAGACGCGCACGGACCAAGGAACTGACCCAAAGAGAGATTGAATGCACAAAACAGGGCCCTGTTTGATGACCTAAAGTTGTATAATACTTAAATACTATAGAATATACATTTGTGTATACACAAAATGTATACACATGATGTCTTTTGGTGATGTTTTATTTGATCAGACCTTGGAATTACCTGATGCTGGTTTATGCTCGCTTCTTGATGATAACCATTCCTAGCATGACAACTGCATGCAGTTCCTACGAGTTTCTTCTAGGTTGATTTGGGTCTGCATCTACAGCATTTGGGTGCTTCGCTACGGTGAGACAACTACACATTGGATGGTGGCAGTTTACACGTGTCCTTGTCCCCCAAACTGAGAATAACCACCCACGACCCAACCAACATCCTCTCCCTTGGGCCCCTTGGCTAAGGAGCACTCTCACCGTGACTTACGTGTTTAAGTGCTTGCAACTTTTCATGTCAAAGAGCGGGAAAGGAACCCAAGCTTCGCACATATCTCATTGATTGGTCCGGGAAGGACGTCACACTCACAGAGGGGACCAGGTATATCACAAAAAAGGAGGAAACACGTCTCATCTGCCGATGCAGTGTCGATACCCTGGGCTCGCCCCGCCTGCGACAACGCCATGACAGGGCGACAGGGGTGAAAACGTGTGGGCGCGTGTGGGGTGGGTGCTGTGACCTGTGTCATATAGGCTTTGCAGGTAGAAGGGGTCCAGCATGGAATCAGTTAGAGTCTGGGTGCTTTTGGCCAAGGAACCATTCACTTATCGGATGGGTGGAGGATCCCTGGGAACGTCTGTTTTTCTTCATGTGACCTATAGCCAGATCTGGGATTCGTAAGGGGTGATGACACATCCACTTCGAGAAAGGGTGAGCCGGGTGAGCCAGCACAACGAGAGAACTCAACGGATCCTTACTTGAAGTGATCACCCCATTGGTGTCGTTCTGTGTCGTTCCAAAGAAACCCCCCGCCCTGGGTTGGTCGATGCGGTTCTGGGACTTCCAGAGTACTGAAACGTTTTGGCGAAACGCTCGCTGCAGCGCTGAAGCAAAATGGATGGGCAAGTATCCACGACAAATACTTGAGATTGCTGCTTTGCTTGCTGGTTTATCTGTTCATCTCTTTAGAGTTGTTTCAGTCTGAAATCTAGTTCCTGGATGCCCTTCTGTAAGAGAAGGGGTGTATATAGTGCTGGAGTCTTACAGAGGACACAAGAGTTCTGCTCGACGTGGATTTCTTCCTTCATAGGCTAGGATCGGATCGCATGGAATTGAAGTGGGAGGAGAACAAGATTGCAAGACTGATGTGTGTGTGTGTGTTCCTGTTTTTTTTCAACACCTCCAAGAAAGTCTGCCACTCTTGAAGAGCAAGCTATATCTGACTGGCTGAAAAAAAGGTCGAGGACCGCAAACCGCGCAGCTCCTCAATGACCCCCAAAAAAACAGCTCCGCAGAACGGTTCCCTGGTTCTTCGGGGTGCTTGGGGTAAAAATCGATCCTACTCCAGTCAACCCCACCCATCTACTCCCGGTTGGATGGAGCCCGGTCCGACCGGTTGCTGGCCCATCGTGTGGATCCGAAGGGCGCTGGAAAGGTTTCACTTCTTTCAAGGACAGGTAGTAGGTGGTTTGCATTATAGCCCCAACGAGTTTGAGAACGGACATGAATGGACACCAACATCGCCAATCAAGGGTCTATCTTTGGAAAAAGGATAAAGACCAGCAAAATCAGAAAATACCTCAAGGGTTATTAAGGGTCTTTGTGCCTTCGAAGGTTTCGTACCACAATTTGCACTGTGCACCGCTGCGGTGCTGAACCCAGGCTTCCCCGCAGCCACAGCAGGGCCTTCCACGGCCAAGGCTTCACCTTGGAGCGAAGAACTCCACCCTATTGGTCGACTCCGTTTCTCACCGGAGTTCAAAGGAGGCAAGACGTTGCAAAGTGTTCTTCTTTTAAATACGCTCCCCATGCAAGTTCAACATCCTCGTGTGAAATCTCAGCACGTCGCATCGAAAGCCCTGGCCCTGGCCCAACATGACTCTCCCGAAACACGGATGACTCGCCCGGCGCTCGGGGCAGGGAACTCACCGACGCCATAGGAGGGATCGACTTGTTGACCAATCGCCTTGGTGCAAAGGCCGAGGTTCTCCGCGAGGAACACGCAGCGAGGAGTGGGGGGGGGCGTTGGAGAGGGTTTATTTGGCCGAGGGCATGGTTGCTCTTAGCAGATGGTTGGTTAAGTGTATGAGCTCAAGCAGATATAGGCATGTAAGGAGGATGAAAGAGGAAAGCGACTACATCGAAAGAAAGGAAAAAAAACACAATATCTAAAACATATTCGGGTGTCAAAGCAATCCAGAGTCCAGAGTGGAGCGCAAAAAAACTGGTCTCACCAAATCGCTGCTTCATGCGCAACTCTACGCTGATCGAATCGAATCCACTTAAAGACTTAAACATGGTCGGGTCTTCACTCCAAGTGCTCCAAGCTACAGCACTTACGAAACCAGAAGCTCGGTCGGTCTAAGCTGCAAATTCAACATAGTGGTCCTGGTCACCTCTTTTCCAAGACAACACATGCTCCAGTAACAAGAAGCTACTAGTAACAAAGGGCATCGCTAACGGAGCGATCGGACGCTACGAACGTAGCTCCTGGCATCTCCTGGCCTTACTATTAGGAACAAGAAGCTACTAGGAGCTCCTGGCATCGCTACTAGGAGCAAGGACGCTACTAGGCCTTACTACTAGGAGCAAGGACGCTACTAGGGGCTCCTGGCCTTTGCAGATCCTAACTCCTCTGCAGCTCGGACACCATGAGTTTTTCCCTTTCTCCCCGCCAAGTCGAACAGCAAGCCGGACACCATGAGGTGCCGTCCAGTTGCCAAGAACCGGTGCCGTCCGGTGCACCAGGAGCTCCTCCATAGGTGGCACAGACTGGAGATCCTTCCTGGCAAAGTGGGGTTGGAAGAGGTCAAAACCCGGAACAAGGGCTTTCCACCTTCCGGGTAGGTCAACCAAGTTTTGACACATAAGTACCATCTTCTATGAGAGTAAGATCCATCAGAGTAGGATCCATCTCCAACCGACCAGAGTAAGGATCTCAAACAGAGAGTGGGATCCATCTTTCTGAAGGGAAGGGATCCATTAGCCAGCGCAGCTGGCTGGCGGGATTCCATGGCGTAAAACATATTCTGAACTCAACCGAATCAAGCAGCTAGCAACGACGGTGCGTGCAGTGTATCTGATCGAGCACCCTTTCAACAAGCAAAGTCGAGCAAGGCACACTGTGACCCGCTAACATGGATGTGGATGGGCATAGGCCCGTGGAAGCCAGTGTTGCCCCTATGAACAGCAGGCGTTCGACGTCCGTGTTTGTGAGTGGGAGAGCAAACCTAAACTGTTTCCACCTTATATCTGTGTCACTCGCAAAGAATGACATCACTATGGACACTCATGGTCACGCCACACACAACCCAAGAAAGTACAACATGCCACAAGCGAACTACTTGCCACATACACTGACCTGTTCACTTCTCGATTGTGCCAGGGGCATGCGAATCGTATCATTTCTATCAACCCTTTCATACTGGGAAATCAATCGAACATCAAGGGATCGGTCAGGGAGCGTGGCAGGCGGATGTTTCACGGACCTCAAAAAAAAGGATCCCATCTTAACAGGCCGAAGTTGCAGGCCCACGCGTGGTCAGGTTCCAATCCTCAAGGCCGGTTTGGACCAGCAGTTCCAACCGAACGGTTTTGAAGATGTGACAAGGGCAACCTATCCTCCAAGTTCGGCACCCTGACATGGAACTGCTGGTACCACTTGATGTTTCAAAGACAGTCGGGTCGAATTTGCAAGGGTTTTCTGCAACAAGCCGAGAGAAGAACCACATGGATGTTGGCCACTTTTTGTAGACAATCACGTTGCATACAAGTTCAAGATACCACTGGGCAAACACATCCGAAAAAACCAGCATGACGACCAACAAAAGCAAAGCATCAGGGGATATCAGTGGTTTATGCCAGCTGGTGGGAAAGCTTCTCAAGCTCTTGGTCATCCACACAAGGTCAAGTAGTTGGGCTCCGAGTCCTGCTCAGGTCGAATCAAACTCTTCTTGCAAATGAAGAAAGGCCCCGATGAATCTCCCTGGAATCATCATGGATACGTGCAGACACAGCCCCGATTTCGGATGACCATCTTCCAAATGCCAAACAGGTGGTGAACTCCACTTCCATGATGATTCCAAGGAGTGTAGGATGCCCCCCCATGATGCTGTAAGAGAATCCTAGGTGCCTTGGGTGACCCTCTTCGTCAACACTACCACAAAGTCCCTCTAAACAGGGGAAGGAGTGGCCGCCTGCTGTGGAGGATGATGGATACTCAGGATCTGATTCGCCTGATAGACACATAAAGTATGTCTGACTTGTTTGGCGACAATGGAACACGCGTGAGAAGCAAGTCTGTCGACATGGGTGGAACACCCATCTCGCATCTCTTGAAACGAATGGCTCCAGCAAACTGAGGGGACGAACAAAATCGACATCCACAAAAGCCAGCAGCTACCAGGGTTGTGCCAGGCGGCCCCAAAAAAAGGCCTTGCCTCGGCCAACAGCTGAGGCTCTGGCGACTGATGACCAGGGGTCATTGACCGACAAGATCTGACGCAGCGGCAAGGAGCGGAGAGGCTGGCTGCTGGCTGCGGCCCAGCTGGTTGCGATTCGCACCCTAGGGCCGCTAGGAGCCATGTCCAATGGAGTTGAACTAGGAGCAAGCCTCACCAAATGGGCTTGCTAGGGATCGGCCCATGAATACTAAGTTACTAAGTCTGATGGGCTGGCTGGGCTTGTGCAAGAATGATTCCATCATCATTCACCATGTTAAGCTATCTGACACGAGCTGCTTTCACTTGTCACCATATTATCAGCCCTGCATCACGTATATTTACAGACTATGACCATGGTGGCAATTGGTAACACCTCAATCTTAACGGATGAATTCAGAATCACATGTGACCATCCAACTAATAACACATGTTGCTGATCTTTAAGCCTTAAGGTTGATTGGAGTAGTTGAGAGAAGCCTGTGTTCAAAAAGGACCAGCTTGGTCGGCCGCTTCGGGTCTTGTTGCCCTTGGCGAGCTACAACAATAGCGTCTTCAACTTTACAATGGTTTCAGAGTAGATGGGACAATCCCCAAAAGGTTGTTTATATGGACCCCCCATATCAAGGACATCTTTGGGTTTGTGCCATCTACTCTGAAACAATGGTAATCAGTTCTTCTGTTCAAAGGCTTGGGCAACTTGGGAAGACTGGATGATTCATCAAACGAAGCGACCTACAGCCACCTCTTAGCACGAATGTCCGGAAGACCAGCTCACATCCGCTTCAGAAAGGGTCAAAGGGATCGCATGGAGGTATCTTCGGCAAAGTTTGATGTGCTTCCTTCACAGCTCATTGAGTTGACAGCACTTTGAATGCAAATTCAGAGAAAACTTCCTCAAACCTTGCCCCAACCCGTGGACAATCAGCCCAAACCTGCCTTGTTCAACCATATATGTAATATGGAACCCCCCGAGGATCGTCACAGACCGAGGATCGTGTCACCCGGGAAAACGTGCACCTGAGCGACTTCCTGCAGGGTGGGGTTTCGCACGGAGATCGAGAAGCCATAAATCAGCTCGCCCTTGAGCCTTAACCGGTCACTGTGCTTTCTGCCACCCAAGGAGTTGGCGTGTGATGGCCTTGAACTCATCAATCTGGAAAAACATCCAATCTCCAACTGACCAAGCGATTAGATCCAAACTGATCCGATCCCAAAGACACATTTGTCGACAAACGTGGTCAAGCAAAACATCTCTGGCCTGTGTACGGTTTGATTTTTGCACCAAGAGTGTTCAGAAGTTGCGATTCCTACAGTAAAGCAACCATCTAAATCCACAACCTTCTCAGAAGCTTTGTTGCACCCTTCAAAGGCCACTTGAGACCTCCCCAACGACCCCCCAACATTGTTTGCTTCCTCGCCGGATCCCTCATCTTCCCCAAACTAAGCTTCCAGACGGCCCCTGCACAAAGATGCGCGCAATGTTGTAGGGCCCAGAGGTCCGTCCACTCTCCCTGAGGCTCTGACAACCTGAGGAGCGAGCGACGTCGCTGAGCTGCGACGTCTGGGGCGAAAACAAACGAAAGCGCAGCAGGTGAAGCACAGCCGGGACCGGGAGGGTCCCCCAAAGCCCTTGTGGGACATGGGGGTCAGCTTGTTGGGACACTCGGTAGTGGCGCAAATGAATGGTTTTATGTGCCTAAGATCGGTTCTGGGCAGCACATTGGTGTTCAAAGGAGCAAGGCGCCTTACTACTAGTAACTAGTAACAAGAAGCTACTAGGTGGAGGCCATCGCTATCAGGGTGGAGGCCATCGCTAGCTAGGAGGCCATCGCTACGAGTAACAAGAAGCTACTAATATTTATGGGTTATGGGCAGCGCCTATGTCGTCCTATGTACACTATTTCGCCGCTGACCTTGAGTCGATAAGGCCACATTAATCATATCATATCAATGATGACTATTTATGTTGTGTGCCCTTCTTTCTCTTCACCACCGCCCTTTCACCTTTCATGGACTCAGGGTCCTGCCAACCATCTTGGGGAGTCGGTTCACTGCAAGAACTGGGCCGGTGACGTAGTACCTGGGCAGAGGTGACATCCGGGCGGGGACTCAAGGGGTTGGCTGGACTAATCATTCGCAAGGACTTGAGCACCAAGGGCTTGAAGCTCCAAAGGGAGCCCCCCACACTGGGGGGGGTGAGTACCTGGATCCTGATCTTGCATTTGTGAAGACATTGGTCCAAATCCTGAATCCAAAAAGATGCGGATTTTTGCGGGATGGAATGATGACCAAAGCAATTCAACGGAATTCCTGAATTCCGTTCTTCTTCCTCTTGTTTCGAGAAGCAATTCCTGGGCTAGACTATCTGGAGGTGTGTGGGGAACCTTAGACTTGCTACAAACCAAGGCTCACCTTCTTCTTCTCTTGCCCTAGTTGTTGCACAGCAGGATCGAAAACCATTATTTTACGAGATTTGTATTTCATGTCTGCGCTACCTCGTGAACCAGACCTGCAAGACCAATCAAGCTGGAAGTGAGCTCAATACAAATAGCGGGTTCATGTCACCCCCTAAACCCTCGCTGAAAAAAGCTACCAGTAGTATTATAGTACACATCGCCTTGAAGAATAAGGCTGGAAAATCGATCAAACATACCCCTTGCATCTCCTTGCTGCAAACCCAGGGAATTCTTTGAGTGTGTAGCTAGGATTTGGTGTGAGGCTCATGAGGGCGTTCTTTGGAGATGGAAAGAAATGGACCATGAGGGCACCCAGCATCCTTCAACCACCTTTCAACCTGCCAATCTCTGAGTCTCCGAGCCCAGCATCAAGGTCAATGGCTGCACAGGGGTCTCCGAAGTCAAAGACAGAGGCAGCCTTTCGAGTTGGGAAGGAACTGAGGGGAAAACGAGCCTCCGAGAGCCTCCAAGAGCCTCCAACCATTGGAGGTGCGAAAAGGAGAAGGTGGGGTCACCGTGATCACCATGGGAGGATACTTCTGATGTGAGGATACTTGTGACTGTTCTTGGTGCAAAAAGCTACAGCATGCTACAGAAGGAGTTAGAGAGAGAGAGAGAACTGATCCTTTCACCATCCACCATTCGCCTGAGATAGGTGAGCCACTTGATGTGGTCCCTTCTTAGTTGGCTGTGGATCCTGTCGAACCTTTTCCCAGTGAGTTTTATGAACAAACGATTGTACCTGGGCGTGTTCATCCATCCCATATCTTTTTGCGCTTCTTTTTGGACTGCCATCGCGGCAGTGGATCCCAGGATGAGGCCAGGGACGAGAGGGGCTCGACATCGACCGCCACCGTCTTCAACATGCGATCGGATCGAAGGTCTCTGTAGGGTGGGAGATCTTAGCATCACAAGCTCCATTGCGCCACCGTCTCGACTGTAGCTCCATCTCTGCCAGGACAGGTGGACAGGTGACTTTTGTCCGACTGTCAGGTGACGTCTTTCGCCACACGAAGGCTGAACATGAAGATGGCAGGGTACAGAAACCAAAGGACCAGGCCAAGGCCCCACCTCGTGGCTTTCGTGGCTTTTGTGGGATCAACATCTGCTCCATGCGTTGTACAGGTAACACTCTTGGTTAACAACAGATCGAAACATATGAATTAGATCATGTTTTGTTTCTGTGTTTCTTGCTTTACGAATCTTGCTAACTGTCGCTGGGATCGCGTCTGCTCCCTGGTTTACAGTAGAACATTATTATAAGACATAAGATCGACATCGCTTTGGATCACCTTTGAGTCTATTTGGACTAAGTCCAAGTCGCCACCAAATGGCATGGCCAAGACGAATGAAGGTGAGAAGCTCATCCGCGTAGTCAGCATAGCACCAGGCCACATTCTGGCCGAAAATCCATTGGATGGCCAAGCCCTGTGCGATCTCCAAGAGCCAAATATTCACCTGTTCATGTTCCCGGTGGAACATGTGGACTCTCTTAGAACGTCAACAAGGAGCAAATGGCCGACCACATGACATGGCCGTTGCAAGGCACAGGGTGAAGATATTGACAACTGGTGGTATGGCTGGATTGGAATGATGTTGGAAGAATTTAGAGATGCACTGACTTGGGAATTAGCTCAGAACTTAGACCCGACCATCTGAGAACCTTCTTCTCCTTCTGGTGTTGGTTCTCTAAAAGAAAGACCTTACTATCCACCTATAACCCATTTAATCTCCTTTTTGGTAGGAAAAAAAAATATGTTGGATAGTTCATCCTCCAAAATAGAGGTCGCTCAGGTTCTATCTATGTATACATATATGGATTGTGCTCGCCCAGTTTGACTCCATTTGACTCCCATCTTGACGTCGGACGTCAGCCCGGCCGGGAAGAGGAAGACATAAAGCCTTGGAGAATCTCCGAGGAAGTGTCCGTACCAATCCAGCAGCACAGGCATGTACACCAAGTTTCCCAGGAATTGAGCAAGGCTTGTATAGGCCTTGCCTCTCTCGAAAAAGGTAAAGCCACACCTGCAGATGCAGAACTTCTGCACTTCGCACACAGTAATAGGCTTCCTAAATCTATAGGGTTTTAGGGGTGGGAACCGACGGACCAAACTCCACCACCGGGTGTAGCCGTGTAGCCGGTCCACAGTTGGTGCAGGGTTTGGTCAGTCCACCGGCTGTGGCCATGGCACTCTACGAAGCTGTAGGCCAGGGACAAAAGCAAGCACCGGAACTTCAAATCCACCGGATACAACCAAAGCCAAAGGCCCAAAGCAAGTAGGAGAACTGCTTTCCGGCTCCTTTTCGAGCGAAAATGAAAGCGGAGATCTTCGAATGCCCGAAATGTGGATATGCAGTGGAGACAGAACCACAGCAAGTACATCACTCTGAAATGAATCAACACAAATCAATTACAAATCACAAATGATTCATAATTCACTATCCTTCCAGATCCAACAGCCTCATCCAGCCAGGCGGTGCCTCCTCTTGATTGGGTGACAGGTGAAGTGCAAGAATTTCGGGCCGTCTTGGCCATAGACCGCTTGGACCTTCTCCAGACCTGGACCAACAAGACTTGGAACATGTAGCCGAGAGACACGAGAAGAGTGTCAGGGTGAACCTGAAATTCCACCCTAAGACTGGAGGGAAGTTCCAATTCCCTAGGGTTTCTGTCCCATATCCTGAGGTTCGGTGGGCACAGAGCCTCAACCAGCACCCACCCCAACCACACTCTCGGTTGGAGCCCTGGGGAAACAAAGCACATGTCTTTGGTCAAAACTCTTTGTCGGATGGGATGCGTCATATACAATATCTGAATCTGTATGAGATTCGTTCAATTCTTGAGAAAAGACATGTTGCCGGGATGCAGGAATCTCGAAGCGCGTTCAGGGGCATGCGGAACTCTGTGTTGACACCCAGAATCTTGTCCAGTCCCTAGGTCTGTAACAGGTATGTTTGTGGACGTTCAGCGATGTGTTTCTTGATCTTGAAACCTATTTCCAGTAGCGCCTGGAACACAAACACGTCATGCTTGCTCGTTGTACAAACAAACGGATCGTCCAAAAAATGGATGTATATGGATGGTGCTTACTCGGCCTCCTTGAACCAACATCTTGACAAACGCCTGGTGCCAGGATATCAAATTACGTTAAATTAATATGATCTAGATATTACTGGGAATCCAGTGTCACTTTCTAGGGATTTCTCCTGTCACTGCATCCATTGACATTGTACAGTGTTGATCAACCATACATCCAAACCCCCAAGCCCGCCATGTCCAACCTTTCTCCAGCTCTTCTCCGGTTTTCTTCCAAAACAGCCAGCGCAAGGGTGGCGCGGAGATCATGGCCATCACGGACGAGGAGATCGCCGGCATCTCCCCGTCTTGGACGAAGCGGAGTGTGAGTTGTGGGCAGTGGAGGCATTGGTGGAGCGGGCATATTTCACCTCTGGAGAAAGGTGATTACCGTAAGATGTCCAAGGACTATCAAGGGACAGTGATTCAATGTCAATGAAATTCAGCATTCAAGGGACTGCCCTCTTGTTCAACGGACAGCCCAGCTTGAAAATACTTTGATTCTCTACTTTTATATGCCTCCAAAGTAGGAACACGTTCACAAAGACCTAAGACGCTTTGAGCCCCAAGCGCGACGAGTTAGGAAAACCTGCACGGTGTGGAAACATCTGCAACGTTGACCGACAGGGTGTGTCCGCTGATATCATCGATCGCACGGGAGTACCCTGAAAGCTTGACATGAGGCTTAGGATATGTGACAGGTATAGGGAAGTATGCACTTGAAGTGCACTTGAAGTTCTTGAACTACCCTCCCACTCACTGACATACTTCAAACAATCCCCATAGGGGACGAGGTTTAGCATGCGAAGTGCTGTGCAGTGGCCACCCCAGTTTTGAAGCTCTTGGCTCACCATCAGCTGCCAACCACTTGACTGCGGTCTCCGCGGTCCACGGCTGACGGCTGAGAATCGCTTTCCCTGCTAGGGTCACGCAGTCCTATCGGAACAAGCTTGGACCACAGGACAAACATTTCACTTGGCCTGCTCACCTGCAGATTGGGCACCCAGTTTGTTGCCCTGCTTGGTCCTTCCCCAACCTGACAACCCTGAAAGCACCAGAACACCGTTCGCTTCCGACCGACTCGTGACGTCCGTCGGTTCCGCGTCGACGCCAAAAAAAGGCGCCTCCACGTCGACCGACCCGCCGGCCGGGACATCCTCCACCGCGCGGAAGAAGATGGACAACCTGATGAAGGATGCAAACCTTGAGAAAGGTGACAAAGACATAGAAACTGAGAAGGGGATGAACATCCTTTCTGGCGCAAAGAGAACATCACCCGGAGCAACTCCATGAGAAGGGAGAACTGAACATGGATGAACATGTAACGTGGGTATCTGTTTGTATAGCTTCCGATGAGAAGAAAGCACGTTAGTTTTTGAAAGTCTGTGTCACTTCGACAGGACTCGGACAGGACCTGAAGAGTACGAGTGCTTCTTCAGATCATTAGCGGATGAGCAAAGACCTGGCTATGTAGTAACAAGTGCATCGCTACTAGTAGCTTCTTGTTAACTATTATAGTAATAATGCACTTGCTACTAGTAGCGATGCACCTTGTTACTAGTAGCTTCTTGTTAACTAGTAGTAATGCACTTGTTACTGGTAGCGATGCACTTGTAAATACAAGTCAAAGACTCTATTCTTGTGCATTGTTTTCTGGGCTCCAACATTCAAGAGGACTTCTTCCATCCGCCACTGAGCTCTGAGGCCCCCAGCGGTTGGATGATGGGAACCGCGCTGGAGACCATTGGGTCGACTGGTTGGATCAGAGCCTGGGGTGCTCCCGCAGGCGAGACGTGTGAAGGCAAGCGAACAGAAGTGTAGCAGTTCTTCCTCAGAAAGGCAGGAAGTCTTAAAATACTATAAGGTTTCTTCTCTCCATGACTTGATCAGACCAGATCTCAGAAATTGCTTGGCCTTTTCCCTGCACCTGCTTGCTTGCTCTGATCCCTGGCTCCAAAAAACGCCCACCGGGTCCAACCGGGGTCCCGGGCGTTTTGCAAGCGCCCCAACACCGGCACGCCGCCCAGGCCCGTCCGGTAGAACTTGGCCTTGGCCCCCCCCCCCCGTTCTTCACCGGTGCGGGGGCACGCGTGGACGCTCGATCCGCGCGTCCGGCGATCAGCGATGGGCGCGTGGCGAAGCTTTTTGGGACTGGTGCGACTCATACGGAATGAGATGGAATGAGGGAATGACCCTGCACTGCGGACTCCTCACGATCTATTTGCTCCTTACAAGTCACACCAGCGTTCGCAATACTAAGCCACTTTGAGGCAAAGGATGGGGGATGACGACGGTCACATGGCTCCTGACAAGAGGGTGCCTGTCGGAATGTGTTGTTCAACTGAGTGCGGATGCACAAACCCAAATGGGACCCTTTTTTTTCCCACATAGACAGTCTTGGAAAGTATATAAGGACTTCTTCCGTGTGACAGGTTGCTAGAGGTCAGGGGGAGATTGTCCATCAGTCACCTCAGTTCTTCATTGTGCAAGAAACCTTGCAAATGGTCCGAGCCAACTGTATTTAGAGAGCATGGTCACAATCCAGATCTCTTGCCATGTTCAAAACGAAGTTCTAGATATTGTCTGGCCAAAAGCTCCAGCCCGCCATACCATCATTGGCATGTGTCCTACAAATGCTATCTTACTTGGCGGAAATGCAACACAAACTCGGGGACTCTGCCCTTATTCTCTGCCCTGCATCAATGACAAAGGCTCACCTATAACTACGCCAGACTTGGTGGCAAACGCTGAAGTTCACCACAGTGTCATTGTGATCTCCAGGAGAAAAGACCTGTGCAGGACCCCCGGAGGGCCTGCAAGGCCCTGCGGGTGGTGTCAGACTTGACAAACGCCAAGCATGCAACGAACCCTGCAGACCCTAACTACTGTGTAAGAAGTCCAAGACGAATTGGTCACTGCGATTTCCAACAAACTAAAACACGGACAGTCCCGGTGTAAAACACCGGTTGGTTGGACCGACCTCTCGAGTCCGACGGAACCCGAAAGCCGACGGCCTGAAAGTGAGCCGACTTGGCGCTCCGAAGTGAAGAATGAAGACCGAAGCTCAAACCGGCTAAGTCATGGAAGAAACTGAATGTTGCCCCTCGGGGTCAGCAGTGAATTTCAGGATCACACAAGTCCTCGAGTCTTCAGGGATCAAGTCTTCTGTGATTTGTCCATCCCAAGGATGCACCAAGGACAAGAGTGGAAGATGACACAAAGACACAAAGCAAACACATTAAGCTATAGGGAGTATGTCTTAAGCTAGGGCGACCTCCCAGTTCGATCGACCTCCTTTTCAGGATCGGAAAAAGCGACCAAAACTACCCAGCGAGGGCGACCGGGGGGTCTCACTGACGTACACCACCCACCATCGAGTTTCGACACCCTACCCTAGGGGCCATCTGCGAGGCCCAGCGAGGCCTGCTGGTACGTCACATGGCTGTAGGTCAAAACCAGGCTACCCGGGTTGACCAGCGAACATGTCAGAATAGAATACATGGTCAACCTTCAGGTTTTGACCCACAGCCACATCAAACTCTAGAATTTTGTAGAATTATTGGTTCATCAGTTCATCCCCGACCGGGGGACTTGCACTGACAATGAAGAGCAGGAATGGCAGGTCCAACGTGAAATGCCACTCTTCCCACCTGCACTGACCAAAGGTTCAGCGTGTTGGTGATGGGCAGGCTTGTGTTTCCAGGGTAAACTCGAAGACCTTAGCACACATGCGAAGGCGTCTGTGAGCTTTTCGTGCGTACACTCGTAGCTATGGCTTCGGCAGGCAAACAAAGAGCCTTACCAACGTGCAATAGAAAGCAACAGCCCAACAGCTCAATCATATTCAATCCACAGGTCCTTAGAATCTTCAAAATATATAAAAATATATTTGTTTATTCTTTCTTTTGGACAAGAAAACCATTCCCCCAAAAAGGCGCATCAAGACTACAGTTACTGCCTGTGGCATACCTGCTATGCCTGCTACTGCTCTCCTCTTCCATCTTCACCATCTTCACCTCTTCTCTGGGTCACCCACCCATCACCAGTGAGGTCATGGCAGGGATCAAACTCCGGTCCTTGTGCCACGAGAGATCGAGCAAAGAACGCAAGGTCCATGGTCCGACTGGTCTCCGGTCGGACTGGTCGCCGGTCGGGATCAGGGCACCCAAATCAAGTCGGGTAGTCACTCCGGAGTCATCCGAACATGTGTTGCTGATGTTGCTGGTTTCATGAAGGTTCCGCCTCACAAACTGTCATCGCCCCGCCAAAATCATCCAACATCGTTCCATATGTCCAAAATCAGCGATCTATATAATTTGGATGTGATCCCTGAAACGTCCTCTTGGCACCGTTTCTGCTGGTGTTCCCGGTGTTCCCTCATTTGGGTCTCCATCTGTGGCCCAGCAATTGACACTGAGATACGGTCATGGAGAGTCCTGATAAGTGCCATGGGAAAAGGACAAGCAATGAGATAGAATGTAATATTAATATTCATTATTGATATTGTTCCTTTGTTGATGAATGTAATCCCCCAAATGCAACCGCTTGATCCAGTCAGGTAGGGAGGTTATTCAACAACAGTCAACAGTACAAAAATCTTCCTGGGACGAGTGGGATGGGATGAAATCAATTTATCTTGGAGAACCAGATCTTTTTTCACACTGATATTCAACTTTTCCGCTCCAACTCTACTGCACAAACCCAGCACAAGGCACCAGCTTTGCTTGGGCCCTGGCCAAGAGCTTATAGGTTGCCTCTCGACCCAAGAAACTCCATCCGCTGAGATCTGGCCTAGGTTTTGGAGATCTATCGAGATGTTGGACACTCTGCATGGGCTTTTTGGGCTGTTTTCTTCACTTTCAAGACTTTCAACGTTTTCGCCCTATTTCACCTCACCTCCCCTTTCGACCTGTTTGGAACAATCTGACAGTCTGACAAGTTGGGTCGATTTGTCAAGACGAAAACGGCTGAGAAAACCTCGCACCGGTCTCTGGTCGGTAGATGTCGGGAATTGGGGGTGAGATGGGATGGCGGCCCCCAGCGGACCGTTGATTGACATTCTCAAGCGTTTTGAGGTTGTTGATCACATTCACAATATCTTGGGGGAGCACAGCCTGTAAAACGTTCTGTTGAGGAATCTGGAATTCTCATCAACTGGTGTCACTGCCAATTTGATAAAGGGAAGAATCATTGGACATGAGTTTCCCAGCCAGGACATCCAAGACCAGCGCACTGTCCGACAGTTGCACCGTATGGAGTTTCTTTTTTTGGAAGCACACAGGGTTGATCTTTCCTCCCTACCAAGAGAATTTTGCCCGCCCGGAACTTGTCCTTTGCCTGAACCAGGGAGACAGATCTGATCCGAAATCCTCGACAGAACTAAGGTGCACGTTGTTTTTGGAGGCTGTGCGGGTTGTTTGGAACATTGTTTGAACCACCATGAAAGTTTCCTTTACATCCACCAGATCGAAGATATCATGGTTCGGGCACACACCGATGACATTGCATCGCAGCGGGATGTGGCCCCCACGCTTAGGAGATTTGGACAAGGTCCCCATGTCATTCGTGGTGAGGGGCAGGTCAACAACAAGGGATTCCGGATGCCAGAGGAATGACCATGCCAGAAGCATCAGCGTTGGCGCGTACATACCTGCCCGAAACTCACTTTGTGCGGAGACGCGCGTGGATTCAGAAGACATGAACAGTATCCAGTTACTGGTCAGATGATGAGCTGCGCAGGTTTCCTCAGATGTTTTCTGTCCGAGATACCTGGCTCTCATCCCTCGAATCCAGCAGTGGACAGACCTTCCAGCCGTGCTGGGAAGCTCACCATGTTGCCTAAGGATCCGGACCCGAAAAACCAGGGTTTTAAGGTTACAAACCCTTGGTATAGAGGTTCGACCCCTGCTATGGAGGGTCGAAGGATCCTTAGGCTTGATCATTAAGTTGGCCTTCCAACCTGCATTCCATTACGACCTGTCAAAGCTTGATGCCTCTGATCTGTACGGCTTCCGCAGGTTCCAGGGGGATCAACCGGAAGTCCGCCAGGCTGGGTCGTTCTATGTCGGTGTTCCAGACGAGAATGGGCACCAGGTTTGCAAAGCGTTCCGAACGGGCAGAACTGGCGGCAGTATTGAGAGTAGTTCCAAAAAACAAATTGGGCATCTTGTGCCAAGATTGTCACTGCCCCTAAGTATGTCATGCATCAGCATGAAATAGAATTAATCTGGAAGCTGTAGTTCCTGCCAAGTTTCAACATCGTCCTAGTTTTGATGTGTTGCAGAAACTGTTTACTTGTCAACCACCAGGCTATGCTCCTTCCACCCAGGTTCGCTTTCGTTTTCGCTTCCACGCCAGTCCTGCAACGTAAAGACGTCGGCACCTGATCGAGCTGCCAAAGCTCGGAGAACCATGGCACCACTGCGAGAAGACATTGCCTTCACGAGAAGTCATGAGCGCGCACGAGAGGTCATGACTGGAGACCTTGGCCTTGGCACTGAACTGGAGACTTTGCGGACCACTTTGCTGCAGAAATTGACAACTTTGCTGCTGGCTCCAGACAATACTGTACCGCCAATTTCTTTCATCCTGAAATGGCACACATTCATGCCTTTCCAGCTACTTTGTCGCATTCTCTTGCCTCTCGATATAGTCTGTGCACCATTGACTTACACACCTTCAATGGCCAATTGAGGCCTTTCAGGCAGAAGCAGCACCACCGGGTTCCATTGTACTTGACTCGCTTGAGTTCCCATTGTATTGCCAGTGGCACTCTAGTTCTATTGGCCACACTGCGTTGCATCCTCTCGTGATGTGCCGCAATTGAGACACCTGACACAGCATTCGGGTCAACCGTTTGATATCCCTGTCATGGAATCTTAGCAACGTTCGAATGCTATGAGAGATTGTGAGTTTTTGTTTCCAACAGCACTCTCTTCTTCGAGCAAACGATTGGGGTGACATCCTTAAATTGTATAGATTGCATGTTCCAACGGCAAAAGAAAGGAATCTGGTTCCAACCTAAGTTATGCTGTGTAAACCAAGTGCCGCAGATCCTTCAAGATTATATACTTTCGCACCCACATTTCTCCCAACTTCCACATTGATGAATCAAACGACTGCAGTCTCCCGCGTCATACGTGTTTATCCGATTTAAACATACATAGCACTACCGTACCAAAATCTACTTCACCTGAACAAACAATGCCTCCCTTGGAGAAACAAAGATTAAAACTATACTCTTGCAAGGTCACGAAATTGCTCAAGCAAACAACATGTAATGGGGTAAATTACGATGTTTCTGCAGTTGGATTCGCCAACAAAATCTTGTACAGTGGTGAACAAGAACTCCGTGCAGTTCCAGGCCACCTCTCTTTTGAGTTGGAAGGCAGTTCCGTCACTAGCCAAACTGAACAGTTCCACGCATCCAAGTTTGCCGATCCCGCTACAGAAACACTCACCAATCAGCAAATGGACTTTTCCATGCACAAATGTTCAAGCATCCATCCTTGACCTCCGGTGACTCTTTTCAGAAATCACCAAGCAACGCCTGGAACGGAACGGCCGGTGCCGGTCACTTGCTCCGTCAGGGGGCGTGCCAAAGCCCGTGGGCGCGGGTTGCCGCGTCTCGTTGAGGCGAGAGACCTCGGTCGTTGAGACCGACCAGTCGACCGGGTTGTGCGTGGAACACACATCCGTATCCGTCAATGCCGTGCTACCTCTTGCCGCTTGGCAAAAAACAAACAAAAAACATCAAAAAACGCACACATCGGGTAACACGACTTGTGCAGGGTCTGCGCGCATCCCTTGAGTTCAACGGTATCGGCTGAAAAACACCGGGTCGTGACATGGTGAACGTCTCTTCGTTGGACCCCTCCGACGGGACGGTGAGTGCCACAGACATGGCTTCCGTGACCCCTGCTCACCGCGTGACCGGGATCGCAGCACCTGGAACTTTCGGTGCTTTAAACGTGTTGAAACCTGGAAGCATGTGGTCTGGAGTCAGATGTCGGGGTGGTTTTTTGGTCCCATGTGAGTGAAAAAAGAACTGGGCACTGCCCCTAACCTCGAATGGGCGAACAGTGACTCCTGGTTGAAGCATGTTGCTTGTGCACTGGAAATTCTGTCTTCAATGGCTCTGGTGGTTTCGATGCCAAGGCCCCGGCTGCATCGCCTTCGTCGGAGAGTGTGACCTTTCCGAGACCACTGCCTGGATGGGACGGAAGGCTAGGAATATATGCGCTGTTTTCAAAGTGGGTTGGATGGGACAGAATTCCCTCAAGTGGTACTGAAAAAATATCTGTGCAATTTGCAATAGAAGAATAGAACTCCCAAAATCCCATTTGTGACTGGTTTTTTCTGCCAGAGGGGTCTCATGGTCTCCCTGTGTCAATACACCCACGTCTACAAAGCTCGGTGGGTACCCTCTGCCTGCGCTACCACTGCGGATCCGTTTTGGATCGTCTGCCGTACAAGCCGCCGTGCAACCCGTTCACGGCCGATCAAGGCGAATGAGCGGATGAAACCCATGAGACGGACTATGTGGTTAATACTCCGATGAGCGGAGTATGGAACCGCGCTCAGATAATGTTGAATGCTCGGCTGATGATCAACTGTGAGGACTGTGACCAACTAGAGGGGTTTCCCTGCCAGGCAACGAAGAAGGGCACTAGACCAGTCTACCCATTGGGCCAGGGAATCTCTCTTTAAACTACAGACTCGTGCTTAGTAGGGAATGAGGGAATGAACCACCCCTGTAGATACATCAGGATCCAGCCACCCTTATTCCTTACGGGTCGCTCCAGTCAGATTAAACACGCACACACGTGAGATGAAGGACCTCTCAGATCTCTACCTGCAGAAGCTGATCTCTACTTTGAGACATTTGTTGGGTAGATGCAACTTCCATAGCACTGATGGACGTGTGATACACATTGCGAGGACGTCTGCAGGTTCAACCACGCGAACACGAGGGTCCAGCGCCAATGGCATGGCCTCCCCGCCAAACCCTGCAAACCCTTAAGACGGTGTGATGACACCAACTCAGGCGGCGCCCAGTGAGCACGTTAGCCCATTGTCTCACTGTCATCCACTTGGCACAAAGTGGGTTGGCCTCAAACGCCTTGGCACTGCGGACTACAGTACCGCTAAAAAGCCATTGCAGAGTGCCCCACACCAGGCCAGCAGTGTGACAAGTGCTCGTGTTGGATCGAGGATCCTGTACCAGAGCGCTTGTTGGGTAGGGCGAGTCATAGTGAACCCAGACAGCTTCAAAGAAAGGTCATCTCAAGCACATGCTGCTGGCCCTTCTGACAAGTGGCTTCGCCTGCGTCCTTCTCCGGGCTTCGACTTCAAATCCAAGGATGTATAAGAAGTCCTCTTATAGAAGAAGACGAAATGCAATCCTCTGCAAGAAAGAAGCAAAGGATGCAATGATCAAACGGTCTCAGTCCGTCTCTCGGGTCGGCTCGAAGCAAACGGTCATCGCTTCAGAGCTCGAGATCGATCGGTCTGTGGAGCAAGAAAGATCAGAACACGCAAATCATCGGACACCATTAAAGGAAGAGGAATCAACAACTTGTAACTTGCCTTGCCTGTAAAAAATGCAGGAGACAGCAGGTTTATGTTCGTTAACTCAGAATGCCAAAGGTTTGAGGATGGAAGCGATCGTGTTTCTATGGAGTTGCCAAAATTCCATGAATGTTCCAGACGAGTTGGCACATGGGACGTCCGCACCCTGTTGGATTGCCAACACGTTGTATGCGATGCTTGGAGTCAAATGAGTTTTTTGGTTATTTTTTCCTGGACCTTCCACGGTGTATTTGTTCTGCCCTTTGGCGAAAAAGGGCATAGTTATGAAGACCCTGGTATGATTAGTTATAATATATATATATATATATACCTTGAGTCTCCAAAGACCCTTTTTCAGCGTTTTTTTTTTGGGTCTAATGTTTTTGTGTTTTTGCCCGAAAAGCACGTTTTCAGATGTTTTCAGAGATGAGGACTCAAAAAAAGGTACAATGTGAATCTTCATCCGGACGCGTCCGGTGCGGACGCTTACAGACGCCTTTTGGACTCAAAAAGACGCGTTTTGGACACCGAAAAAATGTCTCAGGACACCGTCTAAGGAGGATCTCACAGGGCACAAACAAAAAAAGGAACATTTCGTGACATACGCAAAAAAAAAGTGCTTTCTTTCAAAAACATATTTTTCTTGGAAAGGCAAAATTAAAAGGGTCATTGGAGACTCAAGGTATATGCTGTATATATCTGTAGTGTCCAAATCCAGCTTGTATGGATCCAAGCTACGGAGTCAAGAAAGGCTCCCACTTAAACATAGGTGAAGAAATAAGACACTCCCTCTTTGAACTTGAGCTTCATTGCATCAGGACCACGAACTGAGTGCTTGGGTTCCCCCAAACCAATGTGGACAATAGACTACTCTCCGACTCATGAACATGGAAGTGGATGGTCCCTAAACGGAAGGAGTGTCGCGACTTCCATGTGACGTGATCGTCGGAGTGTATTAGTCTTCAGCTTCCACACAAAACACTCAAGCCCACTTTTGGGGGTCGACTGGGGTCGTTCCGTTCGGCAAGCCGGTCTCCTTCGTGAATCACCGGGACAGCTTCCAGCATCCGAAAGCCCTGAGTACGGTACGTCCGGGCGCGTCGACGGCGGGTGCCGTCTGGCCGCCATCGCACCGAGTTCGTGGAGAAATTGGAACAGGAATCCGAGAATCGAATGGCATTCTTGAAGTAAAGATTCATGGAACGGGCTCCACCGGGTCCACCTGGACTAGACTAAGCTCAATCCCCGAAGCATTGAGATCAATTGAGGTACTATTGAGGTCGACCTGGCACCGGTGCTGTGCGCCCACCTGGTCCCCTCAAACCGATTTGGTGAGTCAACAACTCAATGTCAGGGCAATTCATCCCTGGTTGGGGCTTTCAATCCACTTGAAAAATATTAGTCAGTGGGTTCAATCATTCCAAGTAGAGGTTGAAAATATATAGAAACAAATATCCGAAACCATCAGCTAGATCCAACAACGAGCCTAGTCTCTCACAGTAGCTTTCCGGTGGTTGACTTCGTGGGAACGGCAAGGGCAACGGTGATCAGTGACAAGAGGTAGGCCAGCTCGAGAGGCCGAGAGGCAGGCCAGTGTGCAGCAAAACATCAGGAGCTCCTCTTAGCTTTCTGCTTGGTTGGTGGAAATGGTTATTCTGTGAGACATGGTAGCAGCAATCCTGCTCACTCCTGAAAAGGGAGTCTTCTAGTGGATTGAGTGTAGTTTAGATGGCGCGATCCCCAAGTGTGGAGGTTTATATGGACCCTCATCCAAAAGTCATTTTGGGGTGCCAGTGCCATCTACTCCAAAACCACTGGAGTTCATCCCAGCTAAACCAAGGTTTGGCTTTCTCTCTCATGGCAACCTCTGAGCAGCCAGGCCGGCGGCGCTTGGATCACAAAGGAGGAGTCCGGCCGCACGTTTGGTGGTGGCCTCGGTGTTGGAAAGCTTACACTCTGACTCACTCACATAGAAGTGGGCCCTTGGAAGACCACTTTCCTTTACTAGCAACGTTGGTGTTTCCCTTCCATGTGCATGACGACCCAGAAAAGGTTCCGTCTCAAAAAGTATGACCAGGACCTATAGATCATCATCGTAGATGCTTGCTTTGGGGGGCTTTGGATGGCACCCGATTTTTCAGTATAGAAAGATCTGACCATCAACAAGGAGGGGAAGACCATAAATGGGGTCTGATTTCAGAATGATATTACATTGATTTCCAGAACATCAGGCAAGACCTGTCCAGGACACCTTTCAATGGATGACCCAAAAACGAAGGACAAACATGGACAAACCATGAAAATAAAACAGACACAGACACAGAGAGAGAGAGAGAGAGATAGATAGAGAGCGCACGGGGGGGGCTCGCGAGAAGCTCGCGTCACCTGGCCCCCTGGCCGCCCCCTGAGGGTCACGGCTGAGTGCGATCGAAACCACGGAGAGGTACCGCCAGCTGCAACATGACCTCAGCTACCGGAGCGACCACCGGAGCGTCGCGGGGTGGCCGAACCTGGCCACCGCCTCGCCTCGGTGTGTAGAGACGGAGCGAACCACGTTGGTGTACAAAGCTTCTGTTCTGCACCCGAAGACCGAGATGAACTGTTTTTTGAACGTTGGAATTTCGAAACATCGGTTCGCCCAAAAGGTGTGGCACCAAAGGGAGCTAAAGGGACCTTCAGGATTGGGGTCCTCACCTGATCATGCTGTGGGATTGGGCTTCAACACCCACAAAAACCATGCCATGATGACCCACGGTGCTCGTTCCGCTCGCTCCACATCGCTCCCACCGGTGCATTTTTGCACGAAGTGTGTCTTTGAAGTGGTCACTCTCGGAGATCGAGACGTCGCAACGAGTCTAAAGGTCTAAACAAGCCCCAGGCTGGTTGCGCACAACGGTACACAACCAAGTACTGCCATCCACTGTTATGGGTTGCTGAAGGAGAGTCAGCCTCAAACGGTCGAAGAAGTAATATCTCCTATAGCTGTATAGCTTGGCAACATCAAGTGATACAGGATGTCCTCCTGAAGGCGAGTTGCTGGCACATATAAGCAAGGTGTTACGTTCGTGGCTTCTTGTTCCTAGTAGCAATGCCAGGAGCCCCGTTCGTAGCGTCCTTGCTCCTAGTAGTAAGGCCAGGAGCCCCTATTCCATGCTATTCCAGTTTATAAAGAAGAGGGAAAACTCTCTCTTTCTGGACAGTGCTTCACCAGGTTCTCCCCTCTTCTTCAGTACCGCCTCCCAATGATTCACCTTTCGGAAGAGCGCTAAGTGATCGGCGTAGAGCACATGGGTCGGAACTCCCTCAAAGGGCTCCAGGCCATTCTGCCGTGACGGGATGTGTGGCGATGTGTGGGATGTGTGGCGACCAGTGAATGCTAATGCGACCGGTAACAAAGGGCATCGGAACAAGGACGCTACTAGTAGCTCCTGGCCTTACTACTAGGAACAAGAAGCTACCAGTAACAAAGGGCATCGCTCCTAGTAACAAAGGGCATTACTACTAGAAGCCTTCTTGCTACGTGATCCAGATTCCATGAGGGAGATGGGACTTATGTTCAATGATCTGGGAGGTTTCCTCCCAGGCCCAAGCAGAAGGGACCCCCCATCAAGGACTGATGTACTTCATGAATTGCCATATTATTCGGAGCAATATACGTCATTGGATCTTGGTTGTCTTAGGTAGATCTGTCATCTGTCTACCATAGACGCTCTTCTGCAAAGTACTGGTTCCCTCGGTGTCCCTGGTCGTCCGAGGCGTTCTTGGGCCGAAGCAATTGGAGGGAATCGGTTAGAATCGACCGGCATTCCTTGTGTTTCCATCCTTGGAATCTCTGCCGTAGCCGATACGATCCTCGAACAATCTCAGTGTTGGGAGTCGAGACTGTCCCCTGAGCCGCAGCTCGGTCGAAAAGCCTTCTGCTGAGAAAAAACAACAGTTGCAACGCCTTTGGGCAATGTCTCCAAGTTGGGTGGGAGCAGTTCAATTACATGATGATGTGCATATGAGATCCTCCAAAGTCTTGACTGGGCTCTGATCTCACTTGTTTTAATGTGCCAGAGCCACTCGAGGTTTCTTGGCCGCGCATCCCCTTTTCAGACCGAACACGTCAGGAGATCGAGAGCAGTGAGTCACACCATCCGAGGCCGCTCACACCATAGATGTGGAGGGCGAACGGTGCGCCAACAAATGAGTCCTGCTACCCAAAGCCCTTTTTTGCCCAATCCATCCTGGAATCCTGGCCTGTGGACTCGTGAGTACTCTCCCAATGGTGGCGAACTCTCGCGTTGGCCTGGCGCTCAGGAGTTTCAGCTATCCACTGCCTGAGACCCCGCCAAATAGACCCTAGGTTTAGGGCGAGGTCTAGGTGCTGATGGTGCTGATAGGTCAAAAGTCAGCCAGAATGAAGAGTGCTATTAGGCTCCCAAAGATGTTCCATCCTTTCTCTGGTATATGATCCCAAAACATGAGAAATTTGGATCACGAACATCCAACCAATGTTCTCTTGTGATGGCCGATTGGGTCCAACTCCTCGTGCCTGCTGGGATGCAGGTCTTTAGTTGGAAGGTCAGTTTGAACAAGTGCAAGTGCGGTCAGTTTGTCCAACGCACTGGTCAAAACGGGTCGTACTCATTGGCAAAATGAGTATAGTTATTGTAGCAGGCAGTATATTTAAACATTTATGGTATATAATGTTATATATATATATATATAGCTTGTAGACTCATAGCGACTCATATACCGATACTATGTCACCCCCTCCATGTCTGCACATCTACTTCAGCTAGCCAATGATTCTGCCGTCTGTTGAAAGTCACACAATTCCTGAACTCTCTTTTGGTGACATTATATTGTATATATATATATATATCTATGTGTTGAATGATTGCAACACCTTTGATTACGTGACGGGAGTCTGCCAACCTTAGTCGTCCAACTAAATTTCATACAGCCACCCGGACACATCACGAGGTCGGTGCACAATTGAAAGATATAATCACAGCGAAACAACGTAACTGGCTATGATATGATCTTATATAAATCAGATTATATAAATATGTTCTTCTTGCTGCCCGTCAATGTCTTCTATCTCACGTCCAAGGCCGTGCTAGTAACTCGCTGGCTCGCTGGCTTGTCACTTTGACGCATTCTCTGGGCACCCCCTGACGCGTTGTAGAAACGCCCGGTGGCCACCCTGCGGGAGCGCCATGTCGAGAGGTGGGGTCTGGACTGTGGAGAATCCGGGGCCCAAGTTCCAGTCAGTTAAAGGCAACTTTGGAGTTCAGCTCTGTCAGGGAGACACAGTCAGGTCACCGTCCACTGCTTGGACTGAAAATCTGTGATCATCCAGCAAATGTGTGATCGATGCCCTCAGGCCATCATAGAAGAGCAAAGCCACAAAGATCTTCCAGAGTGTCATGTTCTGCTGCAATCATGGTCTGAAGCTTCAAAACTCTGAATTTCATCCGCATGCATGCTTCACAGCGCACATCGGTGAGTATTTTAATTGGGAGACCCCCAACCAATGGGTTTGGTCTATGTCCTTCTAAGATTGGTCAACATCAACTACGAGAGGTTCGGAAAATCACAGTTGGCTCCGATCTTGGTTGGGACTGGACGGATCCCGAGGTCCCAAATCGGCAACACCCAGCTCGGATCCCCGTCTCTGCCTTTGGCCGTATAGCTACGTAGTTATATACTCTCGTGCAAACTCACATGGACCGTGAAGGACCATTCTCCTCTACAACCCAGTGGTTTTGGGGGTCCGTGTCAATCTGCAGGGGAGTAAATCAAAACTTCCATCCGCTGCCTGAAGTGGGGCTTCGTGGAATCATCCTTCATGATTTGCACCATGAGCCGGTGTGGCAAAGCCTCGCGTGTTTTCACCAGAAAGTGTGGCAAGCGCGGGCAACCAGCAAGTCACGGTGAGAGGGCATGGAATGGTGTAAACAACGACTAGATATGAAAAGCATTATCCAATATATATATATATATATCCAATGCCCTCCTCATCATTTCGGGGTCACCTCACTTTGATAACAAGCTCACATCATTGCCTGACTTGCACCTGACCTTTATCCCTCTATTCACCACATCCCTTTAATCCAATCAAACTCCTCAAGATATCTTGATTGAAATTCTGAACCACTGGGTGGGGTTGACTTTCGCTCATATCGGGTCCCATCCCAGTGCTCCTGGGAGCTGGCCATCTACGCGCAGCAGTGCAGATGTAGCTGAAAACCCTTACATTCCAGAGCCTCACATTCCATCGCCATTCCCATCCATTCCCCCTTTTTCCATCTTTCTCCCAACCCCAAGAGTGTAGCCCTCCACCAAGCACAAGGCCCTAAGGCCCCAGCACCGGATGAGGGCAACTTGAGGCTGTAGATGTCCATCTCATAGATCTCGGTGTTTTGTACTGCTCTGATCCGACGACAAACCGGCCCTGATCGGAACCGGCACCCAGTACCGGCCGCAGTCCAGTGACGAATCGTAACACAGACCCTGCGAGACTGTGGGGTTTGTTAGAGGTGAAAGCCTAAAATGGACCTGCGTAATTCGTATAATTGTGGGGCAAAACCGAGATACCTTGATTGACCTACCAACGATAGGTCAAGCTACGTAATAAGCCAGGGCTCCAGGCTTTTCTTAATCCGTGGCACTCAAAAATGGGCCGAATTCACCAGCCCGCACCTCCCAGGAGGTCGCTTCTTGCTACTAGTAGTAATGGCCTCCAACCTACTAGCGATGGCCTCCTCCAGCCTAGAAGCCTTGTTACTAGTTGAAGGACTGGGAGGCCGCCCAGCCATTGAGTTGCGGGCCAAAGGCCCAAAGAGATCGTTCATGTTCGGCGGCATCTCAACTTCAATCCAGGGAATCTGGCGGTCCAGCGTCTTTGCTTTGCGCGGTCCGGTCGCAAATGATGAAAAGCGTGACAAACACACCCTATCATACACGATACCATCTTATACCCAGATAGTAGTGTAAGTAGTGGAGGCTAGTCCAGCCAGGACACTTAGTTGGATGCTTCTGCTAGAAAGGGATTACTTAACCTCTAAAAAAAATATCACACATGACTGGCATGCAATTGTTCCATTCCTCGGGGTGTCGGTGGAACAACGGTGGCCATTGCCCAAATGACGTGCCATGACCTGTGCCTCCTGTCCCTGGTACCACCCTCCACGATGGCTGACACAAATCTCACCGAATTCCACCTATGCTCTAAGAACCCTGATCGGGTGACCAATCCAGGTGACATATCCACAGCCAACATGAATGAGAAAGAACACGTGCTACAAAGCCAGCTGGCTTTCTTTCAATCTCAGATTGCTGTGTCTGAGGATACTTTCGGGAAAAAGGTAAATTCTCTTTGTGCCATTGCCCGAACATGCGCTGGAAACAATTGTTTTTTCACCCCCTCCTGCGTGGCGAAGGGAACCACCTCGGTCCGGATCATGTCAAATCGGTGCAAGGTGCTTTTAGTGCTGTGTTTTATTTTCTGTGATTTTTCTCGTGGCTTACAGCCCCTCCTTGCAAGGTATCAGCAGGTTTGCCCCTGCAAAGCCATCCAAAGAAGGAACTGTTGGGCAAGTTGAATCATCCCAGTCGTTGAATTCCCGCACCATTCCTCAACCGGATCCAGGTTCCTGAAACACCCACGGTTTCGCATGGTGTTTCACATTGGTGCTTCAGACTTGGCCGATTTTCCCGACCTCACCGATGATTCCGATGGTGACGACTACATGGCGACCACCTGTGTGGAGGCTTTTTCCACCATACCCATCAGGTCGTTTTGGGGGTTCCCAAGAACTGCCTACGACAAACGGCACGGACCACAACACCATTAATTTGCACCCCGTCCAGGGGTGCGCCAGTTGCGCACGTCCTGGTCATGTCTTCGCCCGACGATCCTCTCGTCGAATTCCCAAGGGCCCCCCTTTCAAAGGAATGCCGTTCGTGGGAGACGGGGCATCTCGGAACATCTCCGTGATGCTTCGCACGATCAGCGTCGTTAAGGTCACCAACGAGGCACTGAGGCACCCTCCAAAGTCTTCCAAATCTCGAATACGAATGATACGAAGTCTCGTGGTTCTGGCCATGGTCGCTCAAGCGTCCATGGGCCGGCACTGCAACAGCTTTGACAATGCAAAAACGTCTCGCGCGCGCGAGAGCCATTTGGTATATAGATCGATGTTTAGTTGCTTATTATATAGTTGTATGTTCTGTTGGTCCGTGCTCTTGGGTCTCACGTGGAGTCTAAGAGAACAAATCATTAGTCATTCCCTTCCAGTTCCCAAAAAACGGTGGTGATTGGTGAGGCTTTGCAGGTTGACATTGGTGGAGCTCATTTGGGTTGGTTTACCATCACCACAATGGACGATGTCCCAACAAGTCTTTCCAAGGCATCCAAGGATCCAGATACCCTCAAAAAGGGTGGAGACCTTCTTATAGGTGCTGGACTAACTACCTTCTCAGCAAATGGATCCTTAAGGTTTCAACTGCGCTCCATGTCCCACCCTCTTGCACACCGAGGCTGAAGCCGGCTTCCCGGCACAGTTCACCACTTCCCCACAGCGGCGAAAGGTGCCAAAGATCTGAGCGACGAGGTCCCGTCTTCCTAGTAGTAGCAAGAAGCTACTAGGTTGGAGGCCATTGCTATTGGGTTGGA